>LS486012.1:133131-261177 GCA_900490705.1 Pristionchus arcanus
GGAGCATTTGAGACTGATCAGCGAAAAAAATATTTTAATGGAAAAAAAAAGATTTTTCAAAAAAAAAAATTTTTAATTTAAAAAAAATCATTAAAAATAAATTTCCTCGGATCTGTCCCAAATGCTCCGAAATTGTTGTTTTGGTGCGTTAAACTATTTTACAGTTGATTTTGCCTCGAATGAGTTCGAAATTCAAAAGTTCTGAGTCCTCAAAAGTGAAGTTTATCTAGAAAATAGTCATTTTCTCCGCTTCTTTGCTTTACAACTCTTTTCCGCACCCCTCCCGACCTTGGCTCTAATTTTTCTATGACATATGCATATGTAAGGAATCCGAAACTGACTTCAGCTACCAAGGAAAGGGGGGGTCCCCGAGCCAGGGTGAATTATTATTCGATTTCGGAAACGGTTTTTCAGTTTTCCGAAATCGAAAAAGTTGTCGAACCTCTTCCGTGTGAATTGAAAGTTGTTCAAAATATTTTTACGCGTTTTTTTAAAAAAAAAAAGGGAGGTCTCTAGCTGCTCTGGGAGGTGAGATATGACATAGCCGGCTCCAGAACCGGAAAATACCTAAAAGCCGGTTCTGGGACAAAAGTTGTGTTATGAAACTTTTCTTATCTCCTATATATGCTGACAAAAAAATTTCATCGAGATTTCTCAAACTTTGGGCTCCTAGTTCCTAGGGCTCCTGCAATCTCTCAGAAGACACGTGATAAGCGGTTGTCCAACCAACATGGTCACTTCTGAAACGGAAAAAGACTGATGTGGAGACTAAGAAAACAGCCTTAATGGGTCTAGACGGCGTTATTTAGATATTTGAGGAATTATCACACTGAACACTTAAAATCAGTCGGATATGTGATTTATTCAGTGCTCATGATATTATGAGCTAGGCTGCATCGCTATGTCAAGTTCTCTAAACCGCTCGCTTATTGGATGCAAAGTTCATTTCACGAAGGTTTCCCCAACAAAAGAAGTTAGAGATCACAGGCCATCCACTGAAAGCTTTTGCCGTCATGGAACGAAGATCAACGAGAGGACTATTTTCGACTACGTTAAACTATTTTCAACGATGGCCCAGACTCTATTCAGCCGTGAATTGGGCAAATAATATAGGCGGTCACCGACCGGTCCGCGCGTCGGAGGCACTGTTTTCAATGCAATATATTTGCGGACGAGATAAGTCTGGCTACGGATAAACGGTCTGGGCCGGAATGATTGTGTTCAATGAAATGCATAAGGACCGAAAAGGTAAGGTAAGACCGAAAAAATAGACAATATTTGTCGTGAAAATGGCACGCGCTATTGTTTATTTTCCATAATAAATGCGCATAAAATATATGTGGAATATTGAAGAGGTCATTCCGTTTAGACTGACGGTGTGAAAAAGTGAACCATTGTGAGAGAAGAATGAGTCTCAAGGGGGAGGAGTTGCGCGCATAATTTCGGAATCTAGAGTATATTTCCACAAAATAGCTACCATGTCTCGACAAGTCTCAGCGTAATTAGCTAAAGTGCTATGGTGCTAAATAAAAAAAGAAGAAGGCGAATAGGTAAAAGTAAAGGTGTATCCACGTCAAGTAAGTTTACAGGCTTAGGTAAACGCTTGGAGGGAAACCCTGTAAGGCCGACTGTTATAATAAGGCGAATATGAAACAAAACTACTTGGCATAGCCCGAGCGTGTCTCAACAATCCCCGGGGCGGACTGAGCATGTGAGTATACGGGGGAAACACTGGAGGAAGTGCGATTTAATATATGGACGAGGAAGTAGCGGAGATCACTCGTGAAACAAGAAAGAGTGGGTTGGTAATAGACCCTATCTAGACGAAATACATCCTGGTGAGAAAAAAGAGAGAAAAAACATTGACGACAGTCAAAACGGTGATTTATATTTCAAAAAATGCTGGTTGATAAAGAAATTGATGAAAGAGAATGATTGTTTCGGTACTAGGAGCGTCGAATTAAAATTGAAGGTCGGTCAATTTTTAGGATGCCTTCTTCAAGACAGGGAAGGAAATATAGAGATCATGATGCGTCATTCTTCGTAAAAACAGTGCAAAAAAAACCGTTCGGGTAAAAACCGTTCTGGAAACGCTGCCTCTGAGTAGTTGAGCCGTCTAGAACCGTCTCGAAAGCAGGTAGACCGCTTTAAACGTGAGAATTTGCGCGAAACTGGGGTGGTGAATTGCCAATCAGAAGTAGATCATGTCCAAAGGTGTTGAAAATAGCGAATAATGCCCTGCTAATGACTTCAAAAACGTGAGTTGGTCTGAAAATAGGACGGGATGTTTCTTATAATTTTTGGTCTCTAGTTTCAAGAGTCTGACGTGCAGGAAATTGAAACTTATACGAAAAGGAGAAACGTTTTCGAGGAATGTCCAGCAATCTAGTAGTTGTCATAGACAGAAATGAGAGTTGTGAGCAAGAGAGGAATGAGATTTTGCACGTCCGGTGGTGGTTGGGAGAGTACATTATTTTTTCTTATGACCACATTCCCGCAGAATGACATGACATTAGCTCCGGAGAATGGGCGGGAGGGTGAGAAAAACTTGCAAGATGACATCAAAGCGAGCAAAATACGAGAAAAAAATGCCTTTTTGGTCTTTTTGGAAGACTGCAAAGAGCTTCGAACCTGCAGAACTGCTGTACGGAGTACAGCACGCTAAGTAGCCATTTTCAGTATGTCGAAAATTACTCCTTAACATGCATCCTCAACTCTTTTGAGTGCCCGAAACAATTTGTGGACCTTACCAGACAGAACACAAAGAATAGATGCATTTTGAACGCTCTTGTCATATATTCACAAGAATCTGGAGGGCGGGAGATTGCGTGCTAAGGAAACCACGTCACTTGTGCAATTTTAGGTCGCAGATTGAAGATTGAAACTCATAAAGGGCTACTAGACCAGAAGTTCAAGTATACCCAGAAAAGTACATTCATTTTGAGTCTGGTCAGAGATGTGGACTCATGCGGAATGTAATATACACCGATTCAAACTTGCACCGAAAAATCACAAGATCAACAGCTACAGAAGTCGACCTAAGCTTCGAGTTCCGACAGGCTGCATGAACCTGACAGAAACTCTAAATCTAATGCAGCACGCAATGAAGCAACGTTCTGCACTCGACATATTTCACCCTACAACGCAAAGGTGAAACTTCCAGACATGTCAAGGACACTGCAGCATGCAACTTCGCAACATTCCGCAACAAAGTCGCGTGTCAACTGAGTATCCCTTGGGTTCATTAACACTCGCTGCTGAATTTGTAGTACGCGCGTCAAACTCTCACCATTTCTCACTGTCTGTCTTCTCTCTGACCATGATTAGGGTTGCCAAAATGAAGAATTCATCTCTTCATTCCTTGCTATCTCTCACCCGCCAGACTAACGAGCGAGTATTCTAAATGAAAAGACGGTATCTTCATTCTGACAACCCTAACCATGATCTCTCCATTCCCCATGCACTCTAACCTCTTCGACTAACTAGAGATCATGGGAAAACGAGAGGGCAGAAGAAACTCTCTTCCGGGGTGTCCATTTCGCATGAGATTCTTCATGTTGCTCGAGAAGAGTAATTACTTTTCCTCCCCGCATGAATCGAAAGGGGAGGAAATTGGAGACCTCCTTTCCATTTTTGGCACATAATTTTACGAGTCTTTCTTCTCGGATTCGCATTTTTGAAGGGGTATTTTAGGGAAAACAGGAACAAAGAAACAAAAGACATTCCCGTTAACCAAACAAGTTGGATCCTGAGGAAGATGACTGGTTGGCAACGATTATGTAATCTTCAAAGTCATTTCAGTTGTTCCTATTCCTATATCTGGACCTACTTCGACTCTCTGCAGATACATGCTGGACAAGAATGGTGGGTAGAATTTCAGTTGAATTCACGTAATAAATCTCCCAGGAGTATGCGATTACAGGTTGGGATGGGGACACGAGGTTGTCTCTTACATTCGCAATGCTCTCTCGATTCACTGACTTATGAGCAACAAGGCAAGATGAAGATACGATACAAATACTCAGAAGACGGGAAGGCTGGAATGTAAGCAAGCAGCAGGGCTTCCTTTTCGGTGCAACGCTGAGATTTCAGATGAAAGGCAGAGCGAGGTATGGCAATCCAGCGTACACCCTAGCCCATTGGATTATATTGTTATTGGGCGAGTCTTGGAAACGATGTTGCTTCGGTTAAAATTTTGCCGTGCTGTCACTAACGATGGTTTCCAAATAGCATCCAATGCTGATACGATTTTGTTGAAGTCATGAAAAATTGATTGCATTGCACAATCCCTTCACCCGCACCCCTTCTAACTGTATTTCCGACAGCAGCTGATATTGCCTTGTGTTTTCAATTACCATTCTCCTCCAATCTATCCCATTGTAGCCTGATTGAGTCTTTCTTTGTCGGACTCTCCCTTATTCCACACTATTTCTAGGCCAGGCAGGATAGTGATTGTGTATCACAGGAGAACCTATTCCACATATTCTCTATCCGTGGAGATATTGTCGCTTTCTCTCACATTTTCTGGACAATTCGATCAAGCTTTCTAATCGTGAGAGATTTATTATATCGCCACTTGTTATTCGCTTTGCTTCGCCTTTTCTCATCTGCGTAGAACCAGCGTACGGTATATCGATTGGTCTTTCTCCCACATTTTTGAACTCATTAACTGGCCGGGAACCGGTCTGTGCTTGGATATCAGGACTTCCTCATTCATAGACCATCTTTTTGGCTTAATGATTTATTTTTTGTAAGGAATCGTCGGCCTCAAATAGATAACTCGTCTTTTGCTTAATATCCAATAGCTTAATAGCATGGTCTACACCGTTGTATCATTTCAATTTGCAGATTCTCATCTTCTGAAGGCGTCATAACATGGGAGCCGGGGCCTCGTCGGAGGATGGCTCCAAGGTCAGTTCATATTGTTGTAAATAGATCGCATCCATCATGGATTTTAACACTTTGTCATAAGCAAGGCAATTGTGGTATTGGTGGAATAGTTCCTTCCTTGGTTTCAAACTGCTTGGTTTCAGAAGGGAGGCATCGGCGGGATGGGCCGCCTACGGGAGGACATGAAACTGTACCGATTGGTGGATCTCCATGCTGGAGGAGAGCTGATTCCGTGGATGAGGTTTCGATTAACTGTTTGCAGAAAATGTCGATTGCTATCGCTATCGATTGAACTCGATCTTGACCTGTTTCTAAATCAACCGTGAAACGTATTTGAAAAGTCAGCACTTTCAGATACGCTCAGCGCTCCGGAGATCACTCCATTGTGGACAGCTACATTGATGTGAAGGTATTATTGTTCAAACTGGATTCCGAAACCGTTAGATTATGTAATCTACCATCTACAATTGTATTTCAATCTGCAACGTGAAAGTTAAATTCTCTCTAGGTTTGCGAGTTCCTCTACAACCAAGGCAAGGGCAAGCTCGTTGCAGTGACGGATCTGGTCAAGATGAGGAATAAGGTATGTTGGGAGGGATTTAAAAATTATTCATCTCACGTTCCGATAATTTCTTCATTCCTTTTTTGAAACATAATTTCAGGAACGAAACGAGCGCCTCGGTGCCTTTTCTCGCAAGAAGGGCAAGGGCAAGAGTGGACCGAACATCCTGGACGATTTCGATCAAGAGAACGCAAATGCGGGAGATTTGAAAAAGGGTTGGTGATTTCTTTCACTCTTTCACTTTACTTATTTTCATAGTCGTCAATTATTTTCATCACCGTGAATGAATGTAGAACTTTTCAACCTATCAATGAGTATCTTTGTTCAAGCTCTCAAACTCCTCGACGGCGGTGGCAAAGGCGGCAAGAACGAGTCAAAATACAGGGAGATGTGCTGGAAAACAGATGAAAGGGGTGAGAATAGAGATTTTTTCGCACAGAAAAATGCAAAGCAATTAACGAAGAATGTTGCCAGAGCTTTTGAGAACATCTTGAAACATACTCTAATTACGATGATTTTTTTTCACTTTTCTTGTTCCAGGTTCCATGGGCGAAACCATCATCGGCGTATGCTTCCTCAACGGCTCGGACATCCACAACAAACTGGCGCTGAAGATCCTCGATGCATTCCCGAAGCTGGTTAATGACATTAATCTGTCGGAGGATTATTACGGTAAGTCCATTGTTTTTGATTCCATCTATCATAAATAGCATCAAACTTTGCGAATGTCTGCTAGATGATCTCTTACGAACGCCGTGTAGCAAAAACTGTTAATCTTAGATGTACTAGTATATTATTTCAGGCCTTTCTCCCCTCCACCAGGCAGTCGTAAACCAGGACGTACGGATGGTCTCGGTGCTACTCAAAAGGGGAGCCGATGTGAACATTCGGTGAGACATTACTTAATCATGCACCTTTATTTTTTCATAAGGAGGGTTAGCCACTTCATCGATTAGCAACTTATTCACATGGTTAGATTGGTAAAATCTCAGTACACCTTGCATAAATTCTGCCAACTTGTCCTTGTTCAAAGTAATTCTTATTAAAGTTACTTGGCATTTATCTCACTTAAAATTATTTCAGCTGCTACGGCGCCTTCTTCTGTGCTGAGGATCAGAAGGCGTCCCGTACTGATTCATTGGAGCACGAGTACGTCGAGCTGTCTCCGAGGACGAACTATACTGGGTAAGCATTTTGAAAAATCGATTTTTGGGAACCATAGATTAGACAAAAAGATGACGAACCTTTACTGCACTAGAGTTCAAATATCTTCAAATCTGTTGATGAGTACGAATTGAATTTCAAATACAGATGGAATATCGTAGGAGCGATAAAATGTCATGATGATCTTGGTTCGAATCTCAGGTCCATGTACTTTGGCGAGTATCCTCTCTCCTTCGCTGCGTGCATGAACCATCCGGATTGCTATCGGCTGCTGATTGCTTACAAGGTCGATTCATAGAACTATTAAACAATTTCGTTCTCTCCGCAAAAAAAGCGGAATATGTTTCAGTCATCGCGCTTAGACTGAATGAATCTATCTTTTCGATTTGATGTTCAGAGAAAGTGCACAAATAAAACAAAATAATAAATATTTTACAGGCCAACCCAAACGCGCAAGACACTAACGGCAACACTGTACTGCACCTGTGTGTGATCCATGAGAAACTGGTGAGCAACTCCTATCTTTCCCCAAAGCCTTTGTTGTGGCGTTTCGTAGGTAAAATATTGCAATTCAAGAACGATCGGTGAAGGAATCATGAGTATTAAAAATGATCCAACGATTGAGTTTAGACCCAAGGCACTTTCCAGGAAATGTTCCGACTCGCTGTGGAAACTGGCGCCAGTCTGCGCATTATGAACAAGCAGAAGCTAACGCCGCTGACGCTCGCGGCGAAATTGGCCAAGAAGAAGGTTAACGGCAATCTTAGAATACATTTTCCCTAATTAATTATTTATTATAAAAAATATTTCCACACCGGTACTTTTTATTGCGGGATGAGCTTAATTTTTGCAAAGAGATCCGGGTAATAAATTGTAAAATGCAGATGTTCCTGGAGATCCTATCAATGGAGGGCGATACGATGTGGGAGTACGGACCGTCCAGCAAGACTGCGTATCCACTGGCCAAGGTTTGAATTGATACTTATTTTCTGACATGGAAGATTTTGAATATCGAGATATTTTACCTTTCCGACTACCTTTTCGAAAAATAAATAAATGTTCAGATCGACACAATCAACGAGACGAATGGTGGAATGAACGAGGAGAGTGTGTTGTCGCTAGTCGTTTATGGGGTGTGGATTTCTATATTTTTAACATATCTCCACGTGTCACGATTAAAATGTATCTTGTGCTTTTGATAAAAAAGGTCTATTTGTCTATTTGTTCAGGAGACCACAGCCCATCTCGAGTTGCTCGATGGCCTGCTCGAGGACCTGCTGGAAATGAAGTGGAAGGCGTATGGAAAAATGAGGTTGGATTATATATTTTCGAAATCCAAACCAATATTTTTTTGAGAAAAAAAGAACAATAATGCAAAGTGTTGACAAGAAGAGCTGAAAATAATAGAGAACTGTTTCCAGTTGGTTCAAATCCCTCTCCCTCTTCATCGTCTACTACTTCTTCTTCTTTTGTGCGTTCATGACGAGACCTTTCTCGGAGACGACCAAGGCAAGTCAGAGATTAGAGATCAAAGATCAGAGATGAAAGATTAAAGATCAAAAACCAAAGATCATTCGCAGGACCTGACGATGGGAATGATCAACATGAGAGGATTCAGGAATGATTCTATCTCGAAATACTTCTACGAAAGTGGAGATGGAGAGCGATTCGGTGTGTTTCAGATGAATGATAAAGATAAAATAAAATTATGACCCATGATGAGCTTGCTGTCGGCTTGTAAAAAATATTTGAGTTGAATTTGTATTGTGATCCATTACGTGTATTTTTTTAAATTCAAGATCAACTTTGCAGATTAAAAATTTTTGAAAAATAATAATTACTTTCAGACCGTACCCAGACGATGTGTCACCTCAACGAGTACCAGAAATATGAGTACTACCATGGATACGTCAGTTTTCACTGTTCCTCTCTTTCCTTTAGAAGTATAATATTTCTAGTTACCACAGCTATAAACAAAAACAATAAATACTGTGCAGCACCTTTTTTGCATAGAAGACACATGACATCCCTACAATAGCTTGAAGAAGAGGTGTCTGATTTCAGTTCCGCCTAGTCTGCGAGTGTGCCGTCGTCACTCTCATCGTGCTGCAAATCGTCCTAGATGCGAGGGATATACAGCGGATAGGAAGGAAGAAGTGGTTTGACATTTATGTGAGTGCAAATTATCATTATAGATGCTCCTAACTTCCTTCATAATTACTTTGGTTCATGATAGGCTATATATTTCTGTTCGGATATCCAGATTTATTGAAAAAGTTAGCAAGTACCAAATCATTTGTAACGTTACAAAGGTCAAAGATTATTGCAGTACGCCTTCCCCGCCAAGCTCTCCTACAAGATCTCTTACTTTCTAGTGCTCGCCGTGGTTCCGATGAGGTATGTATTTAATTATTTAAATAAATATAGTTAAATAATAAAATAAATAAATTAATTCCAGACTCCTCTGTAACCAAAGCGACGTCTTCCTTGTGATCGACAACGCGCTCTCGAATATTTCTGTGATTCTGGTGAGCCCGATTGAGTTATGTTTCACTGGGTCCCTATCATAGTAAAGGGAAATTTGAAATGATTTTGACGTCATCTTTTTTTGAAAAAATAGTACATGTTCACGAATCTGTAGTCGTGAAATTGCACTATCGAATATTTCTGTGATTTCGGTTGACTTTGATTGTGTTTCAGAGATTGTTCACTATCAATGTAGAAATTTCGAATTGATCTGTACGTGGATTATTCCTTAGTAAAATAAGAACGTTTTCAATATAGTGTAATTCCACATCACAATCCTGACACAACTCTGACTTGAAAAATAATAGCAATATATTTTCTCCAGACCACCATCCACTTCCTCTACTTCTGCCGAGCGATCAAATTCATCGGACCATTCGTCTTGATGATTTACACTATTATTGGTTAATTTTTGAAATTAATTTCGAAAATGATTTCGAAATTCAGCCACTGACATCATCCGATTCCTGCTGATCTATTCGATTTTCCTGGTCGGATTCTCGCAGTGTTAGTTTTAAAAATACATATCATTACTCCTTAATAAAGGAGAGTGTCCTCCCTGTGTATGCGTGTTTGTCCACAGGGGAGAGCGCCAGAGAAAGAGAGCCTGGGGAGGGGCAAAGACGCAGAGGAAACAAGTGTAAACACGTTGCCGAGAGCGCCAGAGAAAAGGAGCAGGGGTAGAGACGCAGAGGAAACAAGTGTAAACACGTCGCGCGCGTTTTCTGTATTGTGAAATGAGAGGAGAGAGGAATGCACATTGAGGGGAACTCCGGACGATAAGACCCCTCCGAAGGCGGGGGCGAAATCGGCTGGTTTAGGTTATACAATAATTAAATATTTAAGCCTTCTACATCATCTTTACCTCATGCCAGCGCGAAAATGACATACTGAAGGCTGCTGGGAATACGGTATGATTTTTTTCTTTTCGAATATGATATTTCGGTGATTCTGGTGTGTTCGATCGAGTTATGCTGTGCATGACCCAAATCATAGTAATAGGAAATTCGAAATGAATTTGCATGCTTCCCTTTAATGTGCTGACTTTCCGAGAAATATTACAAGAATCGACGGAAAAGTGATACAAATATGGAAAAGGTGAAATAAATAAAAAATTAAATTAAAGATCGGTCGTGAGTTCGACAACATCATGCAGTCGCCTGTGGATGCGCTTATTCGCACCTTCATCATGACTATCGGTACATTTTAATTAATTAATGTCGATTATTGTGCCATAAAATCATTTTGAAAACAGGACGGTGAAAGATATTACTGGATGGAAAATAACCATTCCGATATTGTTTCGCGGAAACATATCTGAATTTTCCGTGAGACCTTATAAAACAGAAACTTTTTCCAGGCGAATTCATGGTGCTCTATCGCGAGTTGGCCGCGTGTCCTGTGGATCTGATGCGGACGATTGGAAAGGTTATTTAATTAATAAACTAAATTTAAAAAATAATTATAAAAATATATTTTAAGGGCGTTTTCGTCATGTTCGAGCTATGTGTGTCCATTCTGCAGGTATTTACATTTTTGTTTTTAGTTAATAATTTCGAAATTACAAAAACCATTACATTGGAGGATAAAGTTATGGAGGATAGATTTAAATTTTTCCAGTTCAATCTCCTAATCGCCATGATGACTCGCACATACGAAACGATCTTCCTGACGAGAAAGGAGTGGAAGAGACAGGTGAAGAGATCAAAGAACAAAGATCAAGGATAGATCTTGGACTAAAAACTCATTGCAGTGGGCGCAAGTAATCCTGATGCTGGAGCTCTCACTATCGCCTCGTGAGGTACGACTCATGCTGTTTTATCATGAATAAATATAAATTAAATAAACAAATATAATTTTATAGCGCCTCACCGCCCTGCTCTCCTACTCTCGACCGACCGGCACGAACAAACAAGCCAGAAGCTTCGTCGTTAGCAAGAAACTTGATGTGAGGATTGGAAAATAACAAAAGGCTCAAATATCATCTGATCACCATCCGCCATGATAGCTCAGTTGGGAGAGCGCCCGACTGAAGATCGGAAGGTCGCCGGTTCGATCCCGGCTCGTGGCATTCTTTTGCCTTTTTCATATTTAGATTAAAGTTCAGAGATCAAAGATCACCTTTCCAGACTCGCAATCTCGAGGAGTTCGACAAACAGGTTCAGAAGGAGAAGCAGGACACACTCAAGGAGGAGAAGAGATTGCTCGCAAGAAGAAAGAAGATTGTGAGTTGGACTTTTCGTTCTGTTTTGAATTGGTCTTCTTCTGACAATGAGTATGTCGATCACTATGCGTGGTGCTCTAGTCGGTAGGATCACGTGTCTATGATCATTACTGTTTTCACTATGTGAGTTAATTCATTACAATCTTCATTTGACAATTTTCTTCGATGATATGTTGAGTGGAATTGCTCATCAGTTCAACTAAATTGAAATTTTCAGGAATCGGAGGCAGCGGGGCGCCCAATGACGACGATGTTCAAGTTTTATTGATTCTTCTCGACCAATCTGTTCCCCGTTTATTTTATCATGCAAAATATTTTCTAGTTTTGTGTAGACACGATAAACTGGTATGTAAGATGAACTTTTCGATTCGATCACACAAAAAAATTAAATATAAATAAATAAAAAGAGTGCAAAAGAATGCCACGAGCCGGGATCGAACCGGCGACCTTCCGATCTTCAGTCGGGCGCTCTCCCAACTGAGCTATCATGGCTGATGGTGGTTTTCCTGGTGGCTAACACTATCACCTTGCTTACGGAATATTGGTTATAAACAAATGTGACAGTGTTTGCAGTCAATTTTACTCTTGAGAACCTCGCCATTTCGAGTGCCACTTCACCCCTGCTTCGTGAACCATTTTGCTTCTTTCGTGTAAAGTTTTGCCGATGCTGTTAATTCTTCTGGTCACATCGTCAGTCCAATCCCTGATCTGGGGCAATCATTTCGTCGAGCAGAATCCACGAGACAAAATGTTCATGGTATGATTTTAATCTGCTCTCATGTCGTATATGATGCGAGTCGAAGATAAATTTCCAAATTTTGTGGTAATAGTTCACGAAGTAGTCTTTAGAAATAATCTCAAGAATAATTTCTAGAGAAAGGCCTGGCTCGGCGCAGCAACGATCAATTCCGAACCGCAGGAGGGACGGTGGCATCTGATTCCGGTTGAGGTATGTGATAAATTCATCTACAAAATTATTGAAGAATGTTGACCTCAGGCACCATTACAGCTCACGACCGTTCGGACAGAAGTGAAGCAAGACGGCATGTATTATCAGTGAGTTGTAATCATTCTCTAAGAAACACTGTTGACAGATTTGACGCGATCTGCCGCGAATCTACCTGCTTGCGGTACAAAGTGGCTCCGGAATTCGTGAACAAGGTGATCACAGGCTTAGACTGCCTTCCTTTGTCATTAATGCAACACTCATTAGTGAGGGGACTCGATCTTTGACAATTTTGTCTATAATAGAACTGATACAAAGTAATGACTAGAACATTTGATAACTAATGTGTAGCAAAGACAATGTATAATATCGGAAAATTATAATTAATTTTGAGGAACTCTGCACCGAGCGCTCCTCCGGTTTCTCCTACCTCATTCGACTCGTGCTAGTGGAGATGCCCAAGAACCGAAGCCGTTATTATGTTGAGGACAAACAGTTTCTGGGCTTCTATCAGCATTATTGACTCTACTGTCCCTCAAGAATATCCTAAGCTTGATAAAAAAAATCAATGAAAGTTTTCGAACGTTCTTTCTGTTCTTACATGCCATTCGAGAATTCCAATCACCACTGGGATTATTCACACCTCTTAGATGCGTGCCGACTTGACGCATATCATGCATCGGAACATTCCACGCGTGCTCTTTCCTCCATTCCTTGTGATTACTCACACCTGACTTGGCCACCCGAGGAATAAGATTCCGTGTATCTATCCTTTCGGCTGTGTAGTCTCAAAAACATAGATTCAAACAATGTATTTTCGATCCGTTAAAACCTCCAAGGTCCATTTTATCCGTACAGAATCACCCATTTCGCACCTCCATTCCTAATACTAGTAACACATCTTAGGAGGTTATGGTATCCATTATGGTATCCTTGTATGCATCGGAACATTCCACTCTCGGCCTTTCCTTCATGATTACTCACCACCTCCGCGCGCGTGAGTGTATGTGTATGCCCATTTGCCCTTGGGGCCGTCGCTGACCCGAGCGTATTGACAGTGCCCTTCCCTCTCCTTCCCATGCCTGACCCTCTCATACCACCTCGCACTATATCATCGGGTCTGTCCGGTAAGTGCTCAGGTTGGAGAGGAACGGTGCCCTGATTGACTGGGCAAATAAGGGGAAGGTTCGACAGAGAGTTCGAGGCAGTTCCGTTCGCCGGAGGGTCAAGAGGATGGTCCAAGTTGTTATCCGAGTTTTTTGTTCGCATTGACCACGAATTTCGCTTCTTGCTGGTTGTTGCGAATGTACAAATACATATATAATTATAGATATATAATTCTAAAATTGTCTACTTTGGGGCAGTTCCGTTCTGTTGGACGTAGGGTCAAGATTCTTGATTCAAGAGTAGGATTTTTGGCTCTGTTACAGTAAAAAGGTCCCATGCCGATAAAAAGGTCCCATGACGATAGAAAGGTCCCATGCCGATAAAAAGGTCCCATGCCGATAAAAAGGTCCCATGACGATAGAAAGGTCCCATGGCAATAAAAAGATCCCAATGCGACAAAAAAGCGACTCCTGTAGTTGAGTTGAAATCCTCACTTCCGAAATGAGCGAAACGCCTCCCTAAGCAACGAGTTTTGCCTAAGCGGCCTAAGCAGCCTAAGCTTTTTTCGATAGACGTAAAGTGAATATCCAAGCATGGCAAAAATGTTTTATTGTAAAGCCAAAGTGACTTGGGCATTTTTTGAGAACATCGAAAGGCTTAGGCTGCTTAGGCCGCTTAGGCAAACTCGCTGCTTAGGGAGGCGTTTCGCTCATTTCGTTCGTGAGCATTGTCACTAAAATACTGGAGTCATGGGACCTTTTTATCGTCATGGGACCTTTTTATCGGCATGGGACCTTTTTATCGGCATGGGACCTTTCTATCGTCATGGGACCTTTTTATTGGCATGGGACCTTTTTACTGTAACAGAGCCGGATTTTTTTGTTACATAGTCTCGCATAATTATTAATTTTCCGTTTGCTGTAGTATCAAGGGGTATTCATTTTTCGCGATTTGACTATCATCAGATACTTTCACAGGGCACATCGATTCATTTATCTGATCGTTCTGAATGAAAGAATTTTCCGAAATCATTCGGATATGTTTCATCCACTTCATAATTCAGGCACATTTCTTCGATTCGTTTGCATCCCTTCTTTAAAAAATAATTTAATCCTTGATCTCTCCGTTCCCGAACTCCCTCCCTCCACACCCTCATCCATGTTCACTTTCTACCTCCTTCCCTCCTAATACCTCTCATTTTCCCTGCTCTCTCGCCGGTCCGGCTGATCCGCAGATCCGGAGAATAGGCGAGTCTTTGCTCTGACCGGCGAGAGATATGAAATGCAGGGAGAGAACAACTACTACCCTCATTCCTCCTCAATCTCGTCCACGAATCGCGCACACACTAACGAATACCAATTAATGCGAGAGAGCTCTCCTAGATTTGCGTGCTCTCTAAGAGGTTAGAGAACGAGAGAGAGAGTGGGGAAGAGGAGAGAGCGCAGAGATGAATGCGAATGAATAAGATCCCAATCTGCTTCCTTGTAGTTTCCGAAAATATCTGATGATGACTGGTTGCGCGGAGTCTCGAGCGCATTCCTTCTTACCGATTCTTTGTGTTTTTTCTCATTTTTTCCAGTTTCATCTTTATTAGTTCAATTTTTTTCCGATGTTCTTAACTGTGAATGTTGTATTCGAATTTTAAACACAATGAACTATTGACCGTATTCTGCTCCGTATCTGAATCAGTAAATAAGATTTCACAACGTTAGTAAGACTTATGTTTCATGCTTTTGCTCAAGGTTCAGCACAAAAAAAACGCATTATACTTCTTCCCCATTGAAATGTGCCTTTAATGAATTCACCAAGTAGCAGATAGCCGACCTCACTGTTACTACGTCTCTATCCCCTTTATCAGTAGCCACTCTTGCTCTCGCAAATATTTGGGTGCGCCGCGCTCTCTCACGTAAAACATGTTGTAGCTGCGCCGCCTAGACCCTCCTGACTTTGGGTGCTCTCTCGCCGGGCAGAGAAAGCGAGAGAGCACGCGAATAGAGGAGAGTCCCTGCTTCTCTGCACTCTCCTCCCCTTCCCTGCTCTCTCGCGCCCTTTCACTCTCACCTTCAGCCATTTCCTTATCGAGAGAGAGGGGCTGTGATGAGCAATGACTCTCCTCTTTTTACGTGCTCTCTCGTCTTCTCTACCCGGCGAGAGAGCATGGAGATCGGAGAGAGCAGCATTCCTAGAGAATTAGAGACACTAACCTCGATGGTTCTGTGTGCAACAAGGTCACTTTCGAACCTGCCCCTCTCTGCAGTCAACAATTCCTCTCGCTGTCTTTCTCTGCGCACTCCTCTCCTTCTGCACTCTCTCGCAGGTCAGAGAAAGCGAGAGAGCATGTAGATGTGAGAGAGTCCCTGCTTCTCTGCACTCTCTTCACTGGCCGTTGTCTCAAATCACAGTAGTGATCTACTCGTTTGCAATCGATTGTTAGCGCGCAACGCCCTGACATTCCGCTAAAGCTCGAGCAGCCGTCTCTTCAATTCACACACTCTCTAACCCGTTCGAATTGCAAAAGAGTGTGGGGAATGAAGAGATGGATGCTCAAATTTCGAGCTCTGCATTCCACGCATATCTTTGAGCCAGATTCTCGATTCTGCAGGGTCTTTAGCAGTCAGGGTATTGAGAAAGCCTTATAGCTGAGGAGAGTCTTTGTTCAGCAGGGTCCATAGGGACCTTGGCGGAGAGAGAGTGCGGAAAAGGAGGAGAGCGACGGGTTTTGGTATGGCTTATCAGTAGGGCACGTGATTCACGTTCATGAATATTCCTAAGGATGGTCTGACTCTCTCATTTCGCAATGCTCTCTCGCATTTCTCTGACGGAAGAGAGAAAATGCAGAAAGAAGAGACGACAGGATTTTTGTGCGTTGTCAAGAAGGAATCATCTGGGAAATGCCGGAAATGCGATGGTTTGTATGCCATTATTGCTCGATATTTATTCAAATTCAGTTATAATTTATTTCTTGTTGTGTGCATCGATTGCCATCTTGTTTATTGATTTATTTTCCAAATGTTTGCATTAGAGTTATTCTGTTTATCGCCAAGCTCTATCAACCTATTTTCACATACGCCTCTTGAATCCGATTAAATATCCATCTAGTGGAGTAGAAATTGCGGTCAATCTCTATATTTTCGATTTATTCATTTTTTCTGAACCTTAAATCCCTCTCAAACCCCCTCTCCTATCCTATCTTCTAGTACTGTTTGCGGTCACTTCCCCTGCCCAATGGTCCATCTTCCTTCCACTTTCTTTTATCACCGAGCGCGCGCCATGTTTGATCATCGCCGAGTAATGTTCTCCTCTCTTGAACTTGCCTTATCTCTCTCAAGTCAGAAATGCGAGAGAGCATGGCGAAATGAGAAAGACTAACCATCCTGATAGCGCTGCCTTTAGTACTTGGGATAAGACGCGCCAGGAGGAGTAAACATTGCCTTCCCGCATGCAGTTATGGCCAAATTCTCTTCAATTTACATGATGATCTATCACCGCTTCTAGCCTTAGAGTTTCGAATGAATCTTCTACATACAATGCCAATGTATCATCCAAGGCAAATAACCTGAAGGAAGTGTGGACAAAAGAATTTCATTTGTATCGATGCCAAAGATTCTTGCAGCTTGGCCCATCAAATTACACGGGGACTCTTACCTACGTGCAATCTTCGACGTCAAAACACCCTTAGATCCCCAGAATTCCAAATATTACTCTGAATCAGCGCACTGTTTGTCATCAGTGTGGGGAAGGGAAAGAGAACGGTTGATGATATCAATAGCGAGAGGGAAGAGATGGAGAGTAGTGATCGATTGTGTTGGGAACTTCTGTTCTTAGAAATGCTTGAGAGTTTAGATTTACTCTTGATGGCCTATCCCGTATCACAATGTAGTCTCATCATTTGTGTTGATTCCATCAAAACAATATTTTTCTCGTTTAAAAAAAATTTAATTGTGTTATTTTCCCCACTTCAACATCGCCTTTCCATTTCTTACTTTCATTGATTAAATGAGCACAAACACTGTGTTCGATTTGTTCCGCTCGCCCCCTTTTCTGAGAGAAATCGCCTAAAAAGCGAGATGAGCAACTGCCCTCGCATCATTTTTAGAGCTTTTTCTCGGTTTTGACTCTCTGATTGTTGATCGAATACTCTTTCAGGTTCATGATTTAGCCGCTTTGGAAGCCAAAAAATTGAGGAAAAATTTCGAAAATGCAGTCCTTTCCTCACAAACTACGCCTAGGGAAGAAGAGCGGCTGTTATGATCTGAGCCAGGCAAGCAATCCGATAATGACTTCAATTATTAACGAACACAACAAAACAAAAACAACAATATTTTCGAAAACAACAATCAATTCCAGGACATTTACGTGCTGACTGTGTGCGTGGGCGATACGGCGTTCATTCAGGTATGTCAGTTTCGCAATAACATGGCATCATCTGAATTTTGTAGTGGAAAATATTTGAAGAAAATTTCACGTATTTGTGGTGTGAACACAATTTTACGGTATGTCGTGCGTGCATGATAGTAGTGTCATATTTATACATTTTTTGAAGGAATTTGTTTAATATAAATTGCTGATGTATTAGTAAGACTGTATCAACATTAGGGTTGTCACTGCAAATAATCATTGGCCAGGCAGAAGAGAGAGAATCCTGCAGAGTTCTAGACATGTGGTATGGCAAATACTGCGATGTAATACAATTTTTTGGTTCTCATCCGACGCTGATCATTCCAACCCCATTCCAGTGCACCCTGACCACTCCGTCCACAGCCGTGCAATGCCTGCAGTACATCAGCCACAAGATGCAGCTGGGACAGGTATGGGATGCAATTACCAATTATTTTTAAGCTGAAATTTTTTCAAATTGTATTTTTATAGAATTTTATTGAAAATAGGGCTAAGAGGAGATTAGGCTTATTAAAATTTGAGATACAGTCTTGCAGATCGAAATGTTCGGTCTTCGTTTCCAAATGCGCACGAACGACCCCGATGAGAAAAGGATGCGGTGAGAAAATAAATATTAAAACTGTTTAAAATATGTTTCATGTTCCATTGTCCTGTAGGCATGACAATTGCTTGAAATCATAGGAAAATGTGAGTGGTTAAATTATGCCCGTGTCAGATGGGTAGAACTCGACAAACCACTACGACGGCAACTCGATAAATGGGCTTGCAAGCCGTGGGAGAACAAGGTTGGTTTTTCTTTCGGCTATTTATCGTTTGAAATACCTTTTAAAAATATGTTTCACTGACCCCTAAACAGTTGAAGGTGTTGTTCAATTTCGTGTAGCGTCCGAAGTAAAAATACTATGTTACAAATTACTTCATTTCAGGTCCAACTCGCTGTGCTGTACCACACGCCGAACACATTTTCTCTTACGGACCATATGGCGAGGTTGGTTTCATATTTTTTTATTTCACAACAATTCCATTGCAATTAGCAAAATTTAAGGTTGCATCTCGTAACACCCATAATATGAGAATTTCGAGTGAGATCTCTAGATATTTTTTAGGTTCTCGACGACAAATGCTCCCATTATCTCAGATCCTACTACTTTCTCATGATGAAACTGGAGATCATCGAGGGAAGAATGACGGTCGATCTGGAGAAGAATATCACACTGGCAGCTTACTCGTTGCAAGGTAAATTGTTTGAACGACACCATCAATCGTAGCACTTGCATTCTATCGAAGTTAGCCGTCACGACAGTGATAATGCGTAGTGCGAGCACTTTTATATCTCTAGTCGAATATTAGATTACATGAAATAACCGAAGAAGAATAAATCACATTCGATCAATCAGAAACGGGTTTGAGACAACAGTGAAACATACGCAATCAACAACATTTTTGCATTTCAGTCGAATACGGCGACTTCGACCCGGCAACGCACACAATCGACTTTCTGCAGAGCATTCCCCTACTGCCTAAGGTCAGCATAGTTCCGATCTATCTTGTGTACCCCGAATTGTGTTAAAAAATATTTTTTGTCGATATTTGTGCTCTATATTTTCCACCAATCGTAATCTAAAATTCTGCATTTCTTCAGGAGATCTGCCGGTCCGCGCATCTTCTCGGCGACCAACTGCAGAAAGTGCTGATGGCGTACGCGAGCATGAGGGTGAGTATCGATTACCGTTGTTGTACTGCAACAGTAATTGTAGTGAAGTACCGTAGATTATTGATTTGTCCAACAGACACGTGGTGTTGTGTTAGCTGAAGCACGTGATAAGAAAAGTGAGCCGAATATGGTTTTATCTTATTGCAGGGTCACTGCACGCGCGACACGGCTGCCGTGCTGTACATTACGGATGCGATTCAGTCGGAAGGATATGGAGAGGAGTACTTCAAGGCAAAGGTATTCTAAAAAGTGTGAATCTCTTATATTGTTCTCATGCATTGTTGTTTGAAAATGAGTATGTCAATCAAAGACCGCATCAAAGATCTAACAGAGACTATCTGAGAAAATTTAGAAGGGGCCGTACAAACTTTTTTGACGATTTTCTGAAAAAATGGCCCCTGGGGTACTTTTTCACGTAGAGTTCGAAAATCGACCTTAGAAAGCCGTATCTCCGACCCCCGGTACCCTATGGATCCTGGTACCGAGCCAGGCTGTATTAGCAACTTTGCGAATGGGGCTTCAAACCTATCCATATGATAGCGCATTTTGTAGATCTCGTCGAGACAAATATTTTCTGTGAAGAAATTGAAAAAAATAATTTCATTGAAGAGAGTTATGCTCTTCAAAAATTTTGAAACATCCGTCGTGAAAAAATTTTGCCCGCCTGGTACAAATTAAACTTTTTTATTGGATTCTCCATGTAATTTTACCCCGGACTAGGTTTTTTTCATCGGAAAATATTTGGGGTAAAGTTGGTTGGTATGCCGTTGAAAGTGCGCAACATCGCTTTTTTTGCTTAATTTCCAGAGATTCGACATTGAAGAACTTACGATTTTCGAGCCAATAAGTTACAGTTTCTACTAAAAATGTCTAATATGGGTCAGAACATCATTTTCTGAAAGTTTGGAAAGAATCGGGAATCTTTTTTTATTTTTTTTATATTTTGAAAAAAAAATTTTTTTACAAATTCTTATTCATTTTTAAATGTTAAAATTTTCACTCCAAACTTTCAGAAAATGATGTTCTGACCCATATTAGACATTTTTAGTAGAAACTGTAACTTATTGGCTCGAAAATCGTAAGTTCTTCAATGTCGAATCTCTGGAAATTTAGCAAAAAAAGCGATGTTGCGCACTTTCAGCGGCATACCAACCAACTTTACCCCAAATATTTTCCGATGAAAAAAACCTAGTCCGGGGTAAAATTACATGGAGAATCCAATAAAAAAGTTTAATTTGTACCAGGCGGGCAAAAATTTTTCACGACGGATGTTTCAAAAATTTTGAAGAGCATAACTCTCTTCAATGAAATTATTTTTTTTCAATTTCTTCACAGAAAATATTTGTCTCGACGAGATCTACAAAATGCGCTATCATATGGATAGGTTTGAAGCCCCATTCGCAAAGTTGCTAATACAGCCTGGCTCGGTACCAGGATCCATAGGGTACCGGGGGTCGGAGATACGGATTTCTAAGGTCGATTTTCGAACTCTACGTGAAAAAGTACCCCAGGGGCCATTTTTTCAGAAAATCGTCAAAAAAGTTTGTACGGCCCCTGTGGAGCCTAACTAAATTCTCTCAGATAGTCTCTGCTAAAAATTAATTTCCACTATTTCCAGGACGAAGACTCATCCGAGGTCAAAGTCGGCTACGCCCCACACGGCATCATCGTGCGAGGATCGTACGGAGCGCCGATCAAGTACATGTAAGGATGATTTCATCCATTGCTTCGGCCTATTACCCAGCGAGCCCCGTGCTTCGGTGACTAAGCATACGATGACATCCATTCGGCAGAGATTGACGTTATTTGCTATTCAGGTGGCACGACATCCGGGAAATCGCAGCTCGCAAGAGGCATCTGCTCATCAAGTTACTCGATGATAGGACGGTGGAGTACACGCTGGTGAGTTTTCTCCCTTTTTCTATCAACATTACTTGAAATCGAAATTCAAAGTGCTAAGGGGCTTACGTTACCTGATTGAAACATATCCGAGTCGACACGTTTATTTTTAAATAATTATCCAATGAGTAAATTTTTCAAGGAATCAGCCGAGTGGTCCCGGTACGTGGCCATGGTGCTGCAGTGGCAGGTGATATTTCCTAACTTTAATTTAATTATTTCAAATTGAAACCGAGTTGCAACTTTTATCTAGTACATTTACGTGGATCTATGAGTTTTCTCACCAAAAAAGATGATTCAATTAAATAAAAGTAAAAATAATTGAATCTTACAAAAAATTCAGGCCGGTCACGCGATGAGCAAAGCTATAGAGATGAACCGGGCGCCCGTGGAGTTCGCTAAGCTGCAGGTGAGCTATGATATCCTAACCAAAACATTTTAAAGTTATTTTTTTGCACATAAACGAACGAAATTGTCGCCCAGAGACGGATGTTGTTAAAATCAACTATGAAAGAAAAACAGAATTATTCTACTCATCCGATTCAGAACGTGTTATCATTTTGGAATGGAGAAACCTTCTATTATAATGATGTTGAAACATATCCGCAATTCATTGATCATAATGAGAAATTTGATGATCCGAAAATAAAATATTTGTCAGGGCGGCATTAAAACGCCCGTTCCGCACGCCTCATCCTCCTCGCATCTCGCCCAGTCAACAACGGACGTGCACCAACTATCGATTAGTGCTGCGAGGTTAGCACTTCGAATCCCTATGCAGCAGAGGTTATCGATTAGCGAGAATGACCTTCATCATTTCTCTTGGTATTACAGTCTTACAGAGTAACATTATTAAAGCACTATAATTGAAAAGTCGAATTCATGACCTAATAACTGCTAAAATCCTTCTCAGATCTCAATCCTCCCTCTACATGCCGCGCGGTGCCACTTCCATGATGGACATGGTGACTGTAGAACAACCATCCTGGAGAGCCAAGCCGCCTCTATCCAGCGTTTCGTTCAATCATCACGCGACTCAAGGTCATTCGTTTTTCAGCGTTACTTTATTTTATCTTGCTCATCCAGTCCATTGAAAAACTAGGAAACTATTGAAAATAAGCAACTCATGAAACACATTCATGTTCTAATATTTGAAAAGGGAATGAAAAATAATTTCAGTCCATATCGAGGATCGGCAGCGCGCCTCTTCCACAGGAGTATGTACGTCAACTGCGCAATATGCGAATGTTGGAGGTGGCCAAGTGAGTGCTGTCTGTATTTTTGTTTGTTTCAATCCAATTTCAGTATAGTATTCTCTTCGTCGGGTAAAAATTAGGAAGAAAGAATTGCATTCAACCTATTTTCAGCACTTTTTCATTTGCATTAGACAGTTTGGATCTACTTGAATATAGTTTCTAGACAGAAAGATAGCTGGGCTGTTGCAACTACTGACAGTGGTCAGAATATACAACCACTGGGAAGTTATCACCGAAACTCGTTCCGATTTCGCCGAGAACCCGACATTCCTTGATAGTTGATAAGCACATTACTCCACTCCGCTAAGCATGCGAGAGAGTCGTACTGTTGGTCAATTAGCTAATACCCTGCCGCAGTAGTTAATCCAATTGGCGTTTAGTTACTTACTTTTCGAATAGAGATTAGGTGGAGAATTCTACTGGTTCTAATCTCCTTTTCTAAATCAAACCTTTTTTCTGGTATCACTTGAGCTCGCTAGATACGTTTTTGAACATGTGGTTTCATTTGTCATTGTAACACATGTTTGAAATATTTTTATCCTAAATCACGGCAATGGACCTGCAGTATGGTAACTTTCGAGAGGGAACAGGGTTCTTCGTACTCAAACATATTTTCGGAATTCAGACGCAGATGTGGAATCCCTCACCGTCCGCTGCACCAACTGCATCAGAAAGTGGATCCTCGTCGATGACCCCGCTTACACGGTTAATATTTTTTCCTGTTATTGTATTCTATTTTTCAAATTGGATTTACATATGTTCATGAAAAATTGTAGTGGAAATCGCAAAAAAAAATCCACATTTTAGGAGCGAACTCGACGTTGGTCAACGAGTGATCGCAAGTGCTGAGCCGCCACGAATGGTTTGTGTTTCACCACTTGAAGATACATTTAAAAATTTATCCTTTTCAATAGTCGCTTGTAGCTTCCTCTGTAAATCGCTAATATTTCTGTTACGCATTTTTAACATCTAATTTTTTTTAAATTTTAATTTTCAGACCATGGGTTCCTCTCCTGAGATGCGCATCCTTGGTGTGCACGAAGTGCGAAGGCATCTGAAGCCGGCGGTTGTGCCGCGACTTACTGAGGTAATTTTATATTCGACATTATTTGAAATGTTACAAATGGCTACAATAGCGTATTAAAACTGATCATGAGCACTAAAAAGATAAAACCAAATAAAATATTCAGAACATTGACTCTCCCTACTTCCAATCCACACCGAACCTCATGGCTGCGCACAGGGCGATTCCTTCCGGATCTGTAAGTCTCATATTTGTAAAAGCTTGAAAAGTTTAAAATTGTGACTTCTGCAGAAAAATCGTTCAAAACCCTCTACAAAATTATATTATAAATTTAAAAATACTTTCCAGCGAGACACTACCGACTATAACTTCCGCTCCTCCAATGGTCATGTGGTGAGTATTTATAATTTTTTTGTAAAGCACCACTCTGGCCCTTGCATTGTTGACCAGTGACAGACAGAAACAGACAGTCCAGTACGCCCGTTACCACACGGCAAAAAGAATTTAGTCATCAACCTAGCCCATTCTTTCATAACTTTCGCTTCTTTCTCCGTCTAGGGTATACCTACAAGGGACCGCTCTAAGTCGAGAGACGCACTTTCTTCCACTGTCCGTTCCTACTATAATTGCGCGTCTTCCTCTAGGCATCTTCCCATTCAATCCAACCGGTACACTCCCGCAACTCTCTTTTTGCACCGGGCTTGCGTCATTTATACCGAAACGAAGCTCGACTTCAATTAGTTTTTTGCCACGGTATCCTCGCTTCTTTCCAACTTTATGGATGCTTTGTGCCGCTACACCAATGAATTGTATCATTCAATGCTAGAAAAATATATCGCACATACCTTCCAAGCCCAGAGAATGAAGTGTGCACCAAAGTAGTATCCCAGTCGCCAATCCTTGTACAGTCCTATGCCGAGTGAAAGTAAAATAACTGGAACCGTTAGCATCTTTTTCCGGCTAAGCCCCATAATTGTCTGCTATCCTCGCCCAGACTGTCAAGTTGAAGACCTCAATTAAATCTACCTTCATGTCTCACTTACTGCCTCTAAACGAACTGTTTCCTGTCCTTGAACCGATGCTATTTTGAGGTTTATATGATCACTTTCCCAATCGCTTTGCCTCTATCGAAAGTGTGCACTTAGCCCCATCGTGGGATTACTGATCTGGGTTAGGCCACCACTCCCAAGGTTCCTCATACATCCAATCCAGTAAAAGCGAGAGTGATGACTTCTTTCATCGCGCTAGCTCTAATCTCGTCTCCTCATTATCCATTATCTCTCACCGGTCAGAGAAACGAGAGAGAGTACTGGGAAATGAGAGAGACAGACCATCCATCGGTCCGATAGCTCTAATCCCGAGTCACTCCCTCAATGCATCTCTCGCATTAGAGGCCTCCCCCATCCTCTTGACCGAAATAACACTTGAATGTGTTGTGGTTACGAACCGACGCGTTTTCTGTACAAGCCCATCCTATTTTTTCATTACTTCTTCGCTTTACATCCGTGTCATACGCAAGATCTAGTGGTATCCAGAAGACGTATGTGCCTTGAATATCGGGATAACATGGCCTTTCTTAACTTCCGTTATTTCACCATCTAACGCTGATTCACCAAGACTCCCACAGTGTCATCTCTCTCCTCCTCACAGTCACAAAACGTTCCGCCACCCACCCGAAAGTATCCCCCCATTCAATCACATGACTGTCCTGAATGGCGCCCGGAATTTCTCCCAAGCTATTGCTATAGTGCAAGTCGTCAGCTTAGTTCCTAGTTGTCCGATCGTTTCATAACTTGAGATGCTATTTCTTTCCTGCCTTCTTTGGGATTCGACGGACAATCCATTCCTAGTTTTCACCAAATAAGATGAACATAATTAACTCAAGAACGCTGAATCAGTTACTGATTGTTTGCTACTGATTTCTGACCCCTCCCCGCATATTCTTCTCTATCTCACTCCCTCAAGCTAAGGCCAGAATCAGCAAGTTCCTAAAAATGCGCCCGGGATCCCTCCAAGGTCGTCGATTGGCGCATTTTCATTGTTATATTTGCTTGAGGGTCGATGCCATGAAGCGATAAGAGTAATCGGAGAAGGTTGAGGGGAGAGTTTATTGAGAGAGTTTCAAGCCGATTCACTCTGTCTACAGAGAGCTTTTTGCCCGTAACTCTTCTCGAATTCAACTCTTTCGATTGGAGGGTTTTTAGCCATACTTAACCCGCGCAAACTGGTCACAAATCGCGCACTAAGCGGTCAACTAGCGCCGAATTCTAGTAGGTTAGAGAATTCCTAATCGATACAGTTAAACTTGCTTTGAAATTGTTTGCGGTTCTGTTTTAGCAATATGTCAACAGGCAATATTATCAGTTGTAGTCTACGATATAGGTAGGAAGTGAGTAAGAATTCTAGTGTCCCTAAGTTTGAGTCACATTCTACAATACCCTTCCAGGGGTATTGTATAATATGACGGATTCTGCACTATAGAATACAGAATCCGGTAGCTTCGTTCTGCAAACTTTCTTGCGACTGAAAACTTGAGATGAATAATCGGCAGCTCATTGGGAACATCACCGAAAATCATGCGAATTCGATCATGGTTGCGACCGTTCACCAGAGATCCCCATCGCTATATCAAAACCGCCTTCCCGTTACTCACGCGCCTGTACCCGAGCGGGTACTTGTTATTCTGGAATTGAAGAATACACTTGGCAATCAACCGCCCGAATTGTTTGCTCCTCACTCGCCTAGCAATGTTTTGCTACTAGAATCTCCTCCCGCCCGCTGTTTTACTAGCATCTCTCGGAGTTTACGGACAGAGTGTTTCTCCATCTTGATCTGCTTTGACTTGCCAGGAGCTCTGGTTCCGATAGGAACAGTTCCAGTCGGTATAATGGATTTTATATATCAAAGACCGTTACGAGGGTCGTTATTCAGCATCTTCAATGGCTATGTTTTTTCCCGGGTTGTCCCCTTGAAGAGTTTTGTTCCATTCTTATCTGAACGCTAGGTCTTCAAATTGGTGATACACAATCTCTATTGCGTAGATCACTTTCTGCGGACAGTCTTTGCTCACGCGCTTTTGCCAAACTATCCCCAAGGCGTTACAGAGAAGTCTAGAGATCACTCCAAATTGAGAGACCGATCATTGCTCGGCCCATCCTATCGCCTTTCCGGAAACGTACCACGCTGCCACGAGGAGTAGGGTGGGGCACTTTCCCTCTCCTTTCTCTCGCCGCTCATCCTAAAAACAGGAAATCGGATCTCCCCTGCGCCAGCGGGGCACTGATACAGTGATAATCCGCTTGTTTTCTGCATTTTCTCCTCGGAAGAAGAGCAGTTTCCGCCCGGAAGCGCAATGGTCAGTTTGCCCCGTCGTTTCTTCCCAAATCATTGGTGGCAGTGAACTGACTGATTCGATTAGCTAATGTCTAGAATATTCGAATTCTAAGTTCTGCAAAAAAAAAGAATTACATCACTTCAAATTACATAGCCGAGCTCTGTTGCAAAATTACCCACTCTGCACTTTTCTCGCACTAATCTTGTTGAGATCTTGATCATTCCTGTACCTGGTACGGTAATTTGACGAAAGTTCTAGTCACGTTTTTCCCTAAATTTCGATGCAACTCTGGAAAGTGCGAAGCTCTTGTATTGAATGCAGCCTGTGCTCGTAATATCTGGCCGTAGATCAAAATAGCTCAGTTTTTGCGAAATACCCAACATCTCCCAGACGGCTCCAAATTTCTTCTATCGTATTATTGACATTTTCAAAAAAAATGACGTTGTTTGGCATATTGGTATACAGTAGCCTCCTCCCCCCTACTCTGGGCCTGTGACTGGTGTTTGATACCCAACCCCTCCTCGGCAACTCCTAATCACCCTTCGTAGGCTCATTATCCCACTCTCCCGTCCTCCGCCTGTCAGCTCAGGCGCGCTTTTCTATTTGCTATTTGCTTCCGACGACGCCGCGCATTGCTTGACCGTCTAGTGATCAGTTGGGGCTGAAGCGTGATTATTTCTATGCTTGTACTATGATTATGGAATACTTTAACTTATTCCATTCTTGACTGCCCTCCCATCTAGTGACCAGATAGGGCTGAAGCATGATTATATCCATAGGGTACCCACTTTTAGTGTTTACTTTTAGTGAACTTCATGCGCTATTGTTTCGCTATTGAATATTTGTTTTTTTTTACTTATTTCCATAGAATGATCGAGTTTTTTTTAGTTTCTCAAAGCAAGCCTGAAGTTTTCTTCGAATTTTTGTTCCCAAGACACTCTTAGAGAGACTTATTTCCCTATCCAAGTGAACGCATTTATCTTTACATCGTTTTGATTCGCGTTTCCGTTTGCTTAATCTCCTATAAAAACTGCCGAATCGAATCCCTATCTCTCTCACTTCTTCAAAAACAGTTCACGCCACAAGGAAGTAATTAACCATTTGACCTTGTTTGTTTCCTCAGATCGTTTTCCTTTCCTACAAGCAAATGATCCAACACTACTCATTCCCTGTGAGACTAAAGGACCATTATCAAGGCTCTCGGTCACTTTTTTCTTTCCACTATCAGTTCCAGCTTGGGGAAAAAGCGAATAATGACACCAAATCTTATCAGCTCGGCGCAATTTTTGACAGTTTCCATGCCAATATTACGATTATTTGAATATATCATGCATGACCGCACTGCAGATTGACTGCATCGTATCACCACTTGGAGCTCCGCTGAAACGTATTTCGAAAATATATACAACTACCTTGGTGTCCAACCGCATGTTGTCAGCGCAAAAACTGAGAAAAAAGTCTGAAAAGTTAGCAGAAATCACTAAACCGTAGTCACATTTTGATCTGCCCTTTCTGATTGCTTCCTTGTCTGCCCCCATTCCCACTTGAGCACGCTTGTCCACACATTCTTGGGCGCTCTCCTCATTTTTGCCTATACTCTCGTCAGCCTGTCTGATAGCGATTGGATATATCCACTAGACGGCTTTCGGCGATTTCTGATGTCCATCGCTAACTAGAGTCTAGTCATTTCTGTCAGATTATCGTAGGTAAAACATAGGTTTTTTTTCCATTGATCGCCGTCTAGGTGGTATTGATAATAGAAAGTGGTGCCAAACCTGCGAATCGTTTCAATAGTCGCTGCCCAGCGTTTTGGTCCGCCTAAACCGATTATAAACGGAGATTTGTTTCGCTTGTGAATAATAATCTGGAATGACGCATGCCGAGCGAATTTCGTGAACAACCCACTCATTATCATGCACTTGCCGATATCGTTGAGTAGAAGGTATTTTGCATGTTTCTGACTCAAAAATTGCACTCGCCTCCTAAAGTTATCATCTGTCCTTGCTATCACCAATTCCTGTTGTTATTAGACCAGAACGAGCAGTTCAAATGTTCATGTTTGCATTTTTAGTGACCATATACAGTTCATATTTATTATTTTTATTTATATAATTAAATAATTATCTATTTGTAGGACTCGCTGCGCATCAATCGCGCCCTGTCCGACAGGCAGCACAACCGCGTCAAGTCACCGGAAGTCGCGCCAAGGCGTGAGTATTTTAATTAGCATTTCTGTACATGACAGAAAATTCACAACGACTTAAAAAAATTGCTTTTTCCTACTTGTTGAATACTTGATTACCTGAGCTGTTTTGTGAATACTTTAACAATAGGGCATACTCAGTGTCACTCCTGTGTCAGAGTTGGCACATTTTCAATGCTTGACCATTACTTGGTTTTTTTTCCCGGTTTTCCCCGGAAAATCTCACGGGGCGCCCAGAAATTCAGCAGATAACGATAATCAGATAAGAACATAGTATATTTCAGTCGGAGCTCGTCCCGCCGCTATGACCGTCTCCTCCGTGGCCTCGTCAACCGGAGGCGCCGTCGTGCATCGGGATGTCAGGGAAGAGGACGAACAGCATGTATGATTGTTGATCTTTGATCCTTGATCTTTGCTAATCGACAAATCCAGCCTCCAACTTCATTGTTCTATCTAAAAATGGGAACCGGCATGGATTCTAAAGCACTGATCATTATCAATAATTGTAAAACATTCGTGCATTCTCAGGCAGCCAAAGTGGCCTCCACCCTCGCCCTCCCTCTCGATCAACTCCGGGCCGAATTCGCGAAAGTGCCCGCGAGAAGAGTGTCAGCGGGCACGAGTACGAGCATGCGGCCGGAGAACCAGGTAATTTTTATTTAAATAATATTTAATAAAATAAATTTGTATCTACAGCGCTTTTTCGGCATATTTCAGTGTTTTTGGAATTGTTTGAGTAGTTGCGTGTTTTATGAGATTGCTTATCTATTCGAGCACAGCCGGAGAACCAGGTGAATAACATGGCAAAAAATCCGCCAAAATATACTAAAAATGAATCTACTGTGGATTAGAAACACATTTTAAATGAGATTGTTTGTTTATTCGAGAACCAGGTAGTTTTGCAAAAAAAAAACCTGTAACTATTAGATTATGGATAATTTATTATCATTTTTTTCTGATTTGAAAAAAGATAAAAATGAAAAATTGCAGTGTCGCAATCGCACGCGTGCCATCGTTCCCTACGAGGACTCTCGGGTGTCCCTCCGACCGACAAAGAGCAACCCTTATGGATACGTGAACGCCAGTCATCTCGAAGTGAGAAGCAATCATTTTAATCATTTTAATCAATTTTAAAAATATGCAAACACACAAAGAGTTGTTCTGTTTCATTTCAATGACAATTGGTATTGCCACTCAAAATCAGATTAACCGGTCTTGGGAAATCAAGATCTTGAGGATTTTGTGAAACATACCTCAACAATTGATTGAATTTTTTTATATCTAACAATAGCGAATATCAATCCAATATCACCCCATTCCAGATCACCGTTGGCCCTCGTCGGCACGCTTTCATCCTCGCTCAGGCGCCCTTGCGGGATACCATTGACGACTTCTGGTCGGCAGTCTGGCAGAAGGACGTCCGCGTGATTGTGATGCTCAGTGAGGTGACGGTGAGTATTACATCTTTTTATCATCTGATTTTCTCAGGAAAAAAACCATGGTGTGATCAATTGAACAGCCCAGTATGATGTATAGTAAGGCTTCGGAAGCTAGATGGAGGATGTCTTTGCGGGTAACTTCTTAGTAGTAGAAGTAGGTTGTCTGGCAGAAGGACGTCCGGGTGATTGTGATGTTGAGTGAGGTGACGGTGAGTGTTGTATATTTAACGCTATGCATCTTTAACGTCGTGATTTTTTTAAACGTTTGAGAAAACTGATTCATGATGTAATATTAAAGTGGACGGGGGTTGAACTACATTGAACAAAAATGATTAAAAATATCTAATTCAGCTCGACGGTGCATCGAACAATCCCATCTACTGGCCACTAACCACTGCATCGAAAGTGGAGACGAAAGAAGTCGTGGTCAAGTTCAAGAGCGTTACTACGACACAGAATGAGGTGAATCTTTCAAATCTTAGCCTTCGATGTAGACAATCATTATAAGTTATAGTAAAGTAGCGCTGATTTGGCATGAATAATAAATTTACATTTAGTTGACTAATTTAAAATTATTTATTAAGGTAACAACCACGCTCGAGCTTCGGTGTCGCGCATCCGGCGAGCGGCGAGCAGTCTTCCACATGCGCTACGCGGACTGGCCCACAGGCGGGTGCCCAGAGGACGAGCGGGATGTGCTGGGTGAGCAATTAACATTGGCTAGACACTTCTTTTTCCTTAGGTTCCCTTAGGTTCTTTGGCTCTTAGGATATCTTAGGATCTTATGCAGCTTAGGGTTCAAGATCATGTTAGAGATGGCCTCCACATGCGCAGGCGAATCTGATTGATCCCAAAACTGATTGATCCCATCTATATTAGCAGCGCAGTGGGTGCATCCCATTCGGGATCATTATGCGATTATCTTTTTTTTAAATTTCCTTATCTTTCAGCCTTCATGGACTCGGTACGGTGCGTGCAGAGGCACGTGGAGAGCGAGCAGCGGGCGGCGAGATTGGTCGAGGAGAGTCGGTCAGTTCGGTTTTATTAAGCATCGGGCTAAATACCTCGCGACAAATATGTTGCGGGTGGTCGATCTTTTGTATGCATCGGTAACGAAAGGAGGAGAGTCGGTGAGTGAAGTGAGCTGTTCGATATTTATTTTTGTACGGATAGGATTGCCATTGTAATGGCATTTATTTAAAAAAACTGGACGAAAATCGAGTATCTAATAGTAGTCTGACGCTATTCACCCCTATAAAACGAAACACCATGTAAAATCATCCTTGTCATTTCAGTTCACGCGACAAGGAGGCGTCTCGAGCGAGCAAGCGCAGCAGCAGCCGGAGCGGTGCGAGGGTACGCAATATATATTTTTTTTATTTCTTCATTTTTCGGACTCAAAATTCACCGCTATCGCACATCAATTCTATAAACTACGCAATCACTTTGGTTTTTATCGTGAATTGCACGGTCGAAACTTCGCCAAACGCATCTTCTCCTTCAAATTAGGCCGAGTGTGACCAGCAAAGAGGGGAGAAACATCGGGTTTGCGAGCTGCGCAGCTCAAGGCCGGTCACACCATGCCATTTATGGTGTGTGTAAAATAGAGAGATGGCGACCAGAATTTAAAAATAAACAAAAAAAATATTATGTTTAATTAAAAGTTATTTTTAAGACCCTCGCCGACGTCTCGAATCGCATTCGCTCCCAATCCGTCGAGTGGAGACGAAGGCTGAGCTCGGCGACCAGCTCGAGCGCGCACTCTGCCGCATCGAGGTGGGTTGATTTGAGATATAGTCGATTACAGTAGATTACGGTAGGTTACGGTAGCCATAGACCACAGCGTAATTCTCATCAAACTTATACATGTGAATCGTAATCAGTTGACCATCAAACATTTCGAAAGAAAAAAATAGAACAACTTTTTGTAAATCTTCGACAAGATTATGGTAGAACTATGAGTTTTCGCAACTCATTCGTTCAGTCATTATTGATTCCGACAGAATATAGCACATAAAATACGAGATTGTTGCCCATTCGTCAATGTTGCCCACTATCCTAATATTCTCCCTTCCAGTTCCTCCTCCTCATCCGCGGACTCGGGCGCGCCCCCATCTCCCTCTCCCAATGGCGCCGCGCCCGCTCCCCTTCTGCCCCTGTCCGTGGCCCCTGCAGCAGTGACTACGCCACCCCTGATGATTAGCTGCTTCACGGGTGGGCAATTTGTTTACCCCAATTGGTTAACTTTGTTTTCTTTATTGGAGGTAACAACAGAATGAAATTTATTTATTGTGCAGCCGGTGCGTTATTCTCAAATATACTTATAAAAATAAATAAATGGGGTTAGCTGATGAGACACTGACTGGATTTATCACGATAAATGATTCATAAATAAACGATCAGACTATGAATTCGAGGATTGTAAAATTGAAAAAAATGTATTTCAGGTTCGCACGAATCCGGGACGTTCCTACTGGCAGAGATCGCCCTGCTGCACCAGCAGCACAATATTGTAAGTGGAATTATACGAAAAAAATTCGTACATCGTTGTTTTTTCACACGCTCTGGTTTTAGCGCTCTGGATCGGTTTACTGAAGTAAACTATTAGGAATAAATTACATACAATTACAATAGGCGATATCAATGGATCTGCTATTTTGCACGATCGAGGATTTTTCACAAATATGTTTTTTAACTCGCATATTTCCAGCAATGCGAACTCTCACCCCTCCTCCACCGTCTGCGTGCGCAACGCATGACGTTGGTCAAGACGGTAGGTTTTTTTATTTTTTTTATTTTACTGATTTAATTAATTAATTAATTATATTTTTTAGTTTTCGGCGCCAATAAAGTAGTGGAATAGTGCATCAAAATTGGAAATTTTCAATTTCAGGTCGAGCAGTATCGCTTCGTCTACTTACTTCTGGCCGCAGCTCAACAGCAGTGTAGACTCATTTGAATCTATTCAACGACGATGACGTCAAAATTCTGATGGCCCCAACTTACAACCTGAGATCGCATTCATGAATCCCGACCAGCGGTCTTCTCGACGAATCTTACGTTTGTAGGACCATTCGTTTGTAGGGTTCATGTGTACGACCCCGGGATTCTGATAACAGCTCTGCTTGATTTGTCGTGTTCCATCCGTAGGCCTTCGCGCCATAATAGTCGACCGAACTTAGACCCTGCATCATGTTATTGGACAGAGCTTTAGCCGTGACTTTAGTTCGCTCTAGATCGATTTAGTATAATAAGCTGTTATTGTGATACTACGTACATTCAATTGATGCTCAGACTCCTTATTCTACTCAATTAAACGTACTCTCTCCATTCCGCCTGCTCTCTCGCCGGTTAGAGAAAGCGAGAGAGCGTGGGAATTGGAGAGAATCTAATCAAATCCCTTCGTTTCTTCTGACGAACTCTCGACGCCCCGGGTCCGATTCGCCTGTACACTTCCGATAAATCATTGACTCTATATGAAATACAAACGCACGCAAAAGAAAAAAAGCAGGATCGACCCATTTTTGCGAATGTCGGGCGCACAACAGCGTAAATAAACAAGCAAAATAATAATTGATTGATGTTTTCTCGATTTAGAATTTATTATTTCGCACATATATTTGATGTTGCAGAGCACATGATCGCCAAGCGCAGTGGTTCACCTCTAATTAGGCTGAATGTAAAATCTCAGATATCGGGTTTGCTCAAGGCCGGATACGTTAACGAGAGTGAATGGGGAAGAGACGAATTGGGGTATATGCGCAATTCTTGTTCTTCCTCGCTTCGCAAGAGCACTGAGACATCGTTTAACCTCTCCAATATATTTGAAAAAGTCTCATAAAGAATCACTGTTGCTAATCCTCTTCCAAGCATTCTACTATTTCATTTCGTACTTTAACCTTTACCTCTTCAGAAGTCTACGCATTCTCGCACTTATAAATTTATGATGTAGATCGGAATAGCGGCGGATTCGTTCAAATATGGTAGGTGATTGTTTTTTTTCGTTATGAATAAATATTAATTTAATGTATCTATATGAAGCCGGTTGCGTGAGAATCGGAAAAGCATTTTTATTCATAAATTCACAACCGTATGTAACATGAAATATTAAAATTGGTTTAATGAATGAATGCTATTAGATAAGCCTGATAAAATAATTTTTCCAAATTCTATATCGATGCATATATTTAGCACAAACCCTCGATAGCACACTCGGAAACCTTTTTTCTCAAATTTTTAGACAATAGCTGTGCTTGATCGATTGTCACGCAACCGGCCTCATATATGAATATAGAATATACATATATATAGAATTATTTAATCACCGCTGATGTTTTCATTTTGTAGCAAAATCTCTGCGTCTGAAGCGTGAAAGAACCGGAATGTGACGCAATAACTCAACGTTCCTCATGTATTTGTATCATGCAAGTATAAATTCATGCAGTTAGCTCTATTATTTGTCAACTTGGTACTATCTCGAGATACATTAATTTTTCGTAAGTTCTTTTTCTTGTAGAATTGTTTAAAATATATTTTGAGAAAAATATTTAGATTTCAAGAGCATAAGCATCGAAAAAGCACCCTTATTGCACACAAAAAAAGTAAAATCGTACGGTCAATCGCACAACAACATGAATTCACAAGCAAAATTATCATTGATTCGAGTTTTGTCTATATAGAATAACCAATGAACGCTCATCTTTGTGTTTGGTTCAACTGCAAGTCTTTTTGAGCATATGCTTGTTGTTTACAAGCATTACATGATTGTATTTTCACCAATGTATATTTGGAAATCTAAGAGACGGATTGGTGCACAGCATTCCAAATAGATAGAAAACGGAAATAGAGAGCCACACCATGGTGTGATTGCCCACCGTAACTCCTAAAAATCCGGCAAGAGAAAGTGCATGGCCGGGGGTTGAACCCCCGACCGCTGCGAACCTAAACCTGAAACTTACCTCTGCGCCATGACGGCTGTGCTCACCGATCCTAGAATCGCATACCAGTTCGTGGGGTTCTTCCCGCTCTCACTATGCAAATGGAGCGTCGAGAGCGCCTCCGGCCTACCGTATTCCCAATTGCTCTCTCAGAGTTTTCGCGTCAGGAGATATTAATTCATGATTTGTGGGAAAAAGCAGAAAGGATCGTTTTCACACCATTTCCCAGCCAAAGGAATGCTGTGGGTGCATATACCTGAGCGCAATTTTAGTTTTTCATCGCTCCGCAAGGACACTGGAACCTCTGTTAATCCCTCAAATATAAGCAGTCTCACGTGAGTGTGCAAAATGAAAAGACTGAGCGTATCATTTCTCGATGCAGTGAAGCGAATTTACTCATGGTCCATGCATTTCACTATTGTTTAAGTGCTTCAAAGATTGTCTTTTATGAAATGTACTAATTTTCGCACTCCTAAACTAACGATCCTCATGAATTTCGTTGTGCGGTAGATGAATGTAACCACAGTAAGCGTGAATGAAAGCCTAAAGGGTTAATTCTACATCAGAAAATTTATAAAAATGATGCTCGAAGAGAACTCCTGCGATGTCAGAACACAGAATCTCAAACTTAATCATAAAAATATTTTTAATAATAATAAAAAAATTTTTAAAAAATGATAAAATAAAAAAAATAAATATTAAATAATTAAAAATAAATCATGAATAACAAATAGAATTTTAAAAATTGTGAAAAAAAACTGGGGGAAAGTAGAAATGAGAAAGAGGTCGGTGTTGCTAAGGTCCGAGTTATGATATTTATGAAGCCGAAAAAGCGTGCTTCCCGAATAAATAGATTAGGGATGCCGCTCTTCAAGCTCCCCGATTTTAAGACCACGCAAGGTTTCCATCTCTACCTCAAAGAAGAATTTAAAGCACAATTAACTCTCATACGGAAAAAAATTATTTGATACAGATGCCAACGATATTACATAAATCTGGTAGATTTAATTGATAGATTTATCTGGTCAATATCTCGAATATATCTTTTTTCACATCGTTCGAATCTCACAGACACTGTAAACTTGTCATCTTACTCGGGACTTCTCGGGGAATCTACTAGAAACGGGTGCACAGAGTTCATATTTTAAGAGTTGGCTCAAAGGTGGGATGGATGAATCAAACTCGGGGAACTGGGACAATGCGATAGGCCACAGCTCTCATCAAACAATTAAATAATTGCTCAAGGACAAACACAAACACAGAGACTACTGCAAGGGCACAGGCAATGATCACTAATATCAGAGCATCCATTATTCTTAATGATTGATAAGACGGCATTTTCTTTTTCTCTTCTTCCTCACGTGCGGCTGCATTCTTTCTTTTTTGAGAAAAAGGCTCGCGGCGAGATAAGTATCCGTTGTACTGCAATGGGCATTTCGAGTCTCAACAGACTTTAACTTCCAGAGCCAGATCGGAAGCACAATGCCAAATAAATATGGTATTGTGTTTCCGATGTGGATACAATAGCTCACGTTGTCTCGATTCCAGGTGGTTAGTATCAATCGATCGAGAATTCGCTTCACAATTTTGCCAACCTTTGTGCGGGGAAGAACGAAGAACATCGATTCCCCATTCGTGATCCCGAGCATTATCCAATCGATTTTTAATTTCTCGTTCGTCTTTGGTTGCACCCTGCAAGCACATTGTTAACAATTCACAATTGTCAGAAAGATTAACAATTGTCAGGAAGATGTTCGTAGTCGAGTACAGTAATTATCGCTTCGATCTCAGCTGTCGAACGAAACGCAACTCACTCGATTATAGCCTGCTCTTGGGGATTCTGATAGTGCTTGGCCACGTCACTCCGATAGAGTAGAGCTGCATATGCTGGGTTGGCCAGCACTGCATTGATTACTTCGGTAGAGTTATCCATTTCCAATATATGATGATCTCGTACCAGCTCAAATTTCTGCAAACAATGGAAGCTTGGAAACTGCGGGCGAGCATTTGCTCACCTCATCGGGATCGATTTTAAACATGTTTTTCTCTATCACCATTACTCTCTTGCCTTGTCTGAACCCATCCATCAATTCGGTGAAGGTACTGAAACAAAAATAGAGATCCGTGTAATCAGAGGTAATCAGAAAAGAAATTGATAGAGAGAGAGACCCACCTTCCTCGAGGCCCTGCTTCCATTCGAATCCCATTGAACCCAAATAGCCAGCTGAACATGAGAATTGTCCCGCCGAATAGAAAAAGACACGCCGAGGCCAGGTGACTTGAGCCGAACAAGAACTGAAAAATAGTTTGTTTGTTCGGGATAAGATATCTCAATGATGCATGTAATGGCCTACAGTGAAGAAAAAGTGAACAAATGGCCTCACGTTCGAAAGTCTTCCCCTCTTCACTCCGGACTTCTTTCTGATTTTTTCCACGTGACGCGAGATTTGGGTGATGCTGATTCTTATCAGACTGTATGCCAGAAGTAGCCCAAATGCGATCCAGGGCAGCACTCTCAGTTGATCTACTGATAAGTATGGTGCTTCTTTCGTGGTCCTTCAACGAAGACGAACTGCAAATGGGCACTCATATTAATCGCTATTATGCCCTTATTATGTAACTAGTACTTTTGTTTCTTTTCAGAGTCCGGATGGGGAGGGGGGGGGGAGGTCGGAGTACTGGGCCGGATGGGAGGAAGCGAACATATCGACAAATTAGCTGCCATACGGCCAAGCGCCCGGGAAACTTACTCCATTCGTGACGACGGGTGCAGATAGATAGTAGGTCTTAGCGTCTCCTATCCGGAGTATGCTGCCCTCTGCTGCCATGACGACATCCTCGCGGGCGAGGCTTCCTCCGAACATTGGTCCTAGCACGGGATCGAAAGTGCCTGCAGAGGAAGACGCGAGGAAATTCGACTAAGGTGTAAGGTCTTACGCTGGAGTGCGAAGTGCACGTACTCCACTTTGTGGCATCCCAGCTCGGCGCCCAACTCCTCAATCAAGAGAGCGAACGGGCCGCTGAAGCCGCCGCCTCTGGGCTCGAACACGAGGGATGGAACATTATCGGTGGAGTAACCGACACGAAACGTTTTCCCGCAAAAGCCGGGCTGCTGCAATCGGAAAATCGGCTTGATCGACAGTGATCGACAAATCGACTCACCACTCTCCTCATTTTGCACATGACAGTGATCTCTCGTCTGTCTGACCGGTGATAGAGTATGCGAAATGAGGCGAGGCGAATGCCGAATTATAATCACGAATGCACGCTTACCTCCTCCGGACGCAGCCGGGCCAGTGCCATCCTTGTGTGACGGTTGATATGAGAGGGAGAGTGAAGGAAGGGATGGGAAATCGATTACTAAAATGATGGTTTCGTGATTAAAAAAAAACAACAAGAAACGGCGAACGGTAGAAGTTAGGACTTAATCACTGAGAATAGATCAGATTGCGTTCACATGCTAAGAACGACAAGTAAAATGATATGCGGTACAGTATGGTAGCGATGTGGAAGAAACTTTTTCAGCGTAACTGAGAGGCTCCTGACTCCTCCTTCTCCGATGGCAGGCAAAACACGGCTGTTCTCATTCTCTGACATACACTCCCTTTTCCCCTGCATGCAAGAGATACGGCAATCGAGGAGGGAATGGGGCGAGGAAGGGCGGAGCAACAAAGTATACTCTTCACACCGAACGATCTCTATTCGGTTTGAGAATCGAGAGTGTGTGCTGAATGAAGAGAGAGGTCTTCATTTATCATTCGTTCGAGCCGGGGAGAGCGAGAGAGGGGAGGAGCCTCTTAGGTCAAAACATTATTCTCAAAAAAATTTAAAAATCATTTAACTTACATATGTTTTACTCATTGTTATTCTATTGCAAAAAAAACGGAAAAATCTCAAGACTCCAAATTATTGGAAATCACATTCTGATTTCTCATAATCGAAATCAACGAATTCTTGGGATGCATACAGCTTCATACGAGAAGAGCGTTCTTGACAGATACACTGTGCATTTTGTAGATTACATCGGCATCAAATCACGTCGACGCTATTTACACAGACCCAGATTGAGTTATTTGTTTTTCGCAGCTGGCCCGAAGGTCACTCATGGATTTGACTGCTAAGCACTCATGGTCACTCATGGACCGCTAAGCTCACTGAGCATGTAAACTCTTCCCACCAGGCTTGTAGTGAATTTTTGATCTGCACTGAGCTTCATTATTGATTATGCGACAATTTGCGATCCCTCTGACTCGATCAATAAATGTAAATTAAGAAGTCAGATTAGGCAGTTTCTATACCAATTGCTCCAATAGGCAGATTTTGTCTTGGCATTGGGTGTTGGTCTGGCATCACTAAGTCGATAACGTCATTAAAACATATGTGTCATTGCCCGTGTGAATTGCACATGATACTTTTGTGCCTTACACGTATTTACCGCGCATTATCACATTTCCACTCCTCCCTCTGCCCTATTGGGTTTCCACACCTTCTCCCATTACACCACTTGCTCAACTTGTGCTGACGATGCACTCGAAATGTAGTGGAGTGAGCAATATCAGGAGAAGAATCATAACATGCCATTCACTTTATATTCATTGTATTCAGGCTCAGAGTCGGTGCCTGATCAGGAATTCTGTCCCTGACTCTTTCATCCTCGAAATGACAACTCTTTGATTGATTGGGAACTTCCAACCCCATTGGGAGCTTCATTCATCTTTGATTAGAGATTGCAAAATACTCATGGATGAATGAAAGCAGTTCCCTCGAGTGTAAACTCCCATAAATAATTAGGATTGAATTGTATTTTTTTTAAATTGTGACGATTATAATTTATGACTTTGAAGAAATAGTTTTCCCGGACATCTCCTCAGTGACTGTGATGAAGGTAGAAACCGAAGATTTGCAGGTCCAAGATGCATCTCATCAGTGAGTGATTGTAACGTTCATGACTTTTGACTTTTTCGAATTACTTCATCACCAAATTTGGCTCTGATTGCTCAATAATTCAAACTGTGAGTCAGGGTGATTCCTCACAGCCGGTACTGCAAGGAAGTTGAGCGGTTGGTACTTACGCGTGCTGAAAATGAACTGGGGGGGGGGGGGTGGTGAATAATTAAGTGAATGGAAGGAGAGTTTAACTTCATAATCGTCGATGCTTCGTCGATGCTGCATGCGAGGAGAGAGAAAAAATTATGTGGGCTGAGATGCTCTTTCAACCGTTGTCGATTTTATTCTCGCCCAAATCGAATCGGGACACTGTGGACAGTTTGGCAACAAATAGGGTCGGTTGACGCAAGATATGTTCATTTGACGGAGTTCCTTTTCCGGGTAAAACTTACGCGGGTCAGATCGACGAATAAGTTGTGTACAGAATTGTCGGTGAAGATTTTGAGATTTTTCTAGGAAAAGGCGAGAGATGTTTGAAGAAATGAAGCGTTCAGGGCAGTTTGGGCGAAAGAAAACTTAAAGAAACAACACGTTTCAGAAGCATTCAGTGATGGATAAGGGGAAACGTTGTGTGGCACTTCATCACGAATTCAATATTAGAATAGTAAGGATGATTAGGAAATCTAGAGTAGGAAGAAGATCGATAGGGAAAGCTGGAGACAGGTGTGTTTCTCACGCTTGTATTGTTTGCACTTCCCGACTCTGCCCCTTCCCCTCTGCCCCTTCCCCTCTGCCTCTCCCCCTGCCGTGCATATTAGATGAAGCATCGAGATAAGGGACTGAATAAATAAGGGAAACATTGAGTATTCACAATCAATCTTGCAGATAGAATAGACTGGATACAGCACAAGATGATTGGTAATGGAGCAAATGGCTGAATTTTGTCAGCGAGTCAAATTTCGAAGTTGAGATTTTTGATAATTTGGGCCATATGAGACCCCCTCTAGACACCCTGCGAACGAATTAATACCCGAGGTCATTTCCGACCGAGTTGCTGCACCGGTCTACTGCAGCCACATTCAAGAGCGTTTTTTTTCTGCCATTAACGAAAACTCCGAGATCTCTTCTATGAAAGAAATATGACTATTTTTCGAGATGCTCGATCGACCTCTCCCACTCAATGACCCGGCCCAGAGACGCTGTTTCTCCAGGTAAGGTCAGGACAGTTAAACAAACAAATGAGAGAAGAGAGGTGCCAAAGCAAGTGAGAGAGGGTATTTACCTGGTACATATACGCTGATGAGTAGTCCATTACGTTTCTTATTGCGCATGAACTTAGACCCTTCAATGTGTTTGGGATTTGCGTTAGCATTTTTGCCTATTCCAATTTCAGTCTATTTTATTTTTATTTTTAAGGTGAAAAATAGAAAATAATAAATTAATTTGCAGATTCTCTGCAAATTATTCATCCATCAGCCAGTCTCTATCGATTAAAGTCAGGGATAAGCTGAAGGATGCCCAGGGAAATCGGTCTGTGATCTCAGAAAATCGGAAACTAAAGAGAACAACTCAAAGTGCACCTCCAAGTCGCTCTTGCGTCGCCCTTTTATCAGTGCCTGCAAGAGCGAGCGTATCATTCGCTAGAGAGACTCTCCATAAGGCTTTGACTCTCTCAATTCCGCACGCTCTCTCGCTTCTCTGACGAGAGACCAATGCCATAATCAGAGTTGATCGTTCCTCTCGACTGTTTGGGCTCTCTAAGGCTGCTGAATCAGCCATTCCGCCCTCTCACGGCCATGCGGTGACTAATCAGCACTTGATAACCCCCCGGTCTCCTCCTTTTCCGCACTATCTACCTTTCTCTGATGTCTGACTCTCTCGTAATAGCACGCAATCTCGCCGTCTCTGATCGGCGAGAGATCACTTTGATTTGAGAGAGAAAGATAACCTTCAACGAAGCGTCTCACCCTTGTCTCTTTCTCTCCTATTGGCGCTGTATCTCGCACTTTCTAACTGCTGACAGAGATCAAGCCATAGAGAGGAAGTATCACCATTTTCTCGCGTATCGGTCAGAGAAGCGAGAGAGCATGGGCTAGTGAGAGAGTCAGAGAAGATCTAGAGTCTAGAGCATCCGTCCCGGCGCCCGTCCCTATCAGTGCCTGTGAGATTCTTGCTCATCGTACCTATACACATCACCATATCATTTTAAGTATTGTATTCCATTTGCTTTTCCATACGAACTTGTTTGATTTTATCGAGTCACAGCGAAATCATTTCCCGCCAACATTTCAATGATTGCGTCCATAATCGTTTATATAATTCACATTTGCTCGAAGATATGAAGTTGAAGTCTTTATCTCAGGAACGATCAAAACGCATTTTTTGTGGATCTATATTCGAAATATTTGGCCATTCGATCACCGGAAACTGCACACAATGCGATTCTTCCCACGCTTTACACGCGTTTGCGCAATATTCTCCGATGCTGAATAGTATTCATCAAAAACCGATCCAGGCTGAACACAAAGCCCGCCTGTTTGATATATTGCCTGAGGCAATCGTTTACTTTTTTTTCTCTGCATCTCTCCTACCATCTCTTGTCTCTCGTTTTGCTCGATTTCGAATAGCACTTCCTCGATCGCTGCTTAGTCGCCACTTTTGCACTGAGATGACGCACCTAGCCGAGATTATCACGCGAGCTCTGGTTGGTTTGATGGGGTTGCTGATTGGTCCTAATTATTTTGGAAAATAATATGTATTCAAATTATAATTTATTTATTACAGATGATCTCAACGGAAGCGGGTACGCTCATACAGGTGATACATTTTTTTTAAATTATTTAATTTACAAATTCATTTTAAATTCATTTTCGAGTATCCATGAGCTAGTGTAACAGCATCAACCATGAGATCAACCATTCTTTATAAAATCCCCGGTGTTGATATTTTTTAAAATTCAGAGAATAATCGAAAAAAAATCGTTAAAAAGGCGATGCAGTAGTGAATCAGCGGATAGTAGTAATACACGTTTTCGACTCGTACTGAGTTTCAATAATAACAGGACCGAGCTTCACTCGCTGGCGTGGACACCCCATCGAGGATCCTCGCCGTTTCGAGACCAGGAAAGGTCGTGTTCAAGTGAGTGGGAAATCATTGAAGTTGTTTTTGATTTTTTTGAGAAATCCTGTGTTTGTAAATACTGTAAAGCGTCATTGTTTTGAATTTGAGCGCATGTTTCACAATCAGCGTTAAAATTGAGGCAGTTCGACATTTAGCGCTGGAAGTTTTGAAAATTCGATGGTATTTTCTTGCACTAAAAGGATTTTGGAAGTCGTTTGATGCAAATATTCAAATATTTAACATATGGAAACTCTATCATTTTGAGGCAAAACCTGCGCTCATTCTTCCTATACGATGAGCACAGGGACATTCACATCATTGAACTACCAGAGTTGTATGGACGATACGAGAAGATGCAGGTGAATTCAGTTACATTTTGGCTGTTGATTTTTCATCCAAGAATTTTGTACATATTTTGTGCATTTGTAGAACGAAGTTCGTGATGAAATGGCGTTGATCATTAGTCACTATCTCTCACCTTGGCCATAAACGCACTAAGAAGAGCCAGTTGTTGGTTAGCCCGACCGGAAGCTCGGTTTCGAAATCGAAATTCGAAATCGTAGAGTGATAATTTGAAGTGAAACACTTTTTTGATAAGACATCAATACAAAAAAATACTTGTAGACAATTTAAAAATAATAATAAAATAAATCTAAATAAATTTCAGGTCTTCGACGCTCTTTTCCTCGACGATGAAGCACTGGCCATCATTTTTCAAGTGAGAATTTGTTTCATTCGAAAATCAATTGTCATCTATCAAGAATACAGTGCTTTTTCGTATCATTCTTGTTTCCTTTTTGTAATCGGAAGTTACTATAGACGAATGAGTATGGCGTGCTCGGCATGAAGAATAATTTAGAAAATACTTAATAATATTTAATTAATAATTCATTCAGAACGGTCCAGGCGGAGAATACTTCGTCACTCGCGCAATCATAGACATTCCGCGGAAGGAACTGAAACTGGGAGAGATCTGTGGAACGGGCATCAAGAATGAGTGAGTGATTGTTTTTAGGATTCAGGTTCTTGTGTTTTTTCTTTCAATATATCGAAAACATGCATTGAACATTGTCATAGCTGTTTTTGTGAAGCACATCTGAAACGTATTCGGTTTATTAAAAATGCTAATAAAGTCACTTTCCGATCGCACAAGCGCGTATTGTTCACGAGAGACGAGCGGGGCCCGATCCTGCTCACCCACAAGATCGGAATATCGGCTGGAGAGGTATTTCACTCTTCCATTACGATGTCAACATTATTGTTCACGATTGTGTGGTGTGCAATACTCGCTTACTGCAAAGGGATAAAGCGTACGTTTGAGCTTCAGCGTATGAATTATATATTTTGCATCCGAATATTGGTACGAATACCGTTTCTCGCACTCAATATTCTGTAATCAACGATTTGCATTGACTTGTTTTCGAATAATGAAGGCGAAAAGTGAAAATATATTTTAAAAGTAAAAACAATTTGTAGACAACCGTCGTCGAGCTCTTCCATGTGGCCAACTTCCTCTCCGCAGGGTGCAAGGGAAGCAAGCTGACAGTGACCACGAAACCGTGCAATAGCGAGGGTGAGACCTTGCTGATTTATCCGGAATATTTAGTAAATGCGTGAAATTTAAAAATAATAATACTAAAAAGGTAGGAGAAATGACAATGGCGAGTAAACCCTCTGGTATCGAGAGCGACACGACTTCACCGATAAACCAAATAGAAATAGGTAGTTGATTGCATCTGATTCTGCTCAATTTCTTTGCATGAAACTCAAAACGATTTTATTGATGGAAGTACACTTCGCCTAATCTTTCTCTAATACTTCTGTCCCAGATACTTTACTCGTGCTACTCCGTACTAGTGTATTTATGGGCGCCGCTACAATAAATTAGGAGCAACGGGTAGACTAGGTTTGTAGTCGGGACTAGTCAGGTTAGTACTAGGAGGAATCAGCAATGCCTGAGGCTACTCGAACCAAGAATTGAAAGGGCAAGGGGAACACTGTTTTTCTCCAACCGTCTGATGATAGTTCTGAAAAAAATTTGATTGCACCACATGATTTCATTTCAGGAGTCTTCACCTCCGCTTTCGTCTCGAGGAACGTTCTCTATCTCTTCTTCTCCCTCGATTACTCCAAGTGCCTCGTCATCCCTCTTGCAGGCTAGTACAAAATCATAATTTCATCAAAATCCACAATCATTTATGAGGAAAAATTATTTGAAAGGGACCACAAAAACGACAAAATGCTTAATCAACGTTTGTTCTTCCTAGGAAATGAAGAAGCCGGAAACCAGCAGACCAAATATTTTGCCGCGCCGCTTCAATTGTAGTGGCAATTACCGCTTTCTGTTTGTGTTGAGTGGGAACGGCCAGATGGCGTTACTTTTATCGGTTTACGTCTTTTTGGAGATAAATATGATGCAAACATGCAATAACGATCAGAATTTACTCCACGTCCATTGGTAGTTTTTTTCTCTGTGAATGAATAAAAAATACGCAATTGCAGGTCACTCCTGTGGCAAGAGCGAGGTCCGTACAACCAAGGGAACTCCGCCCGCTCAGGAATACATGGTCAAAACGCTGGAAGTGAGTATTACAAGCTACCCGTTCATGGGTGGTCTGATCATTGGATAATACGACTGGAGGGAATCAGTGAATATCAAAATTTCATGAGAATGTTGTGAATCATACCCCTTAGCTGAACGGAAAACTTTTTAATAAAAAAAGAAAATTTTTCTCTTAAAATAATTCTTCATCAGGTCTTCGACGATTTCCTGCTCGTCTACTCCAATCAGTCCTCCAACAGGAACCAGCTTCCGGCCATGCATTTGCTGGACCTGACGTGAGTATTCGGGTTCTCTTCTTGGAATTATATTGGATTAGGTTCCATTATTAGCATTATCCCATCATTACACATACTCTCTCTCTCTCTCTCGTAACAAAAGCCGTCATAGAGAACCCTAGGGAGGATGTTTTCTATTGCCTGGTATTCTGGCCTCATTTATGATTTCTGAAAAAAGGCTTCGAGGGATGCAGGTCAACGAAACATGCTTTAATAATGCCTGTCATGTTTATTCTAGCAGCGCGCCTGCCCTTGTGAATAGACTGCGTAATATATGCAAGAATCGCTAGACAGGCTGCAGAACACTATGTCCTTGTTAAAAAGCATGAGAAAGAGATGGCGTTCCTTCACATTTTGGGCCGGGTGTGCGAAACGGAGCGATTAATTTATAGCTCAAAATTAAATTAATAAATATTTCCAGTTACCTCCGCTGGCAACGACTCGTAATGCAACTATCGGACCACGCACCGGCTGGTTGGTTACATTTACATATTTTTTTAAATATAAAAATTGAAAATGTAACACTGAGAAGAGATCACATTGTAAAATTTTGCAGCACTCTTTTACTAAAAACAGGAATGCGTTTCAGGCAACATCTCACTGCGCGCTCCGGCACACGATGCAGATTGGGCCTGGCTGCATGGAAATTGCAATCGGTAATGTCCAATGACGATGCTTTTAGAAATGTAGAGAGAAACATCAACTGCAAATTACCTATAAAAATTCTAATATTTAATCACCAGCCGGGACTGCGCGCCTACGGCGCCCGTGCCTAGAAGGGTTACAGTAGGTATACTGTAGTTAGGACACTGTAGGGTTGCGGTAATAGGTCATCACATTTGAGTAGGGGGGGGGGGGTAGAGCCCGACATGTTTACACTTGTTTCCTCTGCGTCTCTGCCCGAGAGAGTTTCTCTGGCGCTCTCGCCTAGGTGAACAAACATACACATGCGCACAGGGAGGCCTTTCTCCTTTATTAAGGAGTATGATATGATTCTTCTGCGTCTCAGGCCCGACTGCTCACAACGGACTCATCTGTACCAGATTGATGTTTCGCACTTGGAGGTGAGCTATAGGAATCTATCTATTTCCAAATGGATCTGAGAAATCAAAAACTTTTATTTTTGCTCCCATCTTCACTAGAACACCTGAATTCAGTTTCGGTTTCAATTTTTTCCTTTATTTCATGCCAAACATCGTAAAGTGCCCTCGCGAAACTCATTCCCCCCCCAAAAAAAGCCCATCGGCGCATGTCGAATGCGATTTGTCTCCATCTCCCGTTGCGCCTGTCACCTGTAATCGGATTACCGCATCGAAATTTGAATTGCGCGCGCATTTTTTCGTACAGTTAGCCACTTCCCACACGAAACGACCGAGTTTTCCTCCAGTTTACGAAATCGATACTTGCAGTTCGCCTGTCGCTCCCGATCGTCCTCCCTGTCATCTCTGCTGATAGCCAGTGCCGGATCGTCGACCGCCCTCGTGCCGTGCCATCAGGCTCCGCCCCCTGCGGCCACGCCCACTTTCGCCACGCCCCTTTCGAGCAGCAAAGTGGTGGCCGATCCGCCCGTCGTCAGCCGCTACAAGAAGCACGCCAAACAGACGGTGGGCGTGATATTTATTGTTATTTTTATGATAGTCGTTTCCGCTGATTTCCGAGCGTAGCTACTGATTAGCTCCCCGGGGATTGATTTATGGCTATTTTTTCACTCGAGACACAACAGCGAAAGAGCTGTGATTCACACTTTCTGAGAAATCCAGTTTTACACGGCACTCGATATTTAATCGAGGCCTATTAGCAACAATTATACACTTCAAAAAATCTTCCCCTTTTATTGTGTTTTTGTCATCTGGTAATATTCTCAACGCTTCTCTATGGTGTTAGTTATTGAAATTTGCTAGATGATTCACAGCTGGAGCATATATGTTTAGCGTTTCCAAGACCGTAATGTCGGATGATATATTGTCACGCCAGTCTGTCTTGAGAACTTCAACGAATATACACCACCCCTTTGGCCATTTCTCGTTCACTTTCTTGCAGATAACATGGGATTCCTGCTCTCATAATAGAGACATATCCAAATTACAGTAGTATGCCTCGTGCTCAGTGCATCTCCATTAGCATACTGAGTGTGGGGGTGCGAATCTTATTTCCTGCATAGGCATACAATGTATCTTTATTAGTACACGCGCGCCTTTGTGTCTCTCCATTTTCCATTGTCTCTCGCCTCCCTCAGCTGGGTTCTCCTCATTCCCCGTGCACTCTAGCAGCAATAATAACCCAAAGATGAGATTATACATGAGCGAAGAGGGGCGAAGAAAGGAAGTTGAGTAGCCAGTGTGTAATCCGCCTATACTGCCTTAGTGTTCAGAAACAATCGTTTTTGCTACAGTTTCTGGCCTTTTTTTAGAATTTGCCCTATCCTTAGGCATTAGGTATTCAGAAAAAAATACTCGTGACGTATTCTGTTGTCGCCTGTTATCAAAATTCGATTTTCAAATAAAAAAATAAATAAAAAATAAATATATTTAAGCGCTCCCACTCCTTCTCCGCTCTGCAAGAGGACATGTGTGACGCGTCAACCATTGCAGCGAGCCAGAGAAGGGATCGACGTGAGTATTTTTTATTGATATTTCAGTTTTTTTTATTTATTTTTTTACTTACTCGGTAGACTGTGGTTGCATAACTGCGCACAATAGAGCCTAATCTCTTAACAAAAGTGTTAAAATCCAAAAATCCAAATCATGTGTCTCTCCTTCTTTCATCTAGGCTTTGTTAAAAGCAACAGATCCCCCGAGATCTCCCGGGTAGTGAAAAGTGGTGGAAAGGTTTTCTCAAGATTAACGCCTTTCCTGCCCCTTCATAGTGACGGAAATTTCGAAAGGCCCTTCCAACTGACCCATTTCTTATTCCACCGACGTTATTGTTCGCTCATTATCCTCCCCTCGGCGATATTTATTCGTCTCCTTTACTGCCCGTCGCTCGCTCTGTTTTCTCTTTAGCTGCCTATGAAGCAGTAGTAAGCCCCCACGGGGGATCGTCGGAATGACAATACACGGAACTCTCCCTTTTTGTCATTCTTTCTCGGCTCGCTGGCTTCCGAGACACAATGTAGATTGGAGAGGCTATTGTTGAGAGTACATTAAAAACAGAGAGATTGTCGTTGCCCATAGACGTTGTGGGCACTTTGGATTAGGGAAAGAATTCGTATCCTCATCCAACGTGTACTCTCTTCACTCTGACCGGCGATAGAGCATGAGGAATGAAGAGGCGGACTGCCTTTCCTTGGATTATAGGACGAAAGAACACCGGAAGGGAAGGCTTCCGGTATTCCCACGATGGTGGGCAATAATAGAGGGGCAAGAACCGTTCGTGGCCAAGTTTGCGCATGAATCACGGTGTGATCTTGATTCTAGAGTGCGAACGTAGATCAGAGCCTAAGTTTAGCATGAATTATGCGAGAAAATGTAATGGGAGTTAATACAAATGTTAATTATTCTGAATCATCGCTGACTGTGCAGTCTACCGATATGGTTTCATAAAAAAAAAATTTAAAAAAACACAAAAAAAAACAGAATACAGAATATTGTTAATCCAACATACAAATATCTAGTGAATCCTCATGAGAATCCTTATAATTGGACTACGTGTCTTTTCTTCCATCTCATTCCTTGGTAATTCTCTCGCATCACGACAAGACCCGAAAAACAAAGTGAGGGTGGTGTAGGTGTCATCCGAGGGTAATCGGATCGCCGCACGGTCTTGTTGGACACATCCGAAACCGTTTAACAAAGGATCTCCTTATTAGACTATCATGGTACTTCTTCTCAGCCTTTTCCAACACCGTTCGCCACCATCCGAGGTGGTTCTAAACAGATTGTCATAGTTCCATCAGGTGTGTCACTTATTGAATAGCTCCCTCGCAGCACGAGAAGACCCGCAAAACAAAGTGAGGGTGGTATAGGTGTCATCCCCAAGTAAGGGTAATCGGATAGCAGCACGGAACTACTTGTTAGTTTTATCCGACACCGTTTACCGCCTTTCGAAGAAGATCCGAGCGTATCGAAACAATTTCCATCAGGTGTGTCACTTATGAAATAACTTCCTCACAGAACGGCAGCACAAATACACAAAGCGAGTGTGGTGTAGGTGTCATCCACGGGCAAGTGTAATCGGATAGCAGCACGGAGCTCCTTGTTAGGCACAGGTAGTAAATGGCCAAGACCGTATGGTACTCTCAAAATTGGTACGGACATAACGCGTGTCAGCCATGAAATAACTTTCACGCGGAACCTCCAATAAACAAAAACAAGGTGTATGTGCCATCCAGTAAGGGTAATCGGACACCCGCACGGTTCCTCTCCACCTCATTTGATATTCTGGAATATGTAGGACCTCTTTAGTTAGTCAGTCCGATAACCTATGCAGAATCGAAAAGAGACTGGCGAGAGATAAGGCAGAATGGAGATACGTAAACATTCCTCGGTAGGCAATACCACCGGACGGAACTCCTTGTTAGGCAGTGTCCATACGATGTTTGTGCTCAAACGGTGGTGTGCGAAAACAAGGACCCCCTCAAGGGTGTGAGTTACCTCACCCGTTCGAACATATGACTAGAGGGATGATGATGAACGTCCACTTTCCAATCGCCGTCTTGTAATAGAGAAAATAAACAACGTCCTTTCAATTATGGGAGAATGGTAATGCTGAAGGGTGTCAGTTAGATACTTCAAGGGTGTGTTACCTCACCGTTTGCCCAATTTGTCACAATTTCTGGGGAACGTCACTTTCCCATGGTAATGTGATCGAACAAATCAGTAAATAGAAAGCGATTCAATTTGGGAGAATCTGAGAAAATCTACACCAGTGGTATAGAGACTATCATTTGTCATCCCTAACTTACACTCCTCGTTCACAGCTGTGAAGTGCTACTGTGTGGTCACTTCTTCATTGCTCTTACGAAAGAGTCTCGAGGCCAATGCTCTCTTCATTTCCCATGCTCTCTCGCTCTATCTGTCCCGCGAGAGACCAAACGAACTGAGGAGACACCGCATTTCTTCACACCCTCCCCCATTCAGAATAGAGGTGAAGTATCGCGCGATTTGCACTCTCGTGGCGGCTCTTTTGTGTTCAAATCGAACGAGGGACACGCTCGCTCGCTACGCTAAGCGGAACGCACAGTCGAGAGGAAACACCCCTCCCTCCCCCCTCCCCCCCCCTCCAAAATTGGGATTGAGTGAGATTTGGCAACCTGCCGCCTCGCTTCCGTCGTCAAAACCAGTCAACCGAGATCCCCTCCTACCCGGCATTTGGAGCGAATTTCCCGGTCCGAGACACCCCGGGAGTTCCGGTCCGAGACTTACGGCCGTTAGCGACGACTGGGATGGCGGTGAACTGTCGCAGCGCGGACTACACGGTGCGGCGGCCGCTGTGGCAGAAGCCGAGAAGATGTCGGGGTGAGAGTGAGTCTTTGAATTTTCCGCAATCATTCTTGCGTTCCATTCGCTCGATTTGGGTTCTTGTTCCTTGATCCCGACTTGATCAGATCGAGTTAAGCACACACTTAGTTCCCGTTCCGCTACCTTCACCCCAGGAATTGATTAGCATGTAATGACTCTCCTTCGTTCGCATGCATTCTCATCAATCAGAGACGCGAGATAGTGGAAGATACCATTTCTTGCCAAGCCCATCCCCACCTTCCCTACCAGTCCAATCTTCCCCATCTCTGGTGAATCCTCGATCGTTACATTCTACCGCTCTCTTTTTTGTGGCCTGGGAACGAAAGTGCTTTTGCATGACGCAAAAACTCGCGATGCTTGTCTTCTAAAAAGCTATTGATAGCAGGGCGTTTGCCCACTCGATTTGGCATTATCCATAGTAAGATACGGTTAGGGAGGGATCACGGGGAACAGAGAGAGCGTCTTACCGCGTTTTCACGCTTCTGCTGATAAGAACGGCACGTTGAATCATTGGAGGCGCCGCGAGGGTGAAAAGGGGTTGAAGATCAACGCTTATTGTCTGCCTACGCTCTCAATCCTTCCTTCCTTCCGGAGGATTGAACTGCAACCTACTCAATCTAGCCTTCCTCCTCAGCAGTAGTAATTTCATCTATTCGGGACAAGCACCAGCATCAGAGCAGTGACCCGAATCCGAGCAAGGGTAGCACCGCAATCAAACTTCTTCCGAAACTATCTACCACCTGAACCGTTCCTCAGCGCCAAGTCTACTCCTTTCCCACTACCTGAGCCACACGAACCGTAGAACCTCTCGTCACTCCATTGCGCCAAGTGGTTCCATCAAGGTTCCGTCAAGCACCTTCCGGCTCCGGAACCCGGCCAGAAAAACCCGGTCAGTGTGAAGAAGAACCTCTGGATGAGCTCGCCTTCGATGAGTCTTTTCACTGTTTCTCAGTACTTTTCGACAAAGAACGGCGCTACGTCAGAGTGCTTCGTCAGTAGGAGAGCAGCGGGAGGAATAGACAGGATTAGGGCGAGGTCGAGGAGAGTAAGGGATGTGATAGCTGAGGATAACAACGATGAGCAAGCGCCTGAAGAAGAAGAGGGTGAGTCGGGCAATTGGTCTTAGATCTCTATCTGGTATTTCAAACCTAAGAAAATTAGCTTGAAAAAATGATCTTTGATCTCTGTCCGATTCTCTCTGACGCCTAGCGTAGTGCGTACGAGCGAGTTTCTGCATAATCCAAACGCTTCCCCGTTTTCACTTTCACCTTCTAGGATTCGCTAACTGATTTCACTCCGGAATTCTTCTGTCAAGTTAACGAATCCGTATTCCTGTTATTATCATTCTGACTCCTGCTCGAGATCTCTGTTCGCGTTATGGTTTCTTGTGTGGTGCTTGCCCACAGCAGTGGTTACTCGTTCGTGGACTCGACTTTTCCCGGCGGTCCTTCTTTGTTCTTTGTCAAAGTGCCGATATGACATTCACATGGTGGTCATTGTTGACACTGTTTTTACGACAGACTTTTTGGCTCTTGCCTTCAAAATCGCCAGTTTACAATGCGATTCTGACGCTTTTGCAGAAATTTTTTCCATTTTGAGCGTATTTCCGATCTCTGAATTCATTACCGAATCTTTACGAGTTTTGCGACCATGAGGAAATTAATTTTTCATTCCACTATTGTTATCCGAACATCACAAGCTCTAATTATCTCGCTAATTTTGCGTCTCTTTGAACTTGTATCGCTGCCAACCACGCAATTCGCAGACTTTATCCGGCCCGGCTTTTGTCTATCCGCTCCCCATTTATGATTGCGCCATAAAACCAGTTTTCCCCAACGCTATTCGCACTTTTGAGAGAGGCGAGAGGCGAGAATATTATGCTTGAGTAGATTAGCGCACCGTGCTCGCTCGCAGGGGTTTTATTGAGGGAATTGAGAGAGAAAAAGAGGGAAAATGGCGAGAATATTCGGCAGGCTACCATGACAAGGGAAAAGGCGAGAGGTCGTTGACCAAACGGGCAGAAATGACGAGTTAGTGCAGGGGAATTTCGCTTGAAAAAACACTCTAGACTTTTTTAAAGATCGTTCTCAAATAATATTAGATATCTTTGTCGGCCTGGGATTTGTGACGCTGAGAGCCTTAATGAGTGCAACACAGTGATTCAGCTTATTTCCGATCAGGGAATAACAACCAGGCGCATGCATATTCATCAGATTAGCCTCTGATTTCCCCTGTGGGCCTCTACGCCGACTGTTGATGACAATCAAAGCGCCGACATTTTAGTGTCATTCAGTGTTCAGTTGCTATCGATTAGAGATGAACCGGCTGTTTTTATCCTAAAACGATTTTTTTGCGTTCATGATAGGTTTGTGCATCGATCCTCACCATTTCGAAATACGAAGTTGCGAATTTCAGCAATTTCTAGCTATAATATTTCGGACTTTATTTTATTTTTAAAAAATATTTAAAATAATTTAAATATATTTTCAGCCCCCTCCGTGCACTGGGCAGAGGACATGGATGGCGCTGCGGACTTTGACTTGATGGACCAGATTAAGAGGGCCAAGGAGATGGGGTGAGCGACTTTTACTAATATTGAAACCATGAATAATTAACGATTCACTTTTTCGCTTCTAAATGAGCTGATGGATAAGAAAACAAAGAGACTATAATAATCACTTTGTATCCGGTGAGCTATCATTTCTAGCCAGAAGTCCGTCTTAGATTGTTAGATGTGAATCATATCAACCGATTAAAAAAAAATAAATAAGAAATAAATAAATAAATATAATCTAAAAGTAAATATTACAGATACAGCGACAACGCAGTGCTCGAGGCGCTGAGGAGGAACACGGGCGATCCCGAATTGGTTGGATTTAAATATTTATTTATTTATTATTTCATAATTTATTCCCTCGGGTTAAAGTGAATGATTCCTCCGATCTAGAGTATTGATGTTTGTTCAAAATTTACAGCTTTACACAGTGATTGAAGCATAACTCGCCAATATGGCCCACAGACATGTACTAATGTTGCTGATGAAACACAAGTGCGGTATTAATTGATAATAATATTTGAATGCAGCCTCACAAGCGCTTCTCGGACATGAATTGCATGCTGGATCTGCTGAACAAGACCAGCAATGATGAGCAAAAGAAGGTAATCGTAGTTTTTATATACTCGATCTCCAACCGTTTGAATCGGATCATGTTAATTTTTATCTCTATTGAAATCAACTGAACACAAGTTTTTTTCAGTTCATAAACTAGATCAGTGCGTTATTTATCTATTGCAGGAAACTTTATCGCATTCTTCATCCTCTGAGTCCAACTACTCGCCAACGTGCGGGTAAGCGACCTTTCCTAATCGTCGCCTGTCGCTTTTTCGACATGGGGCTAGCATCCGCCTTTTAGCTCATCAATCTCCGGTCGCGGCTCGAGCCGGCTCTCGCTTGACGAACGCCCTGCACCCGCCATGAAGATGTCCGTATTTATGGATAACGGGTAAGCGCGCGTTGCCGCGCACTTGTCATCGGGGCCGTAATGCAAATTTCGACAAGCGAGCGATTGAAGGTCGCGCACGAATCGGTCATCGTTCGAGTCGCCACGGTCCGCGTCCGTTTCGAGGTCGTCCTCGTTCCACATCGACACGAGAGCCGGCAGCCGGAAAACGGTCAGTGATCCGGAAATTAGAAATTACACGGAATTCAAGAAATCTGCTGTGCTAATCATAAAGCAGCTTGAGGATAATGAGGAGAACATTTTCAGAGCGCCGCACCGACTAACGACATCGCTCGCCTGGTTACTGCACTGGACAAGGAGCACGAGAGGGACAGCAAGAACCATCTGGAGCAGATCGAGAGATTGGTGGTGAGAAATATTTGAACGACCAGCATGCCAAGTTTACCTCTTTCTGTTGATAAGTATTTGTTAGTGGAAGAAGTTGCATGTGAATGAGACCCTGGTGAAAAATAGGAACAAGAAAATTACAGCAAAAAATCGACATGATGAAGCGCGATCATGCAGAGCTCAAGCAGAAATTGGATGAAAAGGTGAATTCAGTGAATCTAAATTAATTTTCTACCTATTCGGATTCCAAGGATCTGGATTGGCATGCTGTATTTAGCCTTTTACTAATAGTTGATTCAGTATCAAGTCACTGAAATCTCGTAACCAAAATAATATCTATCAGATCCTCGCTGAGCTCCAACTAGAGAAGCAGCTCAAGGACCAGAAGGAGCTTGAAGAGTACAGAAGGACAGAGTTGATCGAGAGAAACGAGCGCATTCAGGGGGTGAGTTTGGATAGAGTGAGTAGCGATAAAATACATATTTTAAACTAAAAAATAATTAAATCGAAATATTTTGTAAATCAATATATTTCAATAAATAAACATTCCTGCAGGAACTCGAAGCTGCATGTGAAGAACGCGATCAGATGCGAACGGAGATGCAGGTACAGATATTTATGAAGCCGTTTGGCAGGATCCTGAAAGCGTGACATATAAAGCATAGTTCCCGAGGCAGTCTTACAATTGGAGAACTTCATAAATACTCTGAAACGCTCTCTTCTTTAGATGATTTATTTGCGATTTTTTATAATGAGACAATAAAGTGGACATTTCAGGACCACATTCATCGCGAGACCGAACTGCAAGCAATAATCGAGGAGAAGGAGCGGATGATACAGGATATGGTTGAGGTGGGGTGATGGTTGAGGCATTATTTTTTATTGGTAGCAATCTTTCCAAGAATAACCGAGAGCATTTATCGTCAAGTTGAAGATGCTGTGAAACATAATTCGCTTTACCTGAACCTTTTCACGTGTAGTTTCTGTAGACGGATGTTACGAAATGCTAGAATATAAAAAAATATGTTAATTACAGAACGCCGGCTCGATCTCTCGCCGGAGCTCCGTCTTCCGGCCGCACTGCATCATCTGCCTCGAGAAATGGGTGAGCAATTCTGATTTTTAACGATTGCATTTCACTTCATTTTGACTCCTTTTTGCGCATGTTTGGCAAACATAAGAATCCCTCACTTCCAGGCGTCATGATAGCCATGTTTCTTCTATCAAAATCATTTCTTTCAGCCCAACATCGTCTTCTCCAAGTGCATGCACCTGGCTGTGTGCGAGGATTGCTATGTTATGGCAACGAACAATCCATCGGCTCCCCTGAAGAATTGCCCAACGTGCAGGGAACCGATCACGGGCAGTCTCAAGGTGTACATGTGAACCATCTATGATACCGTACCCCCTTCTTTGTTCCATGCTACCGTACTCATCTCTTGATCCTTTTTTTCAGTATTATTCGCGTTTCCTGTAGTAGGTTCTCAATTACCATTCCATCCGCTAGTATTACCATGATTTCGAACCTCGGGCATTAGTCACCGTTTCCCTACACTAACAATGCAGAGGTGATAAGGCTATTGTCCGCGTTTCGCACTTTGTCCAGCTCACCCAACTTTCGTGGGCTCTGAATGGCTTGTCAAACATGCGGTCGCCCGGTTTGCTCACACCTAGGAACACGCCTTTGTGACCTCTCTACTAGGTCTGACAGGGTGAAGAATTCATCTCTTCATTCGGCATGTTTTCGCATTGCTCTATCCGATGATAGAGTACGAAGAATGAAGAAACGGTTTCTTCATCCTGACAGCCCCACTCTCTCCTCCCGCTTCCCACCTCTAGTCATTCACGAGTAGCGCGCGTCTAGCTTTACATCCCCGTTTACCATTCCATCATAGGCCACCGTATTCCTGCGTATCCTCATTGATCCCGGCTACTTAGCGTCATATCGATTTTTTCTCCCGGCTACAGTATTCCCGATTACCGTATCCCCTGAACTCTTGTTGAGACCCATTGCTTGTCTTTCCTCGTAATGAAGACGACCCTGATCACTGCCTCATATTTGTATCGATTGTTTTGCCGAATCGAAGGGGCCGAAATTGTACCAAAAACACGAATAAAATGTGATGAATTGACTTTGTGCTGTGTTAGATGACAATTTGACTTTCGACTATGACTTTAAAGTGTCTTTCCGTGAAGCCGTGCCAAACAATCACGCTGAACAATCTTTGCTCAACTTTGAGGCGCCTTGGGCACCATTTCAAGTGCTCAAAGACAAACGATCCAAGTCGGGAAGGAGGAAAAGGACGAAGAAGGGGAAAACCAAGAGAGGGGGCGCTCTGAATCAGCGGGGGATGACAAAGCGATGTAAAGTGAGAAGGAGGAATTCCAAGAGAGAAAAGGATTCGCCAATAGGGGGTGAGTTTCCCTTTCCTTCCGAAATTGATTCCTTCCGCCCACTTTCTTAGAAAAATTGAAGGTTTTCGGCTGCTTTCTGTAGAAGGTTCTAAAATAGTGTTACCGCTCTAGGAATCGTTGTAGGTTTAAATTTCAGTTAGTTTCCCTACCTACAGTGGAAATGATTGCGCATTTGACTACTAATTGGTGTCAAATATTGAAATAAATTAGAAAAATAACTCACTCATTCTTGAATCCCCCTCTCATTTCACCCCTCGCGCGCCGCAATGATCGGTAGTTTTGTTATTCTTTTCATCTGTTTTCAAGTTTTTTTAATAAAATTGAATCAAAAAAGGCTCTTCTCTACACGATTAGTCCACTTTTTTCACCATTTTCATGTCCCTTGTCTAACTTTAAAAAATGCAGAAATGGCCGAGATGTTCGACACCAAACAGAAGTTTGTGAGCGACATAACCGCAACGCTGCCCGACTACCGCAGAAAGGTCACTTTTTTGCATTCCTGGAATTCAGTTCAGGTCATTTGCTGTTTTTCATGACCTAGAACTATGGCCAGCAATACTTTACGTGTTCCGTCCCCCCCCCCCGCATACTGTTCGGCCCTCAAGATGAGAGGAAAATGATTTTCTGGGGCGGGCAGTTAAAGTAAAGAGAGCCTGGGACTAAACTGAAAAACCGCGAGGGGAAGGCTAGTTTGGTAGGTTTTCCTCAGATGGATTTCAGGTCAATCCTGAAATTAATTACAGGTCGAGGTCATCTACAATCCAGACGAGACGGGAGAGGTGCAGCTCGAGGTTCGATCCTCTCATTACTGTAGTACAATCGTCCTAAAAAAAGGCCCTCCGCGCTCAAATGCGGAACTTTACGTAGAATTTGAACAGCTTAAACGTGCGTGCATGTGTAAAACATGTATTGAGAAGGCAAGAAACCATAAGGAATTGAGAGAGTTTTTTTGGATTGAATATTTTCGGAACATTTCGTTGAGGAGGCGAAAGGGCAGGCTGAATTTAGAAAATATGGTAGTTTCGAAATTTCGAAATTCGCAGGACTCGCTGCGCAACTGGGGCGAGATTGACGAGATGGTGGAGAAGATCGTCGACCCGCTCGAGATCAGCAAGAATGTGGGTTCAGAAACCTTCATCTTCACTCCTTCCACTTTATCGTCACTCTAAGCGACGAGAGTGACGATAAAGTGATCTACGGTTTTTTCATCCTAATAGGACATACACGAATTCATGGAAAAAACGAGCGAAAAATTCACAGGATTTATCTAAATTATTTGCATTTGTCAAAAAACACAGTCGGACACTGATTCCTTCATCTTTCCAGATGGACCACGGCGACGCCTACTACGGAGAAGACGAGGAGGAGGAAGTGTACACGATCAGACCCCGTCCGCCCATGGATCAGGTGGGCTTCAAAATCGTTAGACTCGGTCATTTTGCAATGCTTTCGCTACTCTGACTTGCTGAAAGATGCGAAATGTAGGGAGCAAAAACTTGCTCGTAGTTCAATTCATTCCCCTGACCATTCCACAGAATCCGGTGAGGGATGAGAAATGGTTGGGTGAGTAGTGTCATTCAATCAACGATACGCACAGCACGTTGCTAGAACACTTAGTGGAGATATATTTTGATGAATTGACTGAATTCTGAAAATATCCCCCAATTCCAGCTCGCCCGCAACTGGGTGGTGTGCGAGTCATTCGTCGCCCTCGATGAGGTGCACCACGCCTACTCGCTCGCATCCGTGATCATCTCGAAACACTGAGCAACCACCTCAAGCTGTGATTTGCCATGAGTTGGCATACTCGAGCAATTACTCGAGAAGAAATCACTGTATATTTTCATCGAATTCGATAAAGACATCACTTGTAAAGATGACCACTTGGTATTTTCTTGTACAACAGTACTGCAGGGAAATCATGTTGGCTTTAGATAGAAAAGAGAGAAAAATTTTATAAAAAATCCATTTACTTCGCCGGCATTTTCAATATTATTGTGCTAACTGAGCCCTTGGTTCAATCGTGATTCTGCCAAACCGCATTTGGTACTGTAAGCAAAAGTTTGAGAAGTTGTTTGGCATTTTGCCAACTTTACGAATAGCTCTTGATTTTATTTATTAAATTTGATACAATTTCGCATAACGATTAATTTGTCTTGCAAATCAAACCGAGGCAATCGAAGAACCCCCTGGCTATGCTCTGCTTCAACAAAATAGCTCATCAGACTTTAGCTCGATGTGTTTTCTTTGCAGTCCGATGTTTTCTTCCTCTAGCATTGTTTGCCTGTTCTCTTGAAATATCTTCTGAAATATTCTCCTGAACTACTGATTCGAGTTTGACTATAAATTTCAATCGTGCTTCTAATACTATTTCCGCTTCACCGTTTGTAATGCGATTGTTGTCAGGCATGGAGGCAGATCATAATTATTGTTCCGAAATCAAGGAAGAAATCAAGAGCGAGATTTTTGAAGACGTCGATGTCAAGGTGATTCATTGTGATTTTTTAAACTTTAAGCACTGAAAAACATATGACATCATAGAGAAACGTGATTCCTTGCAGCCCGACCTGCTCGACACCTTTCCACAAGTCCCATCTCCAGTTCCTTCAGTGGTAAGACATAGACTAGAAATCGTCAACGAATAGACAGCCTTTTTCAGGTAAGCTTGAAGAGACCTCTCGATAATGCTGACCAACCAAGTACAAGTGTAGGCGCCAAGCAGCCTAAACTAGTGAGATTTTGTAGTTGTTTTTCGCCATGGAGACCAAATTCAGTCAAGATAATGATTACACTTCAGGAGGACGATGTCGTTGACATAAAAGTCGAGCGGATGATTTCCGAGTTCGAGCTAGAGACCTCCCACGACGATAATTTACCATTTACTGATGCTGAAGTCAAGTTTGAAATGGACGATCACTGGTTACAAGATGATGTGAAGGAAGAGGAAATTGGAAGATATGCAGCTGGACTTGGTTTGGAGCAATTATTATATCTAATCAATGAAATATGATTTCAGAAGCTGCCTTGAATTCTATTGGGCCCGCTAACGGTGTTGAGATGATTCGATGGAATGATAAGGTATTCAATTTTGTTGTTGTTGTTGTTGTTGTTATTGTTTTGATGTTCCTTCTCTGGGAGCGATATTTCAACACTATTCTCACAAAATTTCATTACAGGCATTCTGCAACATCTCAAGCCCGACTGCCTTTGTCGGCAAATTCAACGTCGACGCGTACATCGCGTCAGGTTCCACTCGAGTGCCACGGCTATTTCAAGGGTATGTTGGGGTTTCAAGTTCAATATGAATAATAATGCTCTTTCCTTCTAATTACTCTTGCTTTTATTATCAAGACACACCCAAATTATTTTGCTTCAAATAATTTTAATAATCATATTCCCATTTCAGTCCGGGCAACATCGACTGTCTCTTTGACTACTCTCAAGATAAAAGGGCGGTCGCGCTCAGTTCACGTTGGTTATTTTTCAATTAAAAAATAATGAAAAACAAAAACAACATTTAAAAATTACTTTTCCAGACTTCACAAGCGCCCGAACGCCCTGGTCTGAGGCTGCCGTGCGCGATTTTGGGTGGAATCGATCGCTGAATATCGATCAGCATCCACTTCTGGTCGACTATCGAAACAAGAGAACGACAATGAGCATCGGGCGCAATTCGAATAATATCGCGGCTGTTTTGCGAACGATGGCGCCGATTATGAGAAGCAGAGGGAGGTTGGTTCACATTTTTTTCAGAAATTTCATTATCATTTATCCAGGTCGAACGTAGTTACACTGGGGGTCGTACAAAAAAAGAAACAATGAAAAGAAATGATTTTCATTGTTTTCACCCTATGAATATGTGTATGTATGTATTAGTTCCATCTCGCTCCAGTAGTGGTTATGCACCCATTCTTGCTGCCATTTCCTAGCGGTTGCTCTTCTATGTTTCCTCCAGCAGCCATAATTTAGCTATAATTCAGATTGGGCGAACCCGTCTCAGTACTCGACGTCGTTTGCTCGACAGCTGCCTTGCGGGAAATGTTCACCCGATTCGAGGCATGTGGCATGAGCGATGCAACACTGATGACCATTGCTCGTGTGATGAAATCGCTGCTGGTTTGGCTGCAGAAAACGAGTATGTTTCATTTTTTTTTGGATTTTCCGACATCCTGCTTTGGAGACCGATTCAGTCCGGATGGAATCTTTACCGGAGAGGACGCTTCTTTGATAAATCTTAAATATTCAGAAGCATGGGGTAGTATCGATCTGGAGGATATTTACAATGAAAATATGCGGAGCATTCTCGAGTATAACAAGAAGTATGAGCCAGGCACGGGAAATAAATCCAAAGGTGAGAAATGAAATGAATTGAAAATGTTTAACACCAATTCGATTGTGAAAGCTACGTTACCCTTTATTTTCTTTCCTGAAAAAAGTTGTATCCGATATTTTAGCGGCAAAACGGAAGTCTTCACCTGCAGAGGAAGAAATGGATATTCGGCAACCGTCTGAACCCGTTTCAACAACGACAGAAGAAACTACTGAGACAGTAATAAAGAATGAAACTGATACTTCGGATCAAGCTACTACTTCGGTATGTAATCGCTTTTTACTCAATTAACTAGATTTGAATTCACAACAATCCTCACATAAAAAGTAAACCTGAAAACGAAATAATTTCAGGAAGGTTGTTCGATTTCAAACCCGACAGCGTTTGTGGGAAGATTCAATGCTGAGGCCTTCGTTCTGTCGGGAATTACTCAAGTGCCTCGTCTGTTCAAAGGGTGAGAAAAATTCAAGCGTAGTATCCGAATAAATTTGCTGGATAAATTTCAAAGAAATTAATGTTTTCTAGGTCCGGAAATCTGAACTGCATTTTCGATTGCTCTCTTGACGGCAACGCTGTTGAGATTCGGACGAGAAGTGAGTATTTTTTTATAATTATTATCTTTTATTTTCCTAAGCCAACGCCTTAACCGAAGCCTGAGAATAGGCGATCCAAGGGATGGAGCCGAGGGGACAGGGCACTGAACAAGAAAAGTTCTTAATAATTTACTTTCGGCACTCTGTTTTTGGCCCAGCCTAGATTATTACCTCCCTATCATTTTCATTTCCTACCCCCTTCACATTGAGAGCGAAAAAAAGCAGAAAAAAACAAAAACAAAACAAAATCCAGATCTCGATCGTTCTTCGTGGGCTGAAAAAGCGTTCCGTGAACTCGGGTGGAATCGATTTCTCATTATCAACGATCATCCACTTCTACTGCAATATCGCAACGATCGCTTCCCCGTGCCTGAGGGGATTCCAAATCATTATCAGCCACAATATCTGACGTCTGTACTCCGCACGATAGTGCCGATCATGAGGAGTAGAGGGAGGTTGGTTGATTTAAAATATTGTTGTTTTTTTCTCGACAAACATGCAAAATTTTGTGGAAATTTTGGCCATTCTAACCGAAATTCAAAATGAAAAAAATGATACGGAAATGTACAGCAGTGTGTACAGCATTGACAATGAGTTTGATTTACGTCGTTGGGAGAATTGCTGCCCATTACAAATAGAGTAATTTACAGTAAAATTCAGAATAGGCGAGCCCGTCACCGTACTGGACATTATCTGTTCAAAAGACGCTCTTCAAACGTTGATCGATAAAATGGAAGACTGTGGAATGGGTAGATCAACATTTCACCTTCTCGTTAGCTCGTTCAATGCTCTTCTCAGCTGGCTGCAGAAAACGAGTGAGTTTATTTTTGAATTAAAATTTATTTTTAAATCAAAATAAATAAACAAATTCCAGACTCGTGGGGAAATCTTGAACTAGACAATACATTTATGGACTATCGCAGAATGTTACGGGAAACTGTCAAGAAATACGAGTCGAAAGTCGGGAAGAGATAATACAATTAGCGAGGTCGTTTGCCCATTTTGTGTACATTGTCACTGTTGTGTTTCTGTTTGTTGTCAATAAACTATCGAAATGAATATTTATCTTTCAATATGTTAGCATACTCATTCTCAATGTGAAAGATCGAAGACACAGTAAACTTATTCGTTCAGCTCCGCATTGTACTTGCTTATCCACGCGAGAAACAATCTGACATAATGGATAATATTTCGTTAGTGAGTTTGAACTATACTCCCTGCAAGTCATTAGTCAGACCCCTTTTGGAATAATCTTGTGAACTCGACGACTTGCTTGGGAGAATGTGAAAATCGATCTCCACATCAACCGAGTCATCTTCTGAGTCCCAATAATTGAACAATTCCTTAATAACACAGGTTTATTTGTTATAATTTGTTCAATTACCTCAAATGCGATGAATTTCCTGGGTCCCCATCCCTTCACTTTCGTAGAATAGGGGAATTTGACACGATTCATCGATTTCACTAATATTCGATCACTACAGAACAGTTGGATCGCATAGCTAACAGTGCAGGCTCTTTTTCTGAAAGAATTATTAAAACATTATTTATTTATGAAATATATCTTACACATCTTCAGAAACTAACTCCAGAAAAACTGATAGATATTTCTTCGATTTTACCGTTTCCATATTGATACTTATCGCCCTGAATAAAAAATATCAATATTCTAGAATCATGTGCGTAATTCTAAAATCAATCTACCATTCCATTCCGGCAACTTTCACCGTTGGAGAATAAACAGGATCTGCTGTCAGTTTCAGGATGTGTGTGAATTTTGTTGTCAGCTTCCCGTGAATTACCTGAGAAAGTCATATCATATTTCAATCACAATATAGATAAAATGAGATCATCTGATATAAATTCAATCAAAAATACCACCATTCCATTCACGAGTCGATCAATGTGTTCTTGCAATTTGAGTAGGTGCACAATATTTGAAAAACCGCTCTTATCGAAATCACCCTGAAGATAGCGAGAAATTTATTAATTCATATGTAAACTAAACCGTTGACGTAGGTTGTCTTTGAGCCTCTGTATTCAGTCTCGGCAGAAGCCAATTTCCTTGAAATACACAAGAATAATTCAAATATTCAGAGAAAAAAACAAAAAAATGTGACAAAAATGAAGTCACCCTACCACTAGCATGTAGTGGATCCCCGAAGAGATTGAAAGGATCGCTCATGGCAGGCAGTCGGGTTTAAAACAATTAGAATGATAGCTGGTAGAGCTCACCCAGGCGACTCTTCACTCGAAATATCAAGTTACTTCTCGCTGTTTCGTCTCGCAAAGTAAATATTGCTAGAATTGGCAGAGTTACCTCGAATGCTGCCATCGTTCTCACCATGATTACGCTGTCAAAAATTTAATTGGCGAAAAAAAATAAAGGAACGTTGAACCAAATTGATAGTGAGGGATGCTTGCTGGTAAGTTGAAGACAAGAAAGCGTTGCTTTTAATCGTCATTTACCCGTTTCTAATCAAATTGCATTGTCTGTTACATAGATCATCCATTCACAACAATATATTTATGATACGCAAATCAAATCACATTATACTGCATTCACATTGCGCGGGTACGGCAGTTCCTTCAGTGCTTGTGAGTAACGTATCAGTCTCGATATCACCGTTAGATGCAGTGCTGGAGTTGAGCGTTTCTCCAACATCGACAATCGACCAATGCAACGGTGGATAAACTTTGAAGTCAACACTCACAGCGATATCATCGCATATTTCGTGCAGTTTCTGAACAAAAATATCTTATCTTTTGAATACAAAAATTTCGATTACTTTTTATACCGTCTCACCTCGAATTCAATCAACTTTTTGGTTCTCCAACAGGTGAACCAGCTAAAGTACATTTTCTCTTCGAGTTTGTAATCAGTCAATAAAAACGAAGAATCTCCGCTCCGGCGAAAGAGCTTCACATTGAATGATGCCACTCTAGATTCGCTGAATTGTTATCCATTAGACAAAACAATCACTAAATGAAAAACAAGATCAACTCGAAAATGTAATAATATATCTGTCCCATCCTGCAACAAGTTTTTGAATATTTTCTGAATTGTTTCGTTTTGCAAGCACTTAGTCCCGCAGTGCATAAATATAATGCTTAGAAATGCATACTATTTCGTCATGAGATGTAGAGAAACTTCAAGATATTTCACTGTTCCTTCCATTTCCGTGCTAATGCTTACGGCCCTGAAATTCTCAGCTGTTTAGTAATTATGAGTTAAAAATTTGACCATTCCAATCCAGCCGATTTAATTGTTGACGAGCGGACGGATTGGTCTGTCATTAGGGAAACGTTCTTGAATGACACGATATATGTAGCCGATATTGTCTAAATAAATTCCATCTTTATACTTTTTGTCCGACTAAGCGTTTCTAATCCAAAAAAAGATAAGTACGTTCAAATTATTTCAGTAATACCTCTGCATCTGTCATCATTTTGTCAATGTTTCCAGAGAGTTTGTCAATTTCGTCGTTCATTTTGGTCATTCTTCGAAGCAACTCGGATATATCGGAACCTTGCTACAAAATAGTGCATATTTTTTAATATTAAATCCACTCACATCTCTCGTTTCGTTTTTATTGAGGTTGCCGCCGATTTCAGTATCATTTTTGTCTTCAAGCTGCTTCGATTCAACGCATTCAATCTTCGGATCTCCCTGAACTGTGCTTGATGGGGCTATTTCAAGATTTATGGTACTCGCCGATTCTAAATAATGAGATAAAAAATAAGAAATTGTTGAATTAACTAGCCATGGACAGCGATAGATTCATCCTTGCGTCCTTCTGCCATATTTGGAGTAATGAAGGTTGGGGAGGTGATGCGCTACTTCTCGAGACTTCGCTCGCCCAACTTTCATGGTATCAAATTTCTCCTCGGCCCTGTTGTAGCTAAATGAAAGCAGCAAACAAATAAGAGTTGAGAAACAGGGAAACGACTTTGATGCTTTGATAAAATCGGGAAAGGCTTCTCAAATATAACATAGAAGAATTATCAAATGTTTTTTATTGCTATTTTGACCAATTCGCCAAATACAGACAATGAGAGTTGATTGCGGCACATCCAACAACTCAAGATAACACTCTTTTTATCGGGTTTCGCCTTGAATATTATTTATAACGAACAAAGAATAATTCCAAATCACATTATGCTACACGGTGATGTTTCAGTATCATCAGCTTGCCCGGACGATTCTTTGTCTTTCTTTGACGGAACATCCACGACCGGGCATAAAACCGATCGATATACAATGAAGTCAATTCCAATGAAAATCGAATTATCGTTGCCATCCCATAGTTTTTGAAGATCCTGGCAAATTTAAATAAATTCCAGGCAACAAATCAGTGGCTCATATCCACGCAAATGTCCTTTGTGATCCATATATTGCTACTACAACTGTAGTGATATTCGCCCACTCTCGCTGATTCCGCTGCCAGCAATCCTCGATAATAAATTTTTATCGCGAAGCGAACCCAACGCGACTCGTCACTGAAAAAACTCTATGCAATGTGCAACATGTGTTTAGTTACTCATATTGTATAATAATACTATATATTATGATATTTTTTGTATTAAATAATGGAAATGTTAAGCATGCTGCAAATAGATTACATTACTGACGCATTATCGATAGACGTGCTCAGGCCAACCGCGAGATATTTTTTCGCATTTTCATTTCCTATAGAGATTTTAATTGACCTGCAAATTAAATTTTCTACAATTCTAAAATAATAAATAACCGTTACCATTCCAGATTTGACACCTTAATTGCCGGAGAGCTTACATATACTTGGGTCAGTTTTGAAACATTAGTGAATTTAGCAAGAAGTTTTCCTGATTCGCCCTAATATATTTAATTAACAATAAAATGGTACTCTAGAAAACACACCTCATGCTCAACCCTTGTTCGTCCAAAATCTCGCGCAAGTTGGTTGATCTCTTCTTCAGATATGATCATTTCTATAGTAGCATGACAAGAAAACGTGCTAACTCGCGACGTATTACCACAGAAAACTGTCTCAGCCCCGCTTCCTTTGTATCAAATTTCTTCTCGCATATTGTTTCAAATGAGCAAACAAATGAGGGCTGCATGTGAGAAGCGTTGGAGAAAGTCAGGAAACGAATTACTCTAATAAAATCGGAAACTCATCGAATGTATCAATTTCAGCGTTTTGCATGCGGAAACATCATTGGAATACTCAATTCCAATCACTCAATTTCTGTGCCTATAAAATCAGCTTCGATCCGGGATGTTTCATCCACTTCATCCAGTTCATCCTCTTCCCTCAATTCCCTCACTAGCCTTCAACCATGGCTGCAATGGCAGTAATGCGCAACCTGCCAGCGCCGAGGATTCACCTTATTGATGTGGGTATATTTATTTATTTTATTATTATTATTTTAAAAGTATGCGCACATTTCGAGTTGTAAAAAAGTAGATATGGACGGGGAAAACTATAATTAATAACAAATTAAAATATAAAATTCAGGCCGGCGTTCGCAAGCACAAGTACGCAGCTCGCACGTTGAGAAGGAAGCCCGCGGAGCCCAAGTGGAGGAGGAAGAAGATGCAGGTGAGATCCGATGTGGCTACTGTATCCTACAGTAAGCCTAAGATAACCACTCCGTAAAGCAAGCTCCTACTGTAGATTTATGAAGTAAATTTCACGTAACACTCGTGCTCCAATTACCGTAGCGCAACAGTATCCAGTGACCTTTCCCGATCATTCCAGAACCGCAAAGACGACTCGGGGTCGCATGCGGCAACTGAGGAGCCGCAGGTATGTTTCTCACTATTCCTCATGTTCTCTCGTTGGTCAGAGATAGCGAGAGAGCACGCGGAACGAAGAGAGTCAGACATAACTTCCCCTCAGGAGCCCATCCACCCGCTGACGCCCGCCGAAGAGAGGGAGGCGAGAAAGAAGGAGAAGAAGGAGAAGGAGCGGGAGGAGGAGGAGGCGGATATGGTGGGCATTATGCTCCCAATACTGCAAGAACAACAGCATGAACAAATTAGATTTTTCATCTTGATCGCTCAAGCAAAATCAAATCAAATACGAAAGATTCTAGTACTTTTGGTCGTGTAGAATGAGAGCAAAGCTGAATTTAGGACAGCCTAAGCCTGAAATTAATCTGAGATTAATCCTGAATTGAATTCCAGGTCACACTCGAGAATGGCGAGCGCGAGTCTCGTGATCTCCATCGTCTTCGTCGCCTCTTCTTCCGTCTCTGCTTCTGTAGGGATCTCTGCGAGTGTCTGATCGCCAATGTGAGCTGCATTTCGTTTTTTGTTACCCCGGTGGGGCTATTTAAATTTGGTTAAACGATATTTTGAACTTTCTGAAGCAATAAATTAACATGTAAAGGTAAAAGGTAAAGGTCATCCCGTTAATCAAGGCACTTGCGTCCTGCGGGATGTAGTAACATGTAGTAAATAATTATTCTTTTATTAAAATATTTAATTCCAGTTCGGCGGCATCTTCTGGTGCACGCTAATCATCGTCTGCTCTCTTATCCTCCTCGGATTGTGCAATATCACCATGATTCCCATGCGGGAGCTGAAGGTGAGATATTGGACAATGATTTCCGGTAGGGCCCAATTGGGCTACGGCATGGAAAGTTCGTCGTAATTTCAAATCTTTTTGAGAGATAAACTACTGGGAACTTCTCTGATTCATCCGACACTGCTAGGAAATGTTAGACCAAAAAACTAAGAAGAAAACTATTGCAGAAATTTATCGATACGCTGTACGACATCATGAAGTTCCTTCGCACGGCTGTTAGCGGCGTGGTCGGCTTCTTCGGCAGCATCATTGGCGGCATCTTTGGATAGGGTGAAACTTGCCCCAGACTCCCCATTCCCACTTGATTCTGTCATTTCTGTCGGTGTTATGCGGCATGACTTTGTCTAACTGCAGATAGCTACAGTCTCATCTTTATTACTGTATGCGATCGATCGATAAATGATTTTAACACTAATTCTGAGCAAAGTCAAAATTACTTCTGTTGCCAATGGGGTCAACCAAAAAGAGAGCCTTGCTTTCGGGATTTCGGGAAGTCTTTATTCCTCGAACTCTCCGATCGATTGGAGGGATGAGAGATCAGGCAGATTGAAGAGACGAATTCTTCCTCCTGACAGATCATGTCAGATCATGAAGTGATTCGCACACGCCAGTTCCGAAATGTATGCTCTTACAGCAAAGTCGGACTACGGATAGATGCATGCGTAGATTGCTCGCTTTCGTTTTCGGAAATGTTCTTGGTTTCCTTTCCATATTCTCCGCATTGCTCACTCGCACAGCGTAGATTCGTCAGTGGATAATCGAAACATGCCGGTTTGTCGAGCGTTTATTCATTCCTTCTATCGTCATTGTTTCGCCTGTTCCATATTTTACCGCTTATGACGATTGTATGGACAGACTATCGGGATATAGTTTTGGAGACGTTTCAGGCAACATCCTACTTCCCAAGCGATGCAGATAAATGAAAATTGCAGTTGTAAGTTCTTTTTTTTACAATTGAAAAGAAAAATATTGCTCAGTGACGAATAATAAAAATCACGATCAATAGTTAATTTAATTTTATCTAACTTCGCGTCATAACAAGTGGATCCTGTTCCTCCCTACGAACACTATTTCCAATCGTATTACTTTCACTGTGGGCCACGCGCGTATTATAGCAAGCCGCGATTCGTACAGTTTACAATTCCCCTCCTCCTCTCTGCATCCCTCTCTTTTCCACCTCACTCTGTGCGTCTTTAGCGTCTCCTCTTTCCAATGCACCCTTGCGCCGGCTGATCAGCAAAAGTTCGCTGGATCGTCTGACGCTCTCATTTTTCCATGCTGTCTCCCTTCTCTGATCGAAGAGAGATCAATGCGAAGTGAGAGAGCCAGATTATTCCTTCCTCATTTCCCTCTTCGCATCCCTCTCTTTTCCACCTTGCTCTCTGCTTCTTTATCATCTCCTCTTTTCCCTTGAACTCTAACATTGCATCGCTTCTGAAGGGAGGCCAGACAGGGTTGCCAAATTGCTCGCACATTCATTTCCCTCTCTTACCTTCTTACTTCTGCATTTTCGACGCGCCCTGGTTACATCTGTCCGATAGTCATCCAAATGTGGAAGGATAGAATCTGAATTAAGTATCAGAGTTAAGGGACTACTTCTTCTCTAAAAACCTCCCTCTCTTCACATTTACCTGACGAACTTAAGAGATAACAAGCCGAGTCAAGAGAGTCATTCCCCCCCCCCCCTCCTCCCCATCCTCACACTCAATCGGCGTGTGTGGACACAGTTGTGGTTATGTGGCACTTGCACACTCGCTCGCTCGATCGCTCACTCAATCGCGCAAGGAAGTAGATAACGCTTGCGAAGCGACCCTGTATGAAAAATTAACAAGCTGCTCAATTTTGCGTTTTCGTGCAAATTTGTCACTGTCAACATTTCTCACTTCTACCTTCCTAGACTCTTTATGATTTCTATCTCACGAAAACAAAGCGCAACCCTTCTCATTATCAAACTTTTCTAACGTAAACTTATTGTAATTCCTCTGGCTACGCTCTTTCCATCATTATTCACAGAAACGACTGACCTTTCCTCGAAGTTATTCCACACGAATCTCTTTTCTCCATTCCATTTAGGAAATGTCACGAATTTCACCAGATTCTCTCAATTTCCCTTCATCTCTTCACCCATTTTCACCTTTCCATGTCTATTTTTGTCATTAGCTACAGGAAATGAATGTCTCCCGACTCTCTCACGTTCCCCTTATCTCTCGTCAAGCCCTTCTGTTTCACTGGCGCTTAGTAACAGGGATGACAACATCGCTTGCCTCTCCACTTTCTTTCTTTCTCTTCCCCTTCTCTGGTGCATTAGCCTCACCCTTCACTCTATGGGGTGTAGATACTCGCCATTTCACCGATTTGGTACATGCTACTCTCCATTTTCAAATTATTCCTTTAGATCGTTCATTTTTTCCTTGGGAAACTGGCCTTTTTCTCGCTTTTTTTACAAATTAAAAAAGAAAAATTAGAAAAAATATATAATTTTCAGCCCTGACGCTCATCCTTTCGCCGCTCCGCTGGATGCCCGACGTGAGAAACAGGGTCCAATTTTTGTTTTTGTTTTTGTTTATATTTATTTTTGTTTGCTTGTTTTCGTTACCCACCCCGACTTGATGCGCATTGGATAGACTGGCTACTTGTTTTGTCTTTGCCCCTGTTTCTTTGTTTTGTTGTTGTTTTGATTCGAAAACAATAACAACAATAACAATCAAATGTATTTGCAGATGAAGGGTGGCTATCAGGAAGTGCCGCGGCTTGAGTTGAACCAGGTATTTTTTCAATCTTTCTTTCATTATCGCTTCCCTCCCTCCCGCTATGCGGTCGCTCTCCCACTCTGACGAGAAGTACGACGAAACTGACGCTTTACTGGACTCCTCGGTGCGATTTCCGAGATTTTTTCCTACTCTCCAGCCTGCTTCAAGGCAGTCCACTAGAGTGCGCAAAACGAGTCGACGTCTCTTCAGTTCACGTTCTCTGTAGACCCTTATTGCGTACGCTATATTTCATATTATGAATCACATTTTCAGTTGTTAATTTCACAAAAAATAATTATTTTCAGTCCTCCCGCCGACCCTCAACGGCGTTCAAATGGACGATTCGCGCTATCATCATCACCATCTTTGCTCTGCTCTTCTATTTCACCTACCGATTCGTCCTGACCATGTCGGATCAGGGCCTGAGCGAGAGGGGTAAGCGGTTTATCGCATTTTTCTTGCAAACCGGCGTTCAAAACGTTGCATAATCAGCACACTATTTCATACATCACTCACTTTTTCTACTGTGCTCACGGGATCACAGTGAAAGTTGTCTGCACGTTTGTCCCTCTTTCCACCCACACATTCCATTTGGCTTCACCATTGTCTTGAGAACTCGCGACTGTTTTTGTGCTAGAAGTGATAGTGATCACTAGTCGTAGCGATTGTAACACTCACGCCTACGCAACACTTTTGTTCGCATTTTCGAGATCGTTTCGAGCTAAAGATGAGATTATAGAACAGATTATCAAAAACTGTAAAAAAAATCAAAAACTGCCTTACTGTGAAAAGTTCATTGTAGTTGTGGTACTCAAGGATATGTGATTCAAAAGCATTTCATGGTGTACAGTCATTGTTATCTTCTCTAGAGCGCGCAGCACTCAAAGAAGGTCCTACATACGACGCCAAGCCGACCACGAAGAAGATTGGTGAGAAATGAAAAAAATTCTTATTGACCCGGACAAAAACGGTCAAAGAACACCAGAATAACGACTTCACCAATCTCTAGAGGTCGAGAAATGATACCGCCGTCTCTTCATTTTGCATACTATATCGCTTCTCTTACCGGTGAGAGAGTGCGAGAAATGAAGAAACGGCGGTATCATTTCTCGAGCTCTACCAATCTCTGTATAGTCGTTGCTCGTTTGTTGAGTTTGTCGTTGTATTCGTCCAGCTAAAATTCGAACCTTTTTGAAGCACGGATTCGGGATACTTACAGAAACTTTTAACTCTAGTTCCAGCTTGCTAGACGAAAATGAGTATTTCCAGACCGCGGTACGCGCCCGCACATGACCGTGGCCATTCCGATCCCCGGCAAGATGACCTGTCCCGGACCGGTGATCAAACCGAGCGCCAAGGTAGGAACTGCACCCAAGTTTGAGGTGTTATTCCTACTGACTGATGATGAGCTGTTTGGCTCGAAACGTCTCGAACCGATGATAAATAGATCTGTCATCAACCCGTCTTCCCCTCTTGTTCACTCTATGCTTCACTAAGAAGAATACAGTGAACTGCTAATTGGACTATTTCTGGACCATCCCTTGAAGCTATAGCACAAACTCACTGACGAAATTAGGAAAGTAAAAAATTAGGCAATCCTAACCAAGGAAAGATGAGAGTGATCAAGCCAAGTGCCAAGGAATCGGTCTTGGAAATGTAACAAACTTGAAATCTGTGCACGAATCAATACATAATTTTAGTTGGAAATGTGTCTTGTACGTTAGAAAAGAGAGAAAAATTAGATAAAATAATAGGGTTTGTGCATTCCAGACCCCAACCGATGTAAATCAAGTGCGTCCCGCAGACATCACGTACGTGGCGGCGCTGGGCGACTCGATCACGGTTTGATTTGTTTCATTTCGAAAACTCATAACATGCAAGGGGATTAAAATAATTTTTAAAGGAATCCGTAAACGTTATATCAGAAAGTTTTTCTGCTTCAGTGGTTTAAGATCCGCGTGAAACATATTCCGAATAGAAGCCGTATTGAAGCATTTTTGAATGTGATTAGGATCTGTTTCACGGAGGGTATAGAAAGAAATATTTCCGAAGCACATTGATAGATTAGTTTGTTGCGATCGATAAAAAAACTAATTAATAAATATAAATAAATAAAAAAATTAAAATAACAATATCAGACCGGCTCGCTCTCATACGATCTCCCGGAAGAGTACAATGATGACGAGAGGAACTTCGTTGGGAACTCCTTCGATATGGGAGGAGATGGAGGATTGGAAACGCATCTGACACTGCCGAGTAAGTTATTGTTTCGAAACGGCTGGATAATCCCTCGGAAAGACTAGCAACTGCTTCAATATCTCTTGACGGAGGGGGCTCACACTGCCTATTAGACAGCATACCGATTTTTTGTGACTTTAAATCGCAGAATATCATGAATCGGCACATAAACTTGTATGTAATCTCATCATTGTTGATAATGAGGTGATTTATCGAACAACTTTTAATAAAATTTATATTATTCAGACGTTCTCCGCCACGTGAACCCCGCCCTCGTCGGCTTCTCGATGGGCAAGGGGCTGGAGGTGGAGCATGCCCAACTGAACGTTGCGTTCCCGGGACGGTGAGGACTTCCTTTGTGCTAAAATTGAAATACGAAATAGGAATCAGAATCGACTTGACAAATACAAGCAAGCTGCAAGTCTCAGCAGCAGTTGTTGAATCGAATGTCAAACTCAAGTACTAGAAAATTAAAAGATGGCTCGGATATTCTTTTTTTTTGGATATGTTTCACTAAGCTCTAAAAATACATTAAATTTGTGCTAAAGTAATGAAGGTGCATTCGGTATTGGAAACAAATTATGATTTTAAAAAATCAAAATCAAAATGACCCTATTGCAGTTGGTCCGATGACTTCCCTCGTCAGGCACAGGAGCTGGTGGAACGATTCAAGGCCTATACGGTATGTCTATGCTTATTTTTTTAACAATAAATATTTGTCGAGCAATCGTATTTTGGATATGTTTCACAAAACTCTAAAATTAGATAAGAATACCATTGGGGTAATGCAGATGAAGAAAAGATGCTAAAAAAACAATTATTATAAATTATCACAGATGGTATCTAGAGAATAGATTCGATAGGGAATGATTATCAAAAGATTGTGTATATTTCATGCTGCAACTCGAATTCTTAAAACATATTTTTTTAAATAAAATTAATGATAATTTCCAGCCCGCCTCCATCCAATCCGACTGGAAGCTCATCAATTTCTTCATCGGCACCAACGATATTACGGGAATTTGCAGAACGAATGTGAGCGTTACTTTCAATCCATTTTTCCCACTACAAAGTAAAATCACAGCGTTACTACATCAATTATCATTGCTTCCGAATTTATTTGTTGTTTTTCTGAATCGAGTTCCACTTTTTTTTTGGAAAAATTATTGTAATACCATTCAAGAGTATACCGGTATGTAAAGATTGTACCTTTAAGACTGGCACCCCGAAGGAGCAGTACAAGGCCTTCCTCCGTGAGGCTATCGTCACCATTCAGAAGGGACTGCCGCGATCGATCATCTCGCTGATTGGTAAAACATCTTTGGATCCCTAATCTAAGATGTAATCTAGCCAGTCAGACTACTGATATTGCCGCTGCCATCTTCATCAATTATATTCCAGGCATGTGGAACCTCGACTTTCAGTGGCGTGCAGCAAAGATTATCTACAAGTGAGACTTTCGTTCGATTTTAAACATTTTAAAATTATACCTTCTTTTCATTTACTAAAAATAATTCAGCACCACGTACAAGTGCAGCAGCAACTTTGACACCATCGCTCAGGCGCGAATTGTCGAGTACAGAGAGGTATCTGATCTTTGAACTTTGTTCTTTGATCATTGATCTTTGATAGTTGATCTTTGATCTTTCCAGGCCATCAATGAGCTCGCTGCCGACTCTGCGCTCCAGACGAAAACCCAGGCTGTCGTGGTTCAGAGAGTGTTCGACGACTTGACGGAGCCGTTGAAGAAGGTTTGATTATTTTTGATATTGATTCTCACCACTTTAGTTTTTGAGATTCTAAATTCCCCATTGGTTAAGTTTCAACGAGCAATCAAAGTACAGAGGGGCATTGGAGTGGCAATAATCGGCACATCCAGATGTCAAAAAATATCATAAATTACTCGACGAGCTTTGGAATTGCATAGGGCAGTAAGTGGTGGTACTGAACAATAAATGTTCATCTGTGATCTTTGGCTTTTGATCTTTGATCACTTAGGCCGACGGATCGTACGATGCCAACTTCTACGCCACTGACGTCTTCCATCTGAGCAAGTACGGCAACAGGTAAGCCGTCGAATCGGGTCCATTTGATCAAAATACAACGGAGAAAATCAAAGCAAAAACTTCCGTGTGACCTGTAAGAAGAAATACAGCGAAGTCTTTTTAATGTTTTTGAAATGTGTTTCAATGATTATCCAAGAATCAGAAAGTAAATGAATTGCTAGTAATTTACAAGTGTTTAGTTCAGAAAACAATGCAAAAAAAAGATATTTTCATTGCATGCACTAACGAGACCACTTGGGTATACGCACGTATTGTGCGCTCTATAAAAATATAACTGAAGATAAAATGTTTCCAGTCTGGTCGCTAAGCAGCTCTGGAAGCAGCTAATCCAGCCAGTGGGTGGAAAAACGACGACGAACAATGAGATGGCCGATAACGACGGGACACTGGCATGCCCGGATAAGGTACGGATGCTCGCGAAACTCGTTCTATCGTATGACAACAGCTAAATTCCTGATTCGATACTAGGCATCTTGCTCCCTAGTAGCCAGAGCTACTATGTTTCGGTTGTTTTCACCACGTTTCGAAATTGTAGCTCAATGAATACGCTTGTCGCAGGACTGCCCATTCATCCGCACGATCGCCAACAGCCAGAACTGCGTGATTCCCGACTACAATGTGACTACGACGAAGCCGAAATAGCGGCTACCGTAATCTCACCACACAAATCCAACCCTTCCGTATCTAACCTATCGTACCCGTACAGTATTCCTAGATTCACATTACCCCGTTCAAGCTATTCCCAAAATTCTGAAATACGCGGTTCTCACGTTCCCTCTAGGCAATCATTCACTGGTTATCCCGCTTTATGTCGAGATTGCTTTTCATGAAACAATAAAGATATTTTGCGATTGAATTGTCATTTAAAGAAGGAAAAGACCATTCCAATTCACTCCTGTTTACTCCAAGATTCAGCTATTTTCTACTCCTCGCAGTCTCAATCCCTCGGATGTGATGAATGACTCACTCCCTTTCTTCTCTGACCTCTCTATCTTTCTTACTGCATCTCTCCTCTCAATGTTCCATTAAGCCACGTCAGCTGTAAGGCATAGTTGAAGAAACGCCATACAATTGCTTATTATTGTTAACCATATTTTAATTTTGATCTTTTATTATTATCGTATTTCGCAATCCTATACGAGCATGCCATTACTCCAATCTAAAAAGCAAGATCCTCGTGTCTCTTCGCGACTCGTTATTTCATCATTGCGTCCAATCTACTCATACGTAACTCGGCTATCTTTTTTTCATTCAAGATGAGCGGTATTGGTCCACTTCCATATCCGTTCCATTCTGAAAGTGACTTGGAGCGCGTCTCTAACTACATGCACTGGAGCGAACTGGCCAAAATTCTACAGCCCGGTGACCTAGTCGAGTTTCAGTTCGTTTTTTACTTGTATTTTGTTCAGCACTCCAATACAAGTGAATTTTTCTCCCTATATAAGCCGATTTACGATTTGTGTTTAGCTTCTTTTAACATTTTTGTTTCAGGAGAGGCAATCTGTTCAGCGGATTGCACTTCTACCAGGTACTTTTTCATGCCGACTCTGTTAAAAATTCACATTATGCAGATGCCAACACCTTTTACTTTGATTATTGCCGTATTTGCAGCACTGGGCTGTGTACATAGGAGAGAGCGACGGCGCACACAAGGTCATACACTACACGATTTGTGGTGAGATAATGAAGCGTTGTGTTTACTTTAGGACAGGATTGACCACTTATTGTTTACTTATTGTTGTTTTCCTATTATGATTACATGACAATTACAGGTCGGAAGGGTGACGCGGGCGTTCGAGAAGATACCCTTGAGTACGCATGCAAAGAAAGATTGGCTCGGAAAAACAATGGATATGACAGTTTGTATGGCATTTTTTCCATTTTTCGGGAATCTGAGAAGTATCACACACACAGAAGTATTACACAGTATTACACAGCATGTTATTGCGTCATGTATTGATGCATTTTTGTATTACGTGAATGGTTTCTGATTTCAGCTGGAGCCCGTTATCTGTGAGCGAAATTCTCCAAAACGCAGCCAAGGTTCGAGAACGTTAGTTCATTTTCGACAAAACTTTATTTGTTGCAGAAATCCGTCGAGGGATATAATTTATTCATGAGTAACTGCGAACACTTTGCTCTATCGTGCAGATATGGAGTGCGCATCTCATATCAGGTGGGTTTTTATCCAATCTTCAGCATTTGAATTACTTTGGCTATTTAAAAAAACAATTTTGGAGTGGGGTCATTCGATTAAATTCAATTTAAATATTTATCCACCAGATTGAACATGCATGTGGGAGTAGTGGGGATCTTCGATGCATTTTTGGTGGAGGTCCATCGCCTTGATATCGAATCGGTTTGGGGGTTGGGTTAGGGGAGGAGCAGCGGTTAGGCAGCATGATTAAAGCCGTAAGAAATTTCTACATATTTTTAAAGATATTTTATCGGCTCTAAAAAAAACCCAACATTTTTTAATTTAATTTTTTCAGGTTCAAATTCATATCTCCTTCATTACGACAATACTTGCTTTTATACTATTGATACTCTCGTTGCATTTTTCCCATCATCCTTTAGTGATTTTTCTTGCTCTATGTATCTTTCTGTTCTGTACCATGTACAATTTTTGGATTAGTATTATCGCCCATCCATTCATGCTCTTGTATGTTTCACTGATGTTTCTTGGAATCAATTTATTGTTCTCATATTGTACAAGATAAGAGTTGCCTAAGAAGTTGCGATTATAGTTGTTTTCTTCTTCTTAGATATTAGTGAGCTGGTGTTCAAACATTGTCGCTATATCGATTCTACGGTTTTCGCACGAAGTCAATACAGCACTATCATGTTGCAGGTACGAGACCGATATCGAGAGACTCACACTGACCTCATCCCTTGCCTTCCTAATGAGAGATCATGTAATTGGGAAAGAGCACAGACAGAGCAGAGGAAAGTGATCTCTCGTTTTCTCACCGTCTCCTATGGGAAATGACATTGAGAGACTCGCATTCTTCCGATACTATCGATTTTGGACTTGCAACCATACATGACTATAATTCTCCCATTGTAGTAGTTTCTGGATGTTGAGTCGCTTCGCTCATAGTGCGAGATAGTACGCAGAATGAAGAGACTATTATAAATCCAATAGTGTTTTAAGAAAAGCATTTTCCAATAAGATCACTATCGGGGTCGATATCTCTCTCATCCTTCACAAGTGTCTGCCATATGTCTTATTTAGCCATCCGATTCGGCGGTGATTCGATAAATTTATATTTTTCCTGTGTGTATTATTGTCTGTAATGACTCCTCGACAGTGAAAAAGGCTAAGATTGTTCCTACGTCATATTGGATGATATAATATTTGATGATGCATACGATTCGGAGAATACTTGACTCTCAATATAGCAGATGGATATACGTGTACATCTCAAGTCGGATTATCCCTCGTTTCTCACGGAGTCCGATGGAATTCACTGATAAACATGTACAATATCGCTAAGATGCGAGACTACTCTCCTTTATATCAGTAAAACACTGCGAATGACGTTCGAACATAGCCTCTCTCTGTAATAAAAATGAGTCCTAACCGAGTCTACATTTCCACCTTTTACATCACTGCGCGCAATCCTTTTAGATCAGACTTATCCTACAAGGGCGTATCTCATTTTACATTTTATCGATAGCTTACTACCGTGATGTATTATTTAAAGTGCGTATAGTACGTCTCCGTACTGGGCTACTTTGCTGTCAATCATGGAAGTACATTACATTGCTTGGCTACTTATATCTCAATCTTCCAAACAACTACAACATTACGAATGACGCTAATGCATTGGCTCTCTTGTTACCATGATATTTCTCAGTCAATATCTCTTCACATCTATCATTACTAGGAGAACATGAACATCTCAGTCCTTACCATTAGATTACCAATGACATTGATGCATTGACTGTCACGAGTGCGCGTAATCCTTCTGCTTCTTCTGTCTTAATTACCCGGTGACATTTACTTTCATATATGAATTTCTAGTCTGCTATTATTATGAGCCATAATCGTATTCAAGCCTTAGTGCATTGACTCCCTACAGTCCTTAGTCTCCTTTTCTCACTGAATTTATTTCCTGATATAATTGTTTTTTTCTATTTGGTTTCTCTACCATCTCCACTACTAAATCATTATCTCTTTCGAGTACCCATGCCTATCTTCTTCACTGACATATACACGAACGGGGTGGGAGCAACGTGCACACTTAATCTCTCGTTTCTTAAACTCACCATCTTTCATGTGTTTCCTACAATCTGAAAAAAACACTACTATTTAAAGCATTGTATCTCTCGAGTGCCATGTCTCTCTTGTTCCCTGACATACATATACAAGGAAGGTACACTTAATCTCTCTCCATTTTAAGTATCGATGATTCTTAAGTTTCCCTACCATCCGAACACAACACTAAGGCAGAGTACACATATCTCCCCTGTTCCCTGACATATACAAGGAAGGTTGGGGGAGCAGCGTGCACACTTAATCTCTCGTTGCTTAGTGACGAGCCTGCCTTCTCCACTCACTCACTCGAACATACTCTATGATGTGGCGCGAGACACGACTCCCGCCTCTCCCCATATCATAGCCTTTGTCCCGCGAGGTTGTATAGTAGGGCTGTGAGGAATCCGCCTCTTCTTTTAGCGAGTTCTATCGTCACTTTGGCCGCTGAGAGACTACTAGGAATGAAGAGACGGTTTCCTCATCCATCCAGCCCTTTTTGCACAGGTACTTACACGACTTTGTCTCTCGTTACTAATGCTATTTCCCGCCATCAAGTGCATTTCGTTTAAATCTTCGAACCTTGTAGTGTTTTCTCGCCGTCGTAGCAGATTTATTCAAACCTAAAGAACGAATTTCAGATTCCGAGAGCCCTAATTAGAATGGATAGCTAATTGAGGGTTCGTGCACTTGTCCTCGCGATGGATTTGGGATGGGAGATGGCTCCGTTTCGAGAGGTGAGCGTTTTGCTTGTGTTTAGTGCAATCTGGATCTCCAATCATCGTTAGTTCTCAGTAAAGTTTAAAATACGGGTCTCTTCATTTCACATGCTCTCTCATCACTCGAGCGGGTGAGAGAGTGTGCGAAATGAAGAGACTGCTACCCTTTTTGCGCGCTCTAATTGTAATTCCCACTGGTTTCTAGTGATAAGAAAACAAGCGTGATGAAGAAACAAGTTCTCACGCAAGAACTCCTATCTCTTATTTTCTTGAGTGTGCTGTAAAAAATTTTCAGGACCAACACGACAAGATTTCGGCAGAGAACGGCCGATTGAACCTCTATCGTGACCCGTTCTTGATCGATACCTACTATGAAGAGCATGCTCAATGCAGTGGATACGATGGAGAAGTGATATCTTTGACAGTTTTCGCTGACTGTGTACCATAGTTTGGAAGGGTTATTGGGACGCTAAATTCTTAGTTGCCAAATAATTCTTTAGATGCAAGACTCTTACCATCTGCAGAGGCATTATTCTCCGGTCTTCGGTCAACACTACCATGAAGATCAGGTATACAAACGTGAATTGTTCATCCGAATAGCTATGTCGATGGCTTGAATCTTACCTTTGCTCATAGTTTTCTCGAAAATGGAATCTGTTCATTTAAAGTCACTTGTGCGCATTGCAGGCACTCCATCCACCAGAGGAACCATGGTCGCACTCCCTCGCACTAGCGGACTCGCCCACACCGAACGAGAGTCGAGAGAGCACGGAAGATCCGGTCCCACCAGCATCTTCAACTCCTTACGATCATCCACCGACGACGACGACTTCTGGATCAATCCCATCAGCAGCAGCTGCAAAATCTACTGCAACTGCCACACCTGCAGGTACAATAAAAGAGACTGAAATGGAAAAAAACACGATCAAGAAGCGATTGAAAGTTTACCTGTGGCCTCCACCTAGCGTAGCCTCCATGGCTACTGCGTAATCTTTAAATATGAAAGCACCATTGCTTCTTACTGCTGCCTTAACTTCCTTGTCATATGTTTAACTACAGGATCTTCTGTTGCATATTCTACTGGAACGTCTTCCTCAGACGCATTCGTGCCCATGGCAGCCATCTGTCCCATCTGCGGCCATCGATTCTACGATGATATCGCACTCGCCACTCATATTGTTGTCCACGATGGTGGGTTTATCAAAGATCAAAGATCAACTTTTGGGGCCAAATTGTTGGCTGACCACCAAGTATGAACCCCCTGGGACCATTTAGAGCTACTGTGAAACCCCCCTTTTGCGCAGTGTTTGAAATGCTCAGCAAACTCAATGTGCTCGTTAGCCGGCTTTCGATTCCCCCGATAGAGAGAGAGGAAGGGGAAGGAGGCGAGGTAGATACTAGTCTCATCACGGTATCTTCCTCCCCCCACTTCCTCTAATGTTCGTCAAAGGTCAGTTACGCGTGGAATGGAAAATATTCTCATGATGATGGATTATGATGCCGTTAGATTTGTGATGAGGACAGCTATTGAGTTACCCATGCAATTGTCTGTAAGGCACTACGTTTGGATGAAGAATCGTCAATACTACTATGTGTAATATTTCCGTTTTTCAGGCGTCAAAATCGCGCACTGTCAATTATGCGGGCGTCGAATGAAGCCGGACTCTCTCGTCGCGCACTACAATATCTATCATCCGGGAGAGCAGCCAAAAGTGCGGGAGGGCACAACTGGTGGGTTACTGTGGCTCATTGCTTTTGACCAGGATCAAAATTAGATCCTATACTCACAAATTTGTCGTTAGAAGCATACTAAATTAATAGTAGAGTTTGAAAAGTTATTTATTTCAGTAGCGAAGACCTTCAAGTGCAGCGACTGTCCCATGTGGTTCGCGTCGACCTATAATTACAGGTTACTATTTCTACGTTACGAGTTCAAATCAGTGACAAATTTCTCATCCGTGTTTCGTTACAAAACCGCACGGGGGAAACCATTGAAAGTGGAAAACCATAACTGGTATTCGCACAACTCCGAAAGAAATTGGCAGAACTGTTGATCTTTCCGCCAAACTCAAATAGAGACTCCATTTCAGAAATCACGCTCAACGGAAACACGGAAAGAGACGGCATGAGTGCCGGGACTGCGGGGAGACATTCGATGATCGGGAAGAAAGAAGGGAGCATCAATTCGTTGCTCATGGAAAGGAGTCCAGGGTAAGGTAGAACTTACCCATCTCTTCATTCCTCGGCAAGGCCCAAGCAACAAAATAGTGATCTTGGTGAACATTGAGCAGATTAGTATCGCAAGAGTATTTTTCGTTTCACTCATAGATCCGTAGAAGAACATTTGAGAAGGAAGAAAGGATCCGGGAGGAGGTTACTGATCTAGATGGCCTCCTCCCTCTTCTCCCTCCAGAGGAATATGCTATCCGGGAGGAGGTTACTGATCTAGATGGCCTCCTCCCTCTTCTCCCTCCAGAGGAATATGCTATCCGGCACATTTCGTTTGCTAAGAATTGCACAATAGATAATTTGACTATTAAGGTCTGCGAGAAGACTTACAAGTGCAGCTACTGTCCCTTGCGGTTCGCGACGGTGTATACTTGCAGGTTATTTTTCTACGTTGGTTGAATAACGTTTTCCGCCGCTCACAAATATGGTTACGCCTCTAAATTACCCTGTACCAACAATATCACCAACAATATTTCCTGAACATCTGATTTTTTTTAAACATTCGTTTATGGAATAATGTTGCCCGCATATAAGATAATCTCACTTAAGCACCTCTAATACAGAAACTACACTGAATATAATTATTAGCTCATTTCTAGAAACCACGCCAAGAAAAAGCACGGCAAGAAGCGACATGAGTGCCCGGAGTGTGACGAGAGTTTCGACAGCACAAATGAGAGAAGGGAGCATCGACTTGTAGCTCATGGAAAGGTGAAAAGTACTACTTGTTCGTTTCTGGTTGTCCCTTGCCGGTCAGAATAACGATCAGCATGAAGCTTGAAGGTATCGTGCGTTTGAAATGCTAAGCAAATGAGATGTGCTGTTTAGCGAGCTATTGATTGTCTGGGAGAGAGGAAGGAGGAAGGAAGGGCGGAGGGGGGACAGTTGATCTAACCTCCTCCCGGTCTCTTCCTTTCTCCGCCACTCGAACGTTCGTCAAAGGTCAGTTACGAGTGGAATGGAAAATAATCTCACGATACGGAATTGGATAAAAGACAATATTCATATTCAGGTCACCAACATGCACCGCCCGGACGTTCCACTGGAGCTGCGTCGCATTAACCGAACGAAAAAACCGTCCCCAGCCCCGTCGGCATAGATATGGATGAACTAAGCGTATCGCAAAATAATCATTCCCACTACTCGTACCCTTGCATTGTTTCCTTGTATGAGCTTCTCCACTTTTAACTGCATCGCTTTACAATCTCAAGTTCTTCAATCTCGAGCTTTCTCAGATCTCTGGATCTCATATTTATTCCAATGTGTTCCATGATAAATCTATTTTTATATTTTGAATACGTGATGAACCTTCTTTACTTTTTACACTCTGAAAGTATCTAGAGTGGCGAATAGAGATGCATCTTCCTCATGTCAACTAGCCAGCTACGCTCGCTTCGCTCGCTCGCTGGCTAGATGTCGCCGGGTTATCCCAGTCATCTGCAAGCGCTTCGCATCGCCGGGTAATACCGGTAATATGCGAACGCTTCGCAAACGCTAACCAGTAATTTGCAAACGTACTTAGTGGCAACATTATAAATGTTTTCCGGATCGCTCTCGTTCTCAAGAGCCTTTCATAAGCGTGAATGCGCATACTTTGAGTACCGTTTTTTTCTCACAGTCGATTAACAACATTATTCACACATTTCACTCAGTGAGCTACGCTAAAAGTAAGTCTACGATTTAAAATGCAAGTCATAAATTCAACCAAGTAAACTACTTTGGTATGCTGCACACGCTCGCTCGCAAGATATCGCCGGGTAGTGTGATAAGGTGTTATCCCAGTCTTTTTCAAACGCTTGCGAAAGGCTCGTGAGGCCTCGAGCGACCCGAAAAAAGTTGGGATGGAGCCACTTCGTGGCTCCATCCCAACTTTTTCCGGATCGCTCTCGGCCTCACGAGCCTTCCGCAAGCGTGAATGCGTTCCACCTAACTACTTGATAAATTCAGCCTAATTTCCAGCGAAAACGGAGCGAAAAATAGTTTTGTAAACAAGTATTTCGTCATATTGCATAGTGATGACGAAATTGATTATCGATTTTAAAAAAAATTTTAATTACGAGAAGTTTGATGCCAAGCACGATCGATTTGGTTAAGTTTCCGGCGAAAATGGCGTAAAAACGGTATATTGCATCATCATTACGCAATATTGCATAGTGATGACGAAATTAATTATCGATTTTTTTGAAAATTTTAATTACGAGAAGTTTGCCATGCACGATCGATTTGGTTCAGTTTCTGGCGTTAACCGTGAAGAAAACGGGTTATTGCATAATGATGACGAAATCAATTATCGATTCTTTCTTGAAAATTTTTTTCATAAGAAGTCTAATGGTGGACATCTTAGGGCTGTAGGATGAGTTTGAAGCGACTTCTGAGCAAAAAAAGTTGTGCGTGACAGACAAAGTTACATAGTTAGTTAGTTAGTTAGTTAGTTAGTTAGGTACGGACGGACAGACAGACACTGTGACATTATAGTACTGAAGAACACATCTACACAAGTAATCTCTCACGAGAGCCTCTGCGCCCTTCCCCCTGCCGCACACGTTTTAATCAGCCCGTCCCGGGGTTGCTTAGATACCAGTGCATCAATATTGAAGATACACGGCCGCGACTAGCTACTTTTACACTCTGATTCCCGCCTACTATTCATTTCGCCCATTTCTTCCATGATCTAGTGTGTACTCCATTTCTAAGAATGGCTGAAGAACTACAATGGAGAATGGACTCCCTCGATGGAGAGGCCATTGTGAGTTGGGAGCCTAGAGATATGCGGATGAATAATTCGACTCCTCACTTAACGTGATATTTCAAGGCTCTGATATGATAAAAAGCACGAGAAATGAGGAGACTGATTTTTCATCCTAGTTGAGTTATGTGTTGAGGAAGTGGTGTATTACAGTTCATAGCACCTTGATTCAGAACCCTATCTATGATGAATCCTTGGCGAGATGGAACGATATGGTGTCCCGCGAGACACTGGAGCGACCGGTCGCGGAAGAGGTCTATCTAAGTGCAACTTGGTTCTTGCAGAGGTGCATGTTCCGTATCGAAATCCACACAAATCGGCATTTCCGGCCGTCTATCCTCGTAGTATCTCTCTTTCGCGCAATATTTCTCAGTCCTATCAGCCTATTGCGAAAGATGGTCGGGAATCCCGATATCGTACCCAAAGCCCTAGTTCGCTGATTGTGAATGAAAAATTCAACAAATAACATTACAGGAGATGCTCGACCCCTACGCAGACCAGCTACTGGACCCTGGGCCTATCGAGTTGGAAGATCGAGTACGGTGGTGGGGCTAAATAATTCGCACATCCAGGCACATTTCTCACCTCCTTTATATGGGCACGAAGAGATCCTAAATTGGGGAACCCCATCACCCTCAATTCCCGTACTCACATTGGAGTTATAGAGACGATAGCTTCCACACTCTCTTTTTCTCTACAAATTCGCATTCACCTACAGATTCGCACCCAAGCAATTGGAGATGCGTCCATCCTTCCTCAAGATATTTTGCTCGATCCAGAGTCCTATGAACAAGATGCAATGGTGAGACACTCTTTCGTTTCGGCTAGAGACTCATCATAATTTCAGATTAACCGTATTCAAGAAATCGGAGAGCCGTCCAGTCCTCACATCATCTTGCTAGATCAAGCGACCACTTCAAATGAGGCTCAGGTTGGTTATTTTGTACTTTGCTCGTGAATTAGGAAAAAGAGGTGTCTGAAGTGTTATGATTAAAGTATCACTTCAGGTAACGCCTAGTCAAGAAACTGGAGTTCCACCAAGTCCTCCAATCGCAGTTCTTGTCCCTGTGCCTACTGCAAATGAGCAAATGGTAGGTCGCTTATCTAATGTATAAAATCGAATCTGTTTCACCACAGATGGAAACTATTTATGAAGTTGGAGAGGATTCGGCGGAAAGCCCGCTAATATCATACCAAGAATCTGCATCATCAGAATGCTCTGCAAACGACATTCCACCGCCCTCACGTAAGCAAAAAGGATCGCTTTCGCTCCGCTTTTTTGCTTGACAAGACGTTTTAAGATATGTATTATAGATATTTGATGTAGCACTCATACCGATTCTACTTTACAACAAAACAAACTACGTATATTTTCAGCAAAAGAAGTTGAAGACAAATTTCGCTGCAAATTGTGCTCAAAAGAGTTCGATAGTCGGAAACGCTTCACCGGCCATGCAAAGGTCCACTTTAGTGAGTTCAATTGATACTAACATTTGAGCGATCGTTTTCACTCGTTTTAATAATAATTTATCATGTAATTAACGCAAATAAAAAGTGTAGGGTATGGGGGAAACGAGATACATGAGATACGATGTTGCAACATAGGCAACAAAGAAAATTCGATCTAGGATGGCTAACGAAAGTAGGCATTTTGTTCAATAGCGATTGAAATTATCCTAATGTTCTCATCCGACATTCCTACGGCCATAATCAACCCTTTCAGAGTTCCAGTGCCCGAATTGCCCGGCGAAACTGAAGTGGCGAAAGGCTCTCATCGCCCACTGTCTGACCTTCCATCCGGATAAAAGTCCAAGTTTGGACCTCCAAGGGACATGCAAAGAGGCTGCGGTTGCCAGTGAGTATCTGCTCTCTTGCACTCTAGCTAGAGCTCAAAATATGAGCCACAGTCTCTTCTGCGCATCCTCATGCTTCATGATTGAGCGAGAGAAACGAAGAAGTTATATTTCGAGCTCTAGCTCTTATTTCACTAGCCCCTGGATTTGATAAATCTGATAGCTGAAATTCAGAAAAGGCGATATTCGCGTGCGGTCAGTGCGGCAAGGCCTTCCGCCAGAGTTACCAGCTACAGAGACACGAGTGGAATCACACCGGTAATAATTCGAAACTTTACAAGGGTATCTCGTATTCGATCATTCAATAGGAAGGCAAATGAAGAGACTCGCCACTTCCTTTCATTGAACCCTGGAATGTATGGCTAACTTGCAATCACACTTAACACATGTTTTACGCGCAACTTTCACTCTCCAGTATACGATTAGCGTAGAAACGTTGGCTCCGGCCCTAGAAACTTTTTCGTAAACGCCTAACTTCTTCTTTCAGGCGAGAAGCCCTTCCCCTGCCCTCAATGCCCACTGGCTTTCAATTACCGGCACTTACTCAAACGACATCTAATCTGCTGCACAAGGAAGCTACAGAAAGTACTGATTGATTAAGAGACCATCCATCAGAGAACGGAAAAGGTCCTCGGATGACCATATACTAAAAATTTTTTTTCAAAGAGGCTAATGACAATTTTCAATTTTTTCCATGGAGCGTTTGGTTGACATACAGAACGAGACAGTAGTCTCTCTAGTAGAGAGAAGATAAGGTGAACGAAGGAGAGGGGGAGGGAAGAGAAGAAGCACGGTCAATAAAAAACAGAAGCGAGTGAGTTAGCCGCGTGATCAAAGCATGATTTCTTTTTTGTTATTCGCATGTTTTCCGTTTGTTCTTTTATGTTTTTGCGGAGTTTATGTGCAAAAGGAAAAAGCAAAAATCACAATTTCTCGGGAATAGAACAATTCATAGTAAAAACGGAAAAAATACAACAGATCGGGTGGGCTTTAATCGAGATTGATATTCGAGATCGAGATGGCAACAAATGAGCAGTGTATCGTAGCGTGATCAATGAGTGCCTGGATGAACCTGAAAGTCGAATTGTTCATTTTATTCAAGTAATCCTCAAAATGTTCAATGAATCATCGATCAGTGCATGCGCCACAAATACATTAGAATTATTGCCGATTGGTAGTTATTCTAGAATAAATCACGTCACTGTCACTTTCAGTGCAATGTTATAGTAGTCCATTTCAATGTTTTAGATTTATATTCATTTTTAGCCTCACAAAAACCATAAGTTTATCACAATGAGTTAGCATCAGCCTTACTAACCAGAATATCGTGCACTGTCTGATCGAGAATCTCCCTGCCACGACGCCGATTGAATTCGGCCTTCAGCTGAGTGAACACGGGAATGGCGTGCTTCTGAAATGGAATGACATTTGGACCTTACTGTCTTCATTCTCTCGGAACTCAGACCAGCGAGAAATTTCGGAAATTAGGAGACGGATTCTTTTTCCTGATAGCATCAGGAAGTAGGTGAAATTTTAGTCAAACAAAGAACATTCCCTTCATAAAAAGGTAGTAAAACATCCAATTTCTAAAATAATAATGTAGTTTTCATCGTTTACATTAAACTAAGAAGCGGTGAAAGGTGAATATAATACTTGCCTTGGAGATGTGATCCAACAGAGTCACTCGATCTTGAAAGTACTTTTTGTCGTGTTTGCAGTATTGGCAGGCACGAAGCTCTGTAATAGAAAGATACTAAACATAAAATTCAGTGGATTATTTTTGTAAACTTACCAATCCTCTCATTTCCCAGCTTCTGGAGCAGCCATCTATCGAATGGGCTTCTGATGCCGCGACAACGTCCCATTCCCTTGCCTTTAGTGTAGAAAACATCGTAGTGATCCTGAATTTTCAATTTTGAGACAACGTGCTTACGAATTTCTCGGAAAAATACTGAATGCTTCGGGTGGCCGAGCACGCTCGAAAATACCTAACGCCTTTTCATTTTCTTTTCACTTTCTTTTTGAGTGACGTAATGCAAACTCTAGGGTAACGTGAGAAATTTCAGCGATGGAATCACCACACATGCTTACCTTCTGATAATGCGCTTTCCGCTCGTACGGGTTTTTCGTCACGCTTTCCTTGCATCTCGGGCAATTGTCTCCGCCCTTTCCATTCCACCAGGCTGGAAAAATACTTTATTTGAACTAGCAATTGCGTCACTGATCTAGAATAAACACAAACTTTGATAAACAATGTCTTTCGACGGCTTAAAACTAAAAAAACCGATTTCTTATAAAAAGATAATCCGAAAATAACCTTACCACATTCAGCAGAATTCGGCACAGCTCTAGGAGCTAAGAAGACTGTTTCAGTATACTGCCGGGCAACTAGCTGCTTGGCAGTCTCCTTCCTCGCAGAGGTGGGATGACTTGGAGCGGCCTGATAACAAGATTGTGTAATATCGCGGCACGCGAGTCGCGAATTGTGTAACACAGCGAAAGGTTGTAGTAAACTCCGTAATTTAATCCATTATCAGATCGTTTTTCATGGTGGAGAATGGCTACTTTTTAAGACAGTGGGTCATAATTCCTGGCTAGTTGCCACTATGCAATTTAGTGATTTCGAAAAGCGCTAATAGTCGATTAGCGCGCATGAAGTTGCCCAAGGAAACAATAAAAAGTTCGATATTATCAGATATATTATAATCTGCACCACTGTAGGCTCAAGTTCTCCATTTATAACAGTTTTAAAAAATAAAACATCAAAAATATAAATTAATAATAACTAACCGTGCACGCTATGGGAACTTCCTGTTCCTTTGCTGGCTTAGCAGGCTCAAATCGCTCCACCAGTTGACAATTCTTCCTCAATAACTCAGTCACGGCACGCTTTGCTTCAAGATTCTTGGCGTCTTCCCGAATCCTTGCAGCCAGGTCCCTTCTCATCTTGATCGCAGACTCCTCGACCTGTTGCCAGCTCGGCGCTGTTGCACGGGTAGTAGGCTTCCCAGGAGCAGGGTGTAACATCCTCGAAAAAGGAGAAAAAGTAATGAAAAAGTGCCCTAGGCCTGCGTTTTTTTGCCATTTTCCATCGAACTTTCGAGAAACCGCCCCAACTCCTTACGGAAAAAGCGGTAAGAGGTAGTTTACAGCAGCTGTTGCGCGCGCTTTCAAAAGTTTCAACTGCTAATTTGCGATTTTTTTTACAGGTGCAGCTAAAAATAATCTATGATTCAGGCAAGGTTGGCCTCTTGCCAAATCTACTGTTGGATTCAAAAGATACGGGGCGCATCGACTAGCGAGAGAAGGAAAGGGAATTTTGAGGAAGGGTGCTGACCTGAAGCCCTGATCCTCTGAGATCCCGGTGATCAGCTCTATTTGTGATCAGACCAGGGATTCAAAAGATAAGGGCGAATAGGGCAGCGAGGGAAGGGAAGGAGGAAGGGAGGGTACCGAAGAAGGGAAGGAAGCTGACCCGAAGCCCTGATCCTCTGAGATCCCGGTGATCAGCTCTATTTGTGATCAGACCGTAGATTCCAAAAATAAGGGCGTATAGGCTAGGAAGGGAGGGGAAGAGAAGGAGGGTACTGAAGAAGGGGAAGTGAAGATCCAGAGATCCTCGAAGGTACTGAGAAGTAGGGATGCGACTTCGATAAGCGGATTACGGCCCATCTTTCCTCTCCCTCTCTCTCCCAGCGGATTCGCGAGGGAAGAGGGAGGGGGCGGGGCAAGGGCAGCGGATTCGCTAGGAAGAGGGGGGGATCGCGCAATCCGCTCTTTCGAGCGGATCTCTCCCTCGCTAGGCCGGGGGGAGGGATGGGAAGAGGGGGGAGAGCAGCTCTCTCCCTCCCCTCTTTCCCCTCTTCCCATCTCTCCCTCGATTCGCGGATTCGCTCCAAAAGAGCGAATCCGCTGCCCTTGCCCGCCCCCTCCCTCTTCCCTTGCGAATCCGCTGGGTAAGAGGGAGGGAGGGGGAGAAAGCGCCGTAATATCCAATCCGCTCCGCTATCCACATCCATACTGAGAAGGGAGGGATCCAGAGATCCTCGAGGGTATTGGGAAGGAGAATGGAAGATCCTGGAATCCTCGAGGGTACTGGGAAGGGAGGAGGATCCGGGATCCTCGAGGGTACTGGGAAGGGGAGCGAAGATCCTGGGATCCTCGAGGGTACTGAGAGGGGATGGGAAGATCCTGGGATCCTCGAGGGTACTGGGAGGGGAAGGGAAGATCCTGGGATCCTCGAGGGTACTGGGAGGGGAAGGGAAGATCCTGGGATCCTCGAGGGTACTGGGAGGGGAAGGGAAGATCCTGGGATCCTCGAGGGTACTGGGAGGGGAAGGGAAGATCCTGGGATCCTCGAGGGTACTGGGAGGGGAAGGGAAGATCCTGGGATCCTCGAGGGTACTGGGAGGGGAAGGGAAGATCCTGGGATCCTCGAGGGTACTGGGAGGGGAAGGGAAGATCCTGGGATCCTCGAGGGTACTGGGAGGGGAAGGGAAGATCCTGGGATCCTCGAGGGTACTGGGAGGGGAAGGGAAGATCCTGGGATCCTCGAGGGTACTGGGAGGGGAAGGGAAGATCCTGGGATCCTCGAGGGTACTGGGAGGGGAAGGGAAGATCCTGGGATCCTCGAGGGTACTGGGAGGGGAAGGGAAGATCCTGGGATCCTCGAGGGTACTGGGAGGGGAAGGGAAGATCCTGGGATCCTCGAGGGTACTGGGAGGGGAAGGGAAGATCCTGGGATCCTCGAGGGTACTGGGAGGGGAAGGGAAGATCCTGGGATCCTCGAGGGTACTGGGAGGGGAAGGGAAGATCCTGGGATCCTCGAGGGTACTGGGAGGGGAAGGGAAGATCCTGGGATCCTCGAGGGTACTGGGAGGGGAAGGGAAGATCCTGGGATCCTCGAGGGTACTGGGAGGGGAAGGGAAGATCCTGGGATCCTCGAGGGTACTGGGAGGGGAAGGGAAGATCCTGGGATCCTCGAGGGTACTGGGAGGGGAAGGGAAGATCCTGGGATCCTCGAGGGTACTGGGAGGGGAAGGGAAGATCCTGGGATCCTCGAGGGTACTGGGAGGGGAAGGGAAGATCCTGGGATCCTCGAGGGTACTGGGAGGGGAAGGGAAGATCCTGGGATCCTCGAGGGTACTGGGAGGGGAAGGGAAGATCCTGGGATCCTCGAGGGTACTGGGAGGGGAAGGGAAGATCCTGGGATTAATTATAAAAAATTTCTTAAAATAAAATAAAAATTTTATAAAAATAGAATAGAAGTAATAGAAGAACTAATAGAAGAGTGATAGAAGAACTAATAGAATAATAATAATAATCTGTGCATTCTTCAGTGTGCATTCCCAACAATATTATCAGTTCTCGTTTATCAGTTTCGGCATACTACAGTGTGCCCGTGTACGGTGCGTGGAAATAAACATAGATTTGGAATACGGTAACCATAAATTGGGCCAGAAGGTACGGTACAAAGCAGTTGGGTCTATCATGCGGAGATCTACCGTAACACTTCTTGATTATTAGGCATGCAATGGGAAACGGGGAAGGGGTGTGGTGTGGTCCGGGATTACGGTAGCGTGTTATCGATCTGGTCCGACTCCGCCGAGACGCGATCGCTCGCCACGCAGTACAGCGTTGCCTCTGGCGAAGGCGACTGCAAAAGATCGGGATCAGACTACAAACTACGGAAATCAAAGATCAAAGATCAAACTGCAACTAACCACGTAGTTGATGGGATGGTGTAGGCCGTCCGAGATCGCTGTGTTGACGGGGAACAGCCAGAGACCCCAGCCAAGTACGAGCTGGAAAACAGAGCCAGAGATCAAGGATTAAAGATCAAAGATCAAACTATAGCCTAGAATGACGTACATTATTAGTGGGGCATTGATCAAAACTAGAAATGATAGTAAATAATTCCTCTGGGTTGGTTTGTGTTTCAGGGTATTCCTATCTTAATTTTTGAAATGCGATGGTCAGTTGTTAAAACGATTCTATTTGAACAAAAATTCCATAGATCCTGTGGCGAAAATGCACTAAAAAAGAAAAAATGTCGAAAGATCATAGACCAAACTACATCTCACCGTACCTCAATGTTCTTCCACCGGCCGATGTCGTAGGTCGCCCTCCAGTCGCCACTACAAACAAGCATAGATCAAACTACAAACTCCGAGCTAGGCTCGAGTCCCTGTACACCTCACTACAAAGTAGTCGAGATCAAACTACAAAAACACTCGAAACTAGACTCTAGTCCCGATAGCGCACCGAATGTTCGGGGGCTTGGCCTGCTCGCACGTGGTCTCGTTCAGCGAGATGAGCAGCCAGTGGTAGCGGAGCAGCTCGCCCAGCGGCCACCAAGAGGAGCCTGCCTGGAAGGGAAGGGATCAAAGATGATGGGATCAAAGATCAAGGATCACAGTACAAAAAAGGAAACGATTAACTAGCGAGTGGCTTGAATGTTAGTATTTTGTGCCCAAGTAAATACTCGAATAACCGGCAAATGCGAAATAGGGACGATTGATAGTGCAGGCGAAACCTCAGAAAACCGAGCATAAATTTCAGATTGCGTAGCCGGAAACAATGAAAGACTAATCTTATGCATGCAATCTATTCTGCCCAGGAATATTGTAGATAAGGAACGCGTCCATTTGCTATCAACTCTACGCAGACGAAACACCTGGAGAACTATTCTGTGAAACACCAATCTCCCCTACGCCCTAGTTCGCGCTTTCTCAGTTTCACAGCTTTAATGTTGTCTTCGAGCACAAATATTAGACTACAAACTACAGAGATCAAAGATCAAACTACACGCCCCCTACCTGCAGCAGCCACACGAAGCACAGTGGCAGGATCATGTCGAGCCGGTCGTAGTTGTCCGTGAAGAAGTAGACGATGATCGCTTGCGCGCCGCCGATCACGTTCCTGCAAGAGATCAAAGATCAAAGATCAAATTACAAATATCAAAGACCAAAGATCAAAGACCGAATCGAAAACTTCAAAACGCACCACACCATCCACAGCACGAGGTACAGGAGGAAGAGCACGAAGAACCTGCAAGCACGATGGTGTATGTAGGTGTAAACGTCGCCCACGTACACCACTCACAAAAATGACCATTTTTTTATATTTAGTAATCGTCGCACTTGTAGTTGTGTGCGGCGACGCAGCTGTTCAGGTACGGGCAGTGGTGGTCGAAGCGGACGGCGCAGCGACCGCACGACATGCAGTGGTGCGTCCGGTCCGGTTTGAGCACGCGACACTCGTAGCAGTACCTGAGCAGGAGGATACGGTAGCCTGGTTACGGTAGGGCACATTTATTAGGGGTTGGTACTGTATCTATGGAAGGGATGTCCGACAAGGTTCATTGTATCAGGTTGGTGCGAAAGTTTCCGCGGGTTTTTGTTTTCCAATTTGCTGCTCGATGGCTTTGCGCATCCTAACATCTACCATATTATAAAATAGGGGGATGTCTAGGCCACATACCTGTACTTTTGCACTAGTGCACGATCCAGTTACCATAGAGAAATAAACTTTCATGTCAGTGAAATTGCAAGTATGAGCAAAAATATCAAATTTTAGTGGTTAATTCAATCTGCTACCCCACCAAAGCAACCGATCTATAAAATCTGGCCGTTCAATCAGTGAAGGGGCAAGGGTTGTTGATTCGAATAGTCATGTTAGATCAGACTTCCAGGTGCGTTCAAGAGCTGCAGGTTGCTGAATATCTGTTTTTCAACATTCCAAACTCGAACAAAAATTTCAAAAACATGTTACTCATAAACGGAGAACTGAATCTTAGTCAAAATATTTTTGGAAGGTAATCAACCTAGGAGCTTCTTATTCAATAATGAATGACACCCATGGGTCAATCGAAACGTGTGCAAATCGAAAGAAACTAAATTTAAGGAAATTTAAATCCGATTTTTTCGAGATATAGTGCCTATCTCTTTTTAGGCATTTCAGGCAATCTTCTCGTCTCATGTCGAAAATATTGTTTTGATGTTGCACTTTGTTGTCCTGAACAAAATAGGTCCAAATCTTTGCTCTCCGCTGAATACAGAGCTCAGAAAGAGAGTCCAGTTTTGCCCAGTCCGTCAACTTTGTCATAACACTGTGACTGCCTTTTTGATTGAATCGCCCTTCGCTGATGGGCGCTGTAAAGAGCATCCAAGCAGCTAACCTATGTTTAAAAGCTCAAACCGATCGAACTAATATAAAGGAAGATATAAACCAATACGTCAGAAATGAAAAACCCGCGGGAACTTTCGCACCAACCCAATAGATATCTAAGAAAATCCGAAAAATAGATAATTCGGTGAATTTAGGTTACAATGGATCAACATGGTCAGCTCATACTCTAACCAGTTGATGCGCCTTGCGAATCGTGTTCAAACAAACAAAAATCAAAAAGACTCCTCTCAACCCACCGTAATCTCCCCCTCCCATCCACCTCCACCAGCGTGATGCCTCGCGTGGCGGCGAACTCGTCCATGATGCCACGCTGCATCGCCGCTTGCGCGTCTGCAATTATTCATGGTCAAGTTTTAGGACATAAATCCGATAAGTAGAAATCCCAAATTCTGTCTGTGGTCTGTTTGTTGTGTCAAACTAAAAAAAAAGAACTGCGTGGACTGTACTAATATGGAATGACGGAACTTCTTCGGTTTCTGGCCCAGGCAACAACAGCTCCGAATGTGAAGGGGGTGGTGAATGAGAATGGTAGGGAGGGGATACTCTACGAGAAAAGTCTGGGCCAAAAATCGAAGAGATGCCGGAATGACAACTAGATTACGGTAGGATAGTCATACCACTGCACTGCTGCAGCAGCGGCCGTCCCTCGGGTGAGAATTCAGTCACTGCTCGCAGCCGCGCATCCGTCGCCTCGTCAAACTAAATTAAAATATACATTTTACTCATATTTGTATTATTAAATATTGGAAGTGTATTTCCACAGCATTAAAGAAGCACTAATATGTCGTTCTACATAGGTACAGTGTACCATCAAGTCACCAGGTTGACTTCAGAGACTGTTTCGTTTTGTTAAAATTGTACCGGAGCTATGAGTGTATGAAATTGTACGGGAGATCAATCGACAAATCAAGAACTGCGCATCTCACATAATAACAGCGTTACAACGATTTACCAGGTTGCTAATATCACAATTTTTTTCCATATTTTCTGTGGAAAAACCTCATCGATTTTCAGCCCCTTGACCATATAGATACAGTTCAAACGATAGGAAAACGTTCCCATACCTTATCACAGCCCTACCGTACCTCATACTCCCTCGGCACTCTCATGGGCGGCGTGCAGAGGACGCGCGCGTACGACCACAGCATCATGAACGAGAGAAACCCGTAGACTACGAGGTAGATCGTCGCCTGAATATTGATTGTGGGTTACGGTAAGGTTCAGTAAGGAGGATACAGTAGATTGGTGTAGGCAAGCTTAATGTAGCTTCATCTAATATAAAGCCCTTATGAACCACTATTTAGGCCAGAGAAGATTCGGGCTGGTGTTGCACAAGGCAGGATCCCCTGTTGCTTGCGACTTATTGTTTCAGAAGGAGAGATTAGTGAGATTATTGTTCTCAATGCCAGACTACATCAGCTTCCTGATTACCGTACCTGTATGTCGCTCTCGATGATCTGCGTCGTGATGAAGAAGTAGATGACTGTTCTGGAATGGGAAGGGAACCGTAACTTTTATCGATCGATAACTGATGCACAAGCAGAATATTTTGGTAAGCTATTCAAAAACACTTAAAAGCCGACCATTAACCAGCCGATTACGGTTGCAAATGAGGCATTGTAACTTTCGATCGATTATTTCATAGGTACGGTAGCTCCAACCGATCGCCAACTGACTCACGATAGGGCGAAGAGCAGCAGCTCGAGCAGCACGCACACGTAGAAGGACCACTGCAGCAGCGTGCCCAGAACCGGGGATTGCGATCTGGAATCCGGGGAATATGCGAGAACGGTACGGTATTTGGCGTACGGTTTATCGATCGATAACTTATGGTGTCCAAAAGAGGCTAACGTGTTGTTAAACTAGGTTTCATTCCATAATGATATCAGATAAATCAGCGCAACTGCACCTATGATTGCCCAGTGAAACTTAGAAACGCATATTGATAAATAACATCACATAATTTGCCATTTTGAAATATACCAGCTCGTTTCAGGTTTCAAATGGAATTTGAAAACGAAGGAGCTTACCGAAACTTCCGCGCCCTTGTGTAGATCACTGAGTACCATGACATGGCAACGGATTTGTCGGGAGAGGCTCAGTGGTTGGAGGCGCCTGTAAGAGATCAAAGATCAAAGATTAAAGACCATTCGGCAATTCACGACCTATGCCAACGGAAGCTAGGAAATAATGGCAAGAGCTCAGTGAGTGTAATGATATCGCGAGCGCATTGTACTATTTGCAAGAGATGAGATCAATCATCAGATGATTTCGATTGAATCAATAATGGGTACAGTAGCTATGGTTTACGGTACATCGATCCAAAAACGCAAAACAACGGGAAAAGACATGCAAAGCAAGAAGCAGAAAGAGGCTGTAAACGCGCCCCTACTCCCTTCCCATCTCAATGACTCAGTCGATACCCCGAGAGAGACGATCTCTTGATCCCTTGATCTACCTTGTACATCTCCCTTCCCCTTGCCTCCCCCTCATACCGTACCCGTTAGTGTTCCTGGTCAGCTACGGTAGGTGGTAGAGTCAAAAATCGATCGGCATGGGGTCAGTCCGAGTCAGTAGAGAGGCGAAACGACCGTGCAACACTGAAGCGAAGGCAGAAAATGGGTGGAAAATGAGAGAATGAGGGAGTAGAATCGATTGAAAAATGCAATAAAAAGCCAATTACCAATGGTTTTTAGCAGAATTTATCGATAATTTTAACAATAACAAGTGTAAAGTGCATGCATAGAGATAAACCCATGACAGGGGCATAGAAAAACTCAACAACGGGCTTAGGAACAAATTAAATAGAGTAAACCGATAACCTACAATATTCGTCATACCATTAGAATCACTCGACTATCAAACAAAGACTATGAAATAACTCAAAACGGGAAAAGACTAGATCGATAGTCGATAGTCTACAATACTCCTACCGTATACCTCTCTCGAATATCAACAGAGACTTTAAAACTTTAAAATCACTCAGAACCAATCGATATTCGATTGTCTACAATACTCCTACCGTATACCTCTGAATTTTACAAAACAGGGAAAGACTAGATCAATAATCGATAGTCTACAGTATTCCTACCGTATACCTCAGTCTCGCTTCTTGCTGTCGAGGAGGATCGTGACGGGACCGTCGTTCTCGATCGATACTGACATCATCGCGCCGAATTGGCCGTCCTGAGAGAAGCCATTGACGGGGAATGAGACACCACCTTTTTTTTGTTGAAAAGAATACGTGTGTAAAATCCGGAAAAAATCCGAAAATATTAAAGGTTGAATTGTTTTAACATTACATAAAAGTATAGTTTCACAATTGTCTAAAGACTACGAGCCGGAAAGAAAAGTTATAGTAAATGAATGGTAAGGCCCTATCGATAACACCGGGCACGTGAGGCCAATTAACAACTCACATTAGAGTTGTCTGAATATCCCTTTTCTATGAGTGTTATCTAATGTCAGAGGAATGAAAATACATGACAAATGAAGAGAAGACACTTCGCAGCTAAGATTTCCCACTAACAAGGCAAAAGGTCTCATGATAGTCATTGCCAATTAGGAAACGAAAGGCAGAGATGTGTTAAATGTCTCGTTTTCTGAGATGTTTCGATGAAGCCTGACAGGAGTTTTAACGTAGGAAATGGTGTAACCAGGCAGCAAACGTAGGCAATAGTTCCACAAAAGCTTCGAATGTTAAATCCAGAAACCCTGACTATATTCGAAATTCATGATATTGGAGTCGCAACCAACCTCGATCTTATCCTGCTGGTAGGTCTTTCCCATTTGTGCGAGAAAGTCCTCGTAGAAAGGCTTGGCCTTGTCGTGCGACATGGCCACGTGAAAGTCGAGCGAGTTGCCCTGAAGATGTCATTAGTCATTGTGATCACTAGTCATCGTCATAGTTCAGCAACATATCTGTATTCAAGATTCTATAGAAAAAGGGCCGCTTTCTATTGAGTTTATATGTGCGGATGTCCAAAAAGTTCGAAAAAGCACAAAACATGCAAAATATCCGTACCTTGAGATAGCCGAAGAGCGTGAACTGACTGACGCAGAGCACTTGCAGGTTCATGTCCTGTGAGAATTAAAGCTCATATCATTTCAAACTTATAGACTATCCGTTTTCAGATGTGTGACCTATGCAAGCGGACATGAGGTGAAGAATAACTCCAGATATTTTGAACGTGTTACGTTATGACCGTATTGCAGGGGCATTTTGGGTAGGAATTACCGGGGAAAATACAAATGTGGATCTAAGCGAGCACAAAAGCGACTAACCTTCACTGACTTATCCCATTTCTTGCCCTCCTCCGACGAGAACAGACGAGTGTTGAGGATCTTTCTGGAATGGCATTCATTTTCAAATTGAAGAAGCATACTATAAAAGAAACACATACAACTTGTAGTGAACAAATTGCGAATTTTTTTTACAAATTTAAAAGAAGAACAATGAGCAGATCTAACCGGATGATGTACTCGACGTCATCCTGCCCGTCGTCCCTGTTGATGCCGACGAGCACGCAGAGGCCGCGGTTGATCGACCCGACCTAGCGGAATAGAATTATAAACAAAGTAGCCTTGTATCACTCGAAAAGAAAACAAGTTAGGCTCAAAAAGTAAAGAAGCTCACGATGTCGCCTCCAACCGTGACGCTGGCCTTGGTCACCTTCTGGATTACTGCGCGCATGTCTGGAAAGCAGTTCTACATGAGAAAAAGACAAGCAAAGGCACTCAATTATCTACATTCCCACTTCCAGTGGGCCTTGAAGCAGATGTAAGTTTGACGATTTTCGCTACAGTAATATGCAAAAATAATAGAAAATCAGTTCTCGATTTTCATAATACGGTTTTCTGCTTTTCCCAAAAAGGCGTCAGTGATCTACAGTAATGTTTAGGCACACAACTCGATTTCATTTTTCACTGAAATTGTTGGATATTGCCTGTAATTGACAGATTTTGCGATTTTCCGCTTCCAGATAGCTCCCTATAAAAGCATGTAACCACCCTTTAGGTTAACTATAGTATGAGCGCTCTCCCTCTTCTGTATTACCAGCCGTTTCGATCTGTGAACTTTCCGTAGCTAATGTTTCTATTTCTATGGTATATTTCCTGTGTTTGCGATTGTCCAGAGCTCAGAAAAGCTTCGGTGAAACATGGGCGCGATATTTCCGTACTTAGGGATCGTTACGATCACCCCAACTTCACCAGCCACACGTTGTAGTGTGCTTCCTTCGTGTTCCCAATGTGCATTTCGACTCTCTGCTGATCGGCTTTCCACTCACAGGCACTATCTTTCGCAAGAATCTTTCCCTGACTTGCATTTTCATCACCTTTCAATCATTTTGGGCGTTTGAGTTAGGCTGCCTTCGTCTATTTCGTGCCAATCTTTCTTACGTTACAATTCCCGCTAACCCTTCACTTTCAGCCGCCTAGTCTAGTCTCATAGGCAGGATGCTGAGCACGTTGGCTGCGCGAGCGTCAACCTGCCTTCGCTGCGGCACCAGCTCTTCCGCTGCAAGGTTAGCGGCTCGGTGAAACTAGAAATGTCGTGGCAAGAAGTTTCATTCCTCATTTCGCCTACATTATCAGTGAAACGCGAAATGAAGAGACCCTTTCGTGCGAAGTCATCCCTAGCTGAAAAACACGATCGCCTAGTGTTTCTGTTGTTTTAAATGCTGGGCTGACACTGGGGAACCGCAAAAAACCCGGAAGTTCGCCACTGTTTATTCATCCCGGCGGTCTACTTGTTCTAACTCATGATCACATGTTCCTTTCATATTAGAGTATCGCCGCCATTCCTTTTGTCTGTTACATAGTTCCACTGATAAGAGACAATCGGAACGTAAGGAGAGTGTAACAGTGCAAAGTGCAGAGAACCAGTGCGTAAGGCTGACGCAAAAGATAGTTGAACAGTTCAAAATGGTGGCTATTCTTAAAATGGTTCATTGAGAAAAAGTAATGCTTACGCAATAGATAGAGCTCGATCTGCGAATCGAGAGATTGGAAATTCAGATCAGGAAATATCAAAATCAATTAAATAACAATAAACAAAATTCTAAGATCCGCCTGCTTCTCCACAATCAGCGGCACGACGCGAAGGAAGATGCTGCAAGTGGGCAAGAAATTGCTCGCCCAACCAACCATCAGAAAGTTTGTTTCTAAGCTTATATTGTTTTCCGCTGACAATGTCCTGTAAACCGGCTCTGTTCTTAAAGTCATTCCGTGACATATGCAAATATCCACATGCGACGTTTGCGCTTCGTCATCTCATTATTTAGTTGGCGTTTTTTTACCGAAATTGATATGGATAGGGCTATTTGTTTTCAACAAATTTTCAATAATGTTTGACGTCTAATGTATATTTACTAGTGTTGTTTAAAAAAAACATTTCTGGTGCTTAAAATGACATCTTTCATTACAGTGTCGCAGTGGTGGACACGAAGCGCGCCTCCGCGAAGCTCGGTCGATCTACATGGAAGGTACGGTAGCTCTCTATCTATCGTTAAGGAAGTAGAACACAATAGTAGCTTGAAGCACGAAGCACCTGTGCACGCTTTAGTCGGATTTTTGGTAGAGTCCTTTTGCATTTGAAAACAATGTGATTTGAGTAACATGGTGATTTGGCGTAACGCTGATTGTATGTTAGTACCGGCTTCAGGCTTGGATTGATGTAAGTCCTAAATTGATGAGAGATATACATACAAGTAAAAATATGACTAATAAATCATTTTCAGGACCTGCGTGCGATCTTCAAGCTGGCTGGCCCGTACAAGGGCAGGATCATACGTGAGTTTTACATTTTGTTTTTCCTAATAATGACTTCCATTTATTAGTTGATGCCTCAAAGCGGTATATTTGAAAAATTAGTGTAACACAAAATTTAACTGATCGGTAAGCATCTCCAAGTATTTGATTTGAAAGATTTTCACAAATAAGTGATGTCACTATTGTCATTTTCGAACCTATCATTATTTGAGTATGCCATGAAACAGGAAAGTACCTGAACTCATGAATTGGGAAAGTGCCCAACCCAAATTGATCTATACTTTCCTTCAGTCGGCCTCTCCTTCCTCGGCATCTCCTCCTCCATCTTCCTGCTCACACCCCGCACACTCGGCTAGTTTTTATGATTTGTATTATTATTATTTTTTTAATAATACGTTTAATTCTTTTTTTCCATTGCCTAGTTGAGAGTTTTTGTGAGCTTTTCGAATCATCGTGATTTAGTACGCACGTGAAGCGGGAAATTCGTGTGGAATCGCTTGCCACTAAAAAATTGTTTGGTAACCACAATCAAGCACGAACTAGCCGAAAGTGAAATGGTTAATTTAGTAGACTATATGCAACTGGCAAGTGCCTGGTGAAAAATCTAATATTAAATCTTTTGTCGCCGGGTTCAATTATTTGCTGTATGAAAGCAGATCCAACTGTACATTAAATGGAATCAAAATCGCGAAATTAGTGCATTTCATGGAACTTCGATGTGTCGGGTGCTCTCGATTTTTCACAATTCGAAAAAAATCAATAATTCAAATCCGTCAGGCAAGCTGATTGACGAGTTTGACGACACTAAGAAGCAGGAGGCGGGCAAGGAGGATGCGACGCTGTTGATGGCGAGGTGAGGATTGTCTAACCCTAAGACCCTAAGCGGCTTATGGTCATTAGGAACACAGGGACAGACCTTAGGCTAAGACACTTACGTATGACAGGAATGGATACCTGTTTGGGTTTAGGTTTGAAAATTAGAGGGATGGGCAAGGAGGATGCGACGCTGTTGATGGCGAGGTGAGTAGTTTCGTTGATTTGGTAGTAAGCTACCTCGCTGAGACCTTCCGTACAGCGTAGTCCGTATGGCCCTGATGGGGCTGAACAATAGGACAAAGTTGTCCCGGCGGTTTCATTCCACATTGATGATTGCAATATTCGGTTGCATCCTCGATTCAATACCGCGAGCTTTTGCAATTCCAAAAAAATGATTACGAGAACACCCGGTGGATTTGTGACGAAGTAGATCCTATTGAATCGATCCATGTTATCATACTAATATGAGGTAGTTTTTCTATTTATCCGCACAAACAAATTTCACATTCCAGATACTTCAAAGAGCACCCGGTCGCGCTTGCGGGCGTGCTGCTTCTCGGCGCTGCAGCAATCGCAGCAAGGGTGTACTGTATGCACACGGCAGGTACGGTAGGGTGGATTACGGTAGCTGAAAGTGTTATGGTAACTGTGGCTGTTATCAAACATCGTGTCTTACGGTAGCAATTGGTTAGGGAAGTTCATAAAACATTGATAGTTAGATCTGCATACACGTGATATCACGCGCTCTGCAAACTGACCTGCAAAACACACGCCACGGTTGTTTTGCGCTCGTGGCCAGCATTGTGATTAGCATAATCTTGCATGTAGAACCTTTCAAAGAAATTGTGTGAATTCCATGATCGGGAAACTTGAAATCGAAATGAGGGATCATTTGACACTAATATGGAGAGGCTGAAGCGCCATTGTTGCTAGTTTGCGTTTTTGATTTCAAAAAATGGTGCACTTCGATTAGCAGTAAGAGTTGAGTTTGGAGAGTGGAGTAGTGATAGAAATTTAATTTAATTAAAATAATACATTTCAGGCCAGCTAATCATCAACGATCTGCGCAAGAAGGTGTTCGCCTCCGTGCTCAAGCAGGACATGAAGTTCTTCGATAAGAACAAGGTTCGGTGGGGTTTCACGATTTTTTAAAGTCCTAATTCATGCCTAATCGCATTGCCTAATCTGGTGTGCAGAATGGATGATAGTACCGAATTTGAAGAACAAGGTGGAGTGGGGTTTCATGTGCGGTATTTACCAAAGGTGTTGCCACCTGTTTGATTTCTCTTGGCTATCCACAGCAAAAAAATTAGAGCTAACGCGGTGGGGTTGGGTTTCATCGCTTCTATCAATATAGGTTGCTTCCGCGAATCTCGATTCCTGGAAAACGTAGTTTAGAATTATCACTACTAGATTTCGAAAAAGAACTTGGTTGGGATGGGATTCACCGTCTTCATATCACATCATTCTGGATGGTTGTTTAATAAAAGCCTTCTTCACTATTTGAATCAATAATATATTAATGAATTTATTGAGGCAATATCCTCTATCCTGATGACCTACCGTATCCAATCAATATCTTTCCAGGTAGGCGAGATCGTCTCTCGTCTCTCCACTGACGCCCTCATCGTTGGCTACTCCGTCTCGATGAACCTGTCGGACGGCGCGCGTGCTCTGGTCACGTGCCTCGGCTCGGGATCCCTAATGGTAAGTGCAGATCGGTGCTAACGAGCGGAAGTCTGGAGGCCGAACGGGGAAATGGAACTAATTGAATCTCTTGAATCGCAGGGTTGTGAACGAATCATCGTTGTTTTGTGAAAAGCATCGAATTTGAGTTAACCATGAAGCAGAATAATGTAAAGTAGAAGTATGGTGTATGATTTTGTTTCCGAAGGACTATCCTCAACTATTGATATTACGCGTACATGAAAGGTATTAAGGAGCGGTGTGAAACATAAAACAATAGTGTTGAATTGCTATTTTAGAGTTTAAAAAATAAAATTGTTCATTGCAGGTGTACACCTCTCCCGCGCTCTGCAAGGTCATGTTCTTCGTCATACCGATCATGGTTGGTCCTTCAGTTTCATTTGGTCATCTATTTTAAACATCGCTACTTTTGTCACAATGTGTCGGAAAGCATCGTGGCGAATTAATAGTGACGCTGAAACGGGAAGATCGCTTGTTCCTTTTTTTTAATTTTGAGAAACCCTGCCCAACGCATTGCAATGAATGCTCTATACTAGTGGGGTGACTGAAACGAGAAAGCTCCTGATTTTAAAATAATAAAATAATAAATTTAATTAATATTTAATCCAGGTCGGCACATTCGCCGTGTTCGGCCGGCTGCAGCGCAAGTACACTCTGGAGATGCAGGACGCCGTGGCGGCCGCGAATCAGGTACTGTTTTTATTTTTCTTGTGGTACAGTAGCTGGAGATACGGTATGAATGACGTAGGTACTGGTAGGTATTGCTTTATTGAGGTGGTACGGTAGCTAGGACTCGCTAGGTAAAGATTCTGATAGTGAAGTTGAAAATAAGTTGCGTAGTTCGGCTGAAGCAGTGCATTGGCGCGTATTTTTCACTGCCTTGCTGCATTTTTTTTAACCAAGGGGATCGCCGTTATCACGAGACATGAATACTGTCCAATTATGATTTGTGTGATTCTTTCTTTCCAGCTTTTCAAAAAAATAATCTATTCTTATCCCGACGTGGTTTTGTACATGGAACATTGTCGTTGCGCTGGCTATTCATAACATGGATGATTGTTGAATGGTGATTTGAAGAAACTTTCCTTTGCAAATAAATATTAAAAATTACGGTGGTTTATTAAAATTATACTATCACTTAAATTCACTCACAGGTAGCCACGGAGCGGCTCGGGTCGGTGAAGACGGTGCGAATGCTGGTGGCGGAGCCGAAGGTGAGGTTGTTGTTGTTGTTGTTGTTGTTATTGTTATGATATGTTCTGTTATGTTCTGGAACGTGACGATCTCACGTTTCATGCTGGTCACATGATTGATAAACTTGCACAGCACGCAATAAGATGTTCATATTTTATGGAAAAAATGTTTTTAATAAGTCTGTTGTTAAAATCACCGATGTGCGTCTATTCTGATTCTGAGGACTGTTCGAAACTCGTGATTGTGATAAGCATGATAAAGTTGCCTTCAGGAGCGCTCAGCGTACGGCGCCAAGATCCAGGACATCTGGGATATCTCGAAGAAGGAGGGCGCGGCCAAGGGAGTCATGTTCGGATCGGTGAGAAAGGGCTAGCGGAAACAACGCAGATCTCGAGGGTAGAAATATGGATTCGTAAAGAAGAGAGAAGCAATGGTATTAACTTTCACCCCCACCAAGTCATATGGCTGCACCTTGCAATCCCAATTCACCTTGGCTAGATTAATTTTTATCGAGGAATATACTGACATTGAGCGATGTATGGGGTACATTACGTGTTCATCTATTAGCTGTTATCTCATACCGTCTCAGTTTCAATCCACCGTGCTCTGGATTACTTAAGATTTTATTGAAGTACCCATGGAATTTATTAATATTCGAAGATTCACTGACGTATATACTACACTTGCAGTTCCAATTCACCGGGTACATGGCGCTGTCGACGATCCTCTTCTACGGCAGCACACTCATCTCGAAGGGACTCCTCACTTACGGTAAGTGATTACGGTAGTTGGGATATTGTTAATTGACACGATTTATGCATTAGCACTTTTTTTCTGCACTAGGCAGTTTGCGGACGCATGATTGAATGAAAACTGGGTAAGTGACAGCACGACAATATGGTCTTGCTAGCTAATTTCGAATTTATCTTGTCAGGTTTACCTAAATGATTATGTAGCATTTTAGTGGCAATTTATAGGCTGCTGTTATTGTTATTGATAAAAAAGACCCCCCCCCCCTCCCCGGCGCCAGTTGAAAAACACCTTTCTCACATCAGGCGAGCTCTCCTCGTTCTGCCTGTACGCGATCCTTACCGATATGAACATTTCCAAAATTCCTCGGCTCTTTGCGGTTGCAGAAATCCATGAATACTAACCGATTGAGGGCTGCTTATTGGGACTCGCAGGAAATAGAGAAAATAAATACTACTTTATTTGTATTGCTGAATCGCATGCAATGTCATACTTTTTATCTATACGAAGGTATTTCCGTCAAATTTTAAATTTATTTAATATAATTTTAAGCGTGATTTTCCAGGCGAGCTCTCCTCGTTCTGCCTGTACGCCGTGCTCTCGGCCGCCTCGCTGTCCAACATGTCCGGCTTCTTCGTCGAGATTATGAAGGTGAGGGCGTCTAATAGTTGTGTTGATTCGAGTGCCCTTGGAATACCCGACAGATTTCTTAGGGATAGGATAGTTTTTATAAGCCAGGTCATCACAGATGAAATGGGTGGGATTTTTTTATGGTATGGAACTCATACCATGGGAATTTTTGACCCAAAGTTTCTCATTTCACGGGAATTTTTAACCCAAAAAAAGGTTCATTCCATAGTAATTTTAGATTTTTGACTCAAAATGTTTCATACCATTGGAATTTTTCATTTTTTTCGCCCAAAAAATAGCTCATACCATGGGAATTTTTGGGGGTCGAAATTACCCTTTTCAACTGTGCAGGTCATAGATACATTGAAAACATGATGCTCACTGGAAACTTGAGTAATGTGTGAAACGCGAACATTCCAGGGTTGAAGAATCAACATGTCTCCCACATCTTTAGTTGCCTATTGATGTTTATTATTTCTCGGGCTTATCGAACCTCTCGTATAATGGCGTTTTCAGGGTCTCGGAGCGTCCGCTCGCCTGTTCGAGCTGCGCGACCAGAAGCCGATGATCCCGCTGGTGGGAGGGATCAAGAAGGAGAACGTCGAGAAGGAGATTACGTAAGGATGATGAAACCTAGAACTAGATGGTATTTTTGATAGACATGCAATTGAAAACAATTGTGGCGTGCCTGAAACTGTTGTATTTATGAGTAGATGAAACGAGAAATAGGAGGGGAAGTAGATGAGGTTTTCAATTAGCCAACAATCCCGCTGGTGGGAGGGATCAAGAAGGAGATTACGTAAGGATGATGAAACCTAGAACTAGATGGTATTTTTGATAGACATGCAATTGAGAACAATTGTGGTGTGCCTGAAACAGTTGTATTTATGGGTAAGTGAGACGAGAATTGGAGGGGGAGGGGGTTGTGAAGATGTTGAGATTTTATAGCTAATCTACGAAGAAGTTATCGGTTCTAAACAATGTTCCGGATCTACAATGCACAGATGAAGCGGGAATTCTCTATGATTTCGTCCTATCTTTGGTTGAGGCACCGAATCTTGCAGCTTATTATATTTTATTAATTCTGCCTGACATCTATGAATCAGTCCTCCCGTGATACTACATGATAAGATAAGATGTGATCCCGAAACGTGAAAGTTGCATGTTTGGATTTGTGAAGGAAGACAACTTAAACAACTTAAACAACTTTACTTTCAACTTATTAACTCAACTTATTAAACAACTTTGAATATTAAAAAATAATTTTAATTGTTTATTAATTGCAGTTTCGAGAACGTGACGTTCGCCTACCCGGACAGGGACCGGCTCTTCTCCAACATCTCCTTCCAAGTGCCCGCCGGTGAGGGGTTTCAGTGAAATTAGATAAAAGACGTTTTCTGATCTATAGTGGTTTGTTCCAAAGTGCTCGCGAGTGAGTGGTTTCATCGCTATCTTTAAGGGGATAGTGCCTGTTATGGATACTGTTTAGTTAAAAAAAAATAGATCGAAGAGCCCGCGGGTGAGGGGTTTCATTAGTATGATGAAGGGGTTGGTGTCTGGAAAATTCAATATACGGTACTCCCTATATGGATTAACAAAATTTCATTGACCCCCATTGAACACAAGAGATGACGTGGTTTCGGCAAGCCACAAAGTTGTGGTTGATACATATTTTCTGATTTGTTTGGTTAGGTGTGTGCATCAAATTCAACGTTTATGTCCTTGGACAGGATCTTTGAATACATGGTTCCTAAATTAATAGCATCGAATGCAGGTTATTAGTTTCGTGAAGCTTTATAATAATGTAGATAGAAACCAACTACGATTCCATGACTGTGGCGCTTAAAAAAGTAATCATAACATTTCTGCTGGCAAGGAATTCGCTGGGTTTTGCCTATTAAATAATAAATAATAATAATAATAATAATATTTTATAATCATTGCAGGCAAGATCACGGCCGTCGTGGGCCCCTCGGGCAGCGGCAAATCGACGATTGCGAGTCTGATGCTGAGGTGGGGGATTTTTTTTGTTAAAATTCAATTTCTGGGATTACATTCTGGGAAGGATGGGCTTACGTTGCTTCTCGATGTGGCTAACTAGCCTTGCGAGGAGAATTCTTTTACCTTTACCCTTTACTTCTGAAACTAGCGAATAAAGTAGCCCTAACATTGCTGTGATTAGGTTGCGCTACCCGGTGCTTGTGTGTCTTGCGAGGGTAATGTAAGTGAATAGTGATGCTGTCAATAATTGCGTTGTCAGAGTTGATCTAACTTTTGCGATCACGTGCATTTTCAATCTCTACTGATCCCGGTTCTTTCATGCTCCAATAGGGAATCATATGTGCCTCGAATGTGATCGCAGCAATGCGTTCACCGGTGATTACCTAGAAATAACCAGTCTCAATCTGCACAAACGCGATGTCGATTAGTGTACTGCTAATTATTATAAATAAATTCTCAATACATATTTTCGACAGCAACTGTGCCATATACCAGAACACAATTTTTTGATATCCGTTAGCAAATGTAAGCCGGTGATTCTATGCGACGATATGAAATGAGAATCTGTAAATTATGAATTTTTACAATAGCAATTGCATTTTCTGGCTATATAATTACCGGCATTTCAGGCTATACGAGCCTGACGGCGGCCGGATCCTCGTCGATGGCGTCGATCTGAAGGACATGGACCCGTCGGTGTGGAGGAGGAACATCGGCACGGTTGGACAGGTAAGGGATACATGAGTGCTAGATGCGCCGGGTTTCAAACTACCCATCCTGATACCATGGCTATCACTGAATAGGAGGAGGAACATCGGCACGGTTTGGACAGGTGTATATAGAAGAAGAATACTATTCTGCGAGCAGTTTTAAATTCAATTCCCGGTTGATTGCGGATTCATGGATTGGGTATATTCTACGTTTAGCTAAACATTTGGTAGTCGTTTACGACCACGTGAAATATAACAAATTCTATGCAGGTGTTATGTTCCTAATTGCAAAGCTTCATAAAGAGGATGAATTTGTAGTCTACGATGTTTTCAACCCGGCAGTACGCTGTTTTGGCCAGCGCTCTTGTTCCCATTCAATCTCCAATGAGTGATCTTGATTTCATCAGTAGTGGCACTTCATAAATTGTTCAGAAAAGAGTTAGCTTGAGCGTAATTCATTTTAAATAAAAAAATATTTACGGATATTATTTTCCAGGAACCGGTGCTATTCTCGACGAGCATCCGCGAGAACATTGTGTACGGCGCCGAGCATCCGGAACAGGTCACCGAGGCGCAGGTGATTATTGATTACTTACCTTATCGATTGATTCGGAAGCAAAACCACTTTTTTCGTGTGTTGTAGGGTTGGAGCATTTGTACTCCAGTGATAACACAAATGGCTCACCGAAAGCTCATTCTGATTTGAAGAAGGTTTCCGCTTCATAAACAAATACACTACATTGGTTTACCACACTAAACTGTGAAATTTCAAATTAGCGACTAAATAGCATATTTTAAAATATATTTTTATTGAATGAATAATTTTTTATTTATTCTACAGATCGAAGAGGCGGCGAAGCAGTCCAACTCGTGGGAGTTCCTGCGGCGATTCCCCGACGTGAGCGAATTATTGATTAATTAACTTATTTATTTATTTTATTACCAATGGAAATGTAACTGGTTCTTAGAAATTTGTAAAGGGGATGTAGTAGGAGTGGAACGGAAATATACCTGAATGTCCAGGCCACAAACTATTCGTTGGTTATGTATTTGGGCATGCAACCTACTCCGATTGGTATGAGAGCGTTTCGCAATGGGAAGTAGCAGGGGTGAAACCTGAATTTGTCGAATAGGAGTTATTTTATGCATTCCAGATTTATCGAAGGGTCATTGTTTTGTGGAAGTTTGAAAATGAGATGAAATCGGGGTGAAATAGAAATATAACGGTGTCTTAAGAATTTCAAAGAGTATTGCTTCAAATGATGGATTCGATGTGGTGAAGCAAAAAAGGCCGTTTCTCATGGCGTTCATGTAGGTGGCTGCATTTTTCATTTAAAAAATAATTCTATTTATTTTTGTTCTACGAATACGTCGTCACATTGGTTTGCGCATGTTCTGTAATAAGATGTAGCAGGGATGAAACTGGGAATCATCTCCTGATAATATTGCCGAGAATGGTTTTTGTTCATCAAAATCCTGCGAAGATTGGATTGTGAAGGGTTCGAAATGGTATGTAGAAGTGGCGATACTCCAAATCAGCTGGTATTCATTGCCTTCGTTTTAGATGCTGTGTCCGTTGATCAAGCGGAGAGCGCGGGTATCGGAAAGAGTCAGACAATCAATCAATCGATAATACCGTAATCCCATCTGCAGGGTCTCGACACGATGGTGGGCGAGCACGGCTCCACGCTGTCTGGTGGACAGAAGCAGCGAGTGGCGATTGCCAGAGCACTGGTTACGGTAAGTGGCTGTTATTGATTATGTGTGGCTGGGAGGTTGCCGAATTGATTATACTGGTTACGGTAGAATATTAGATGATTGATTGGGGCTGGGAGGGTACGGTAGCATTGATTAGCAGCGAGTTGCGATTGCGAGGGCACTGGTTACAGTAAGTGATGGGTATATTGATTTATTGCTTGGAGGACTGCAGTAGTATATTCGTCCGTATCCTGGTTTATCTATGTTGCGTACATTTCTGAAGTATAGACGAAAAGAAGGAGCAGTGATGACAATACGCTTCACTGCTCACAAATAGCAAATGCAATTCCAGCTCCGGACATCCTGATTTCTTCATATTTCTTGCGGAGTAGACGCATCTCTCCAAACATTAATCCCATTTGCTTCAGAACCCCCGCATTCTCATTCTGGACGAGGCGACCTCCGCCCTCGATGCCACCTCCGAGTACCTCGTGCGGGTCGCTCTGAACCGACTACTCGAGAACTCCCAGCAGACGGTGCTGATCATCGCGCACCGGTGAGTGGGAAAGTGCGCGGCAGCGCGCAAAGCGTTATGCAGTCGGAAAAGGACTGCCTAGTTGAACGGCCGGTGTTTCTCGAAATATACAAGCGATTGCGAGATATGGGAACTTGGTGATTTGGTGGATCACCGGCGCTATGTACGAACAACCTTTAGCAAATCTTTAATGCACAATCTGCTGCTCTTGCTGATAATAATATTTATTCACAAAACCGCAAACCTCAACGGCGAGTCGGTGGTGATTTCGCGTTGCATCGTGCGCCCATAGGCTCTCAACATTCCGCTTTCCTTTGATCAGAGAGAAACTCGCTGATCAAATAAAAAATCTCTTATTCTCTTGTAAAAGTCAAAAAAAATCTATCACTTGTTCATTCCAGCCTGTCGACGATCAAGCACGCCGACCAGATCGTCGTCATCGACCAGGGCACGGTGGGTGGTCGATTGATCTTTGATCTTTTGTAGTTTGTAGCTTGTAGCCTGATGGCTGGTGTAGTATGATCTATGGAGAAGGGGAAGAAGGTTGAGAAACCAGGCGAGTTGCGGTATCAGATTCTGGATATCAGGTGGGAAAATGCTTAGGGTTTAATGCTTCCTCTGTTGACTTTTATAGAAAAAATATATTCTGTTCTGATGATCCCTCTTGCATCACACCCCTGTTATCTATCCAATATCAAAGACGCCATCCCTCGTTCCGGGTGTTGTGGTTGGTACGGGAAAGGATGAAGGGATCATAAGGGTAATCTGTGAGAAAGAAGAGTCATGGGTGATATGAGTGATTGAAAGGCGCTGATAAGGACAGTGATAGCCGGGATGACCGGTCTCTTCATTTCGCCAGCACTATCACTTTCGATTAGAGCCTGCCCCCACTCCACAGAGGTCAGCTGACATTTGGCGAGAGTAGTGAGGAGGGGAAATTGACTGGCAGGATTGAAGTTTCGTGGTTAATAGATTTCCAAGAATATAGGGACGAGATTGATAGTTGCTTGGTTTTAAAATCACAAAAGATTGTATGAAGATAGTGGGTAGTTGATACTGAGCAGCGATAAAGTGATCATAACAATAACAACAACATCAAAACAATAACAACAATACCATTTTCAGGTGGTCGAACGGGGCACGTTCGATGAGCTGGTGCAGATCGAGGAGGGCGTGTTCAAGAAGCTCGTCGAGAAGCAAACGATCGGATGGAATGGAGCTGTTTGAGGGGGGTACCGTAACCCTACCGTAATCCACTAGACTACCGTACCCCTACAGTAGCCCTAGTATCGTACCCCAGCGTAGAGTACTGTATCTCTAGGATATGACAGTCCGCCTCCAGGTAATACAGTGCCCTTATTTTCTTATTTCCAGTGTATTGTACGCCACCCCAGGGATACGGTAGTACAGTACCCTAGAATCTCCTCATACCGTCGTGTCGCCAGTGCAGTAGAGCACAGTACCCTTGAAAACGGTAGCCATATTCCCCCACTCGAGTAACCTACTCCCTGAGGTGGTACAGTATCCTTTACAGTAGTCTGCGGTGAAATTTCCCCTTGGGAGTTTGTCGCATGTTTCGTTTTTGTTGATTTTGTGTTCGCATCCTTCACTTGTCACAGAAAAGAGCTCAGTCTAACGAATTTCCTCCAGATTTGATCCGTGATTTTATTTCCCGATTATCCATTGATTTATTGATTTATCTCGTCCGTATGTTATTTCACGGTGAACCACTGCTTTCCGCCTTACCGGATTATTTTAGAATATCGATTTTCTTGATATTTTTGTGTTGTTAGTTGACGAACTAGTCCCCACTTTATGCATAGCTGCAATGTGATTTTTTGAATGTCTAGTAAAATACGATTGTCCAGTTGATAAAATCGATTCGCTGTTTTTATCGGAAACGGTCGATGCACGGGAACGAGTAAATAGCGGCTGAAGTGCGATTGGACGAGAGAATATGGGAAATGGAGAGGGTACAGTCAGGGAACAGATCGGAAGACTCTTGTTTTTGCACGGTCTCTAGCTTTGTCTGACCGACGAGAGAGCACGCGAAATGGAGAGAGTGCAGACACGACCGGACACGGGTCAGTGTGATAACAGGTGATAAGGTGAGGCCGTCACTCGCCCCGTCGCTCCGCCTGACTGACCGGTCGATAGTCAGTTTGTGATAGACAGACTACAGTAATCTACCGTATCGATTACGGTAAGCCATTTTCTAGCACGTTAACTTGAAACGACGGTAATCAATGCACCTTTTCTTTGTTTTCGCGTAGAGTGTTGTTACCACTAGTCATTTTGTCAGATCGAGTCAACGGTTCTATTTTTCGTTTTCATCCGATAGCAGACTTGTTTTGTGAATAAAAAGATCTAAAGATAAAATCTGGGGACAAGGTTTTTGGAAAAAAGTTCTCTTGAAGTATAGGAAGATAGATTAGGAATGGATAGGGAGAGACTAAACATATCTATCTACAACACTCCATAGTCAAAACTTCATCCATTCATCACGTCGATATGGCGCTTATTCACATATTTCTCTGAATCTGCACTCCGATATTCAATTGAAAAATATTTTCGGAATTTTTCCGCTAGTCATCATCTAGATTCATTATTCACATCATTCTATTGAATCATCCATTCCTTGGAATCTATTGCCTATTCCTACTCCATTTCTTCATTCATTGTCAGGTTCCCTTTCAGTTACTGCAATAATCATGAGATCGATATTCATCTTGTCACTGTTGCTGGCTTCGGTAGCCGCCGGAAGTGTCTACAGTAGGTACAAGAGCAGCTCGAGGTATTGATGTGTATGGTTATTGTAGTGAATCGATCAATGATTCTTGTATTCGGTAGCCATGTTTCGATCGATATCTACTGATTATGGTCACCATGGTAGCTTATCGATTGCAAAAAGTGCGTATTTTAATTGATCGATTATTCAAATTATCGTAGCTAGTGTACGGAAGATCATCGACCCTCAAAATACGGTAATCGTAGTACCGGAAATAATCGATTCGCAGTGAGGGCGGATACCGATCCAATCGATCGATACTTCCAAATTACGGTACCTAAATAATCGATTGATTGCAGCGAGGGCGGAGACGAGCCGGACGGTGATCTGTGGGCGTTGATTGTGGCCGGATCCAATGGATGGTTCAACTACCGGCATCAGGTATGGGTTACGGTAGGAATGTGATTTCCGCGGCTACGTTTAGGGACAATGGACTAAATTTTCTTATTTATTTTTTTTGTTTTTGAGAAAAAAACATTGGATAAATTGTTCTTCATTCTCCTCCAGCCTTTGTGAAGCGCTATTGAAACACATCTCAACTCGATGGCCCAGTTCAACTACCGGAAATTGAAAAATCAAAAATCAATAAATAAGTAATCGATACTCAGGCGGACACTGCGCACGCGTTCCACGTGCTCAAAGCACATGGAGTGCCTGAGGAGAATATCATCACTATGATGTACGATGACATCGCGCACAATCCATCGTGAGTTTATTAATTGGGATACGGTAGGAAGTTGAAAGTCAATCGATAACTGACTTATTACTGTATCGATAAGGCTACGGTATTGGAGATTTTCTTTGCAGGAACAAGTACAAGGGCAAGTTGTTCAACAGCCCGAAGTACGTGGATGTGTATGAGGGAGTGAAGATTGATTACAAGGGAGATGTGAGTTTTTTTCTTTCTCACTGCTGTCGATATCTCCCTTACTAATCCTCCCTCGCAACTCTGAGCAGTTGCTTAGCAATTGAAGAGACTTTTCTTCATTCAGACATTTTTTTGTGAAAAATGGTTAGGGACATGCAAACCAGAAAATAAAAATCGAGAGCCGGGGAGAGGTCTGTGCCAGTAGTGGTACACATCGAATTGTGGGAATTCAAAAAGACGTTGCACTTATGTTTTTCTCAACTAATTCGCAATTTAAGAGATGTGCCTCTCCATTTTTTGATTAAATGACTAGTACACATAGTAGCGAATATCATATAAAAATTAGAAAAAAATTCATAAAGGCGATCAAATTAAACTTCAGCCTCGAAATATTCACTATTTTTACTTTATTATAAAGCGAGCGAATTTTGAGATGTGCCTTTTCATTTCTATTCTTAAATCGTTCTAGCAACTAGAAATTATGTTTCAACCAAAAATTAGGCAAATCTATGAAGGCGAACCACATCAAAAAGAGCTTCAACAGTTCAGCGAAATCAAGGCTCGTTTCTTGTTGTTTGCGAACTACGGCATGTTTCGTCCCTATTTCATGTATCGCATATGTTAATTCGATACAGTGAAAGCATTATAATGTAGATTTCTTATCAATCAGCTGCGCATTGATTAATTGAGGTGACGCTACAGTATGCCAAAATTTAATAAGTTCTATGTAAACTCGCTACGACCAGAAAAATACGTCTATACTTGTCAATTATTGAGCAAGTAAAATTGCTCCATCGAATAGAAAAAAAAATAAATAGACGAAAATAATTTGAAGATAATCGCATCTGACATGCTAAAATAAAGTGACACAGCTAACAGCACACTCGCTGGCACAACACCACGAGGGGCGGGGCTAAGAATGGGTGCCTGGTTCTCGCTTAAAATAAAATATATTAAAATTCTCGAAGTGCTGTCGTGATTCTGCATGCCTTAAAGCCTCGAAACCGAAAAATAAGATATTTTGATTGAGTTTGAATTTTTACGTGAATGTCCCTAAAAAATGGTTGGCTCTGCTTCTTTCTGCGAGCGCCGAAAAGATCTTTTGTGCGGATTTTCTGTGGTCCATTACGCTTATCTGCTGCTTGCGAAACCTTAAGATGAAAGGCCTGTCAATCTCGAGGGTTACCTATGATTTTGTCAGCTCATTTACTCTGTGATGAGACGAATTCCAGCGATAATCAATCATTTCCTGCAGGATGTCAATGCCGACAACTTCCTGAACGTTCTCAAGGGAAACTCCAGCGGTATCAAGGGAGGAAATGGACGAGTTATTGAGAGGTAGACAATAATTTCACCAGTTCAGTGGGACTAACGAAGGGATATTTTGAGATCGATTAGAGACTAAAGTCATTGAGTAGAGAGAACAGATGGTTAGACAATGGAGAGTCCGTTTCTGCATTTCACAGCATTCTGACCCCATTTGTTCTCTCCAGAAAAGGGGAATGGAATGGAGAAAAGGGGAAAATGAGAATCGGGATAAGTTTCAGAAACATTTCATATTTCAAGTTTGCAGTTTGACCACAACCCTTTTCTGTCGGTATAGAATGCTGTGATTTCCTGTCACTTTGCGTCAGCTGATGATATCAGATGTAATCAATACAATTGCCTGAGAAAGATTGAAACGAGGCAAATTTTATGATCGAAAGGTCACCAGGATTGGTACTTACACTGTTTGACGAAAGGGCATTAGAGAAGATCAATTCTCAAACTAATTCTCGAGGCTACCACTGATAAGACGGTCACAGTAGGTTCGAATTAAAATAACGGACCTCTGAGTATGACCAATGATAAGAACGTCACTGGATGACTCGTTAGAATAATGCTTGATATTCCTATTTCACATGACAATATGAAGCGCTGAGCACTATCAGTCAGTATCAGTGATATGACGTTATTTACCGGGCCCTTCCTATTGATCCTAATCGCAAAAACTGATGCCAATCATATTATGGGTTATGAAATGATTGACAACACACGCCATTTTTGGCGTTACATGCAAAAATTGCGAAAAATCGATAACTAAGATACAGAAGATTATCGATTGCAAGGATACAGTAATCAATCGATTGCAGCGGCCCCGACGATCGCGTGTTTGTCTATTTCACGGACCACGGCGCGGTCGGTCTGATCTCCTTCCCGAATGACATCGTGAGGATTTGATCTTTGATTTTTGATCTTTAGACCTTTCAAAAATACCCAACTCCAAACCTTTCCGAAAAAATATGGGTGGAATGTGTTTCATCGACCGCTCAAATGCGTTAGCGAGATGGGAAATCAATGGTTTCTTCATTGCCCCTGAAAAAAATAATTCAAAAATTTAGCTCACCACCAAATCATTGAACGACGCTCTCAACTGGTCCAACAAGAACAAGCGGTTCGCCGATCTGGTCTTCTATCTGGAGGTTTGATCTTTGATCTCTGAACTCTGATAAATGATCTTTGACCTCTATTCTCCCTAATTACAGGCCTGCGAGTCCGGCTCCATGTTCGAGCGCGTGCTGCCGGCCACGATCAATGGTGAGCGAAATATCAGAGATCAAAGACTAAAGATCAAAGATCAATGATCATTTTAGTCTACGCAGTGTCCGCTGCCAACGGCAAGGAGTCGTCCTGGGGCACGTACTGCGAGAATGACAGAGGGGTGAGGTTCTTATTGTACTGTGCAAATTTCAGCCGGGAAATGACGACCACCTAAAAGCCGGATTCGGCTTTGCTATCAAAAAATAAACTAGAAAGTGGGAGATTGAGAACTGTGAATTTCAGCTCCCATGCCTCGGCGATCTCTTCTCTGTGAACTGGATGGAGGACTCGGATGTGGTTCGTGAGGGGTGATCTATCGAAGATGATCTTCGATCTTTGATCTCCCTAAGAAAGATAACAGAACAAAATCATGAATCAAATCTTGAGCGAAATTGGGATGTGTTTCACAAATCTTTTAAAAGAGAGATTGAACGCTGATTTCGATTTATCATTTCAATCTGAGCTAAAAAAAATTCTTCCAGGAAGACCTCACGGTGGAGACGGTCGGCGAGCAGTTCAAGATCGTGCAGAAGGAGACGAACAAGGTAGTTCGGTGCTAACGAGCGCAAGTTCGGGACCGTTCTTGATTATGGGCGGAACGAAAAAAAACAAAATTGCAGAGTCACGTGTGCCACTTCGGCAAGATGAAGACGGAGACGGACCCGCTCAGTTGGTTCCAGGTGAGAACCGGGAAGTGAGAGCCGGAGTACGCCCGGGAAATTGACATAAACGCCGGAAGTGCTTGTGCTGTCGAAAATTCGATAGAAACACTCAGAGTTTTCGGTTTCGAAGATCACTAAGAAGATCACATTTTCTGTTTTAGGGAGCCGAGAAGTCTGTCAAGCATGCCAGAAGAAACGGTGGACTGGTGAATATTTTATTATTGTTATTTTTAAAAAGATTCTTGCGGGATTATTTACAAAATGTGGAAAAGATTGCGTTGATGCTTTGGATCGCTTGATAATGGGCGATAATCGACAATACAGTAATCCCTCATGCGCCAATATCGTAGTCTGGCTTTCCGCCTGCATACGTCTTGAGGAATTCCTTCTGAATTTCATGCGGCTGACGAGAGGCTTTGACCTGTGTAATCGATATTTGACTACCGTAATCCCCCTGCTGCCGTACCTCATCGAGCTTCTCCATTGCTTGGAACCAGCGCGTGAGCCGTGGCCACTTGCCGGAGCCGGGAAAGTCGTCGACCTAAAAGCCGGATGTGACGGCGCTGTTGAAAATTTGACAGGGCCACTGTCAGAAAGGCGAGAGAGTGTGGGAAAGTGAGAGAGTCAGACGTACAGTGAACTGCTTGAGGTCATCGGCGAGAGTAGGTCGAAGCTCGGGCAGGGTTCCTAAACGGAAAAGTGCTGTATAATGAGGATACTGTATCTATCTACCACATGAATGAGTACTATTTCATGATCATGGAAGAGTAATCTATCAAAGGGATATTGTACTTATAAATACTGTAACTGTGCTATTGTATTATTTTGGCAAGCCTACTGTTTCTAGGGCTACTGTAGCTATAGATAGGCCCCACAAGCCCCGCCCACTTTGCTCTGACACGATTTCGCGAAAAAGCGAGAAACCAAAGTCACAAGGTTCATTCTAAACCAAATCACTCGTTCGAGAGTGCGTTGGATAGCTACTGGCATCCCCTTTCGATTGAGCACTGTCCGAGAAGTGCAAAACATCACTAAGTAGATCAAAATTGGACATAAAGGTAGGGAATAGGGTCGATTCACAACGAAATCAGCCTTTTCTAAGACTTCCAGTGTGCCAATTCTTCTCGGACAAAGTTTTTCTGACTCATTTGAATATTTTACGATTTTTAGAGAAAAAAATAGAATTTTAGAACGGCTCCCCGGCTTGTGACTCCTTGATTTATGAGGGACGTGCGAGAGGCGGGCGGAGGGGAGCGAGAGAGGCGGGGGGAGGGAGAGAGACACACGCAAATGAGGCTCCGCCCCCTTCCCTCTCGTCTCACTTTTCCCTCCTCTCCTCCAATGAGTTGCGCGCGTACTTCTCGGGCTCTAGCGCGCCTCAGAGAAAAGATATCGACAAACGGTAAAAAGTATGATGATATTGGGTCCACGAGGGATAGTTTGAACACAAATTTGTCCCCTTTGTATAGAATCGGCTATCTGCGTTGTGGCCCCTAGCTATAGATACCGTACCTGTGACCATGGCCCACATGCGGTCGAAGAAGCCGAACACCATGTAGTCCGGGAAGCCTGGTTCCAGACCTGAGAAGGGGTACGGTAGAGTGCGGTATGTCAGGTCAGTGGTACGGTAGGTCAGATTCCTTACCGGCAAAGAATGGCGCATTGTATGTAGCGAGCTTCTCACACTCGTCCAGTGCCTCTTTGCATTTCTGCAATGGGAAACGGTAATTGGTGGCTATTAATTGCTTGCGGCTGAACAGGTTACAGCTTGTAAATCACACTACCAACTGTTTCTGTCAATAGTCATAAATTTCGCAACCCTTTTGCTGCGTAATTCTTACAATAGGCAGCATTTTCCGCACGACATGATTGATGGCAGGAACATTAAGTGAATGTTGTGCGTATACCCCGCTTTGGCGTAATTACAGTATACCGTAGCCAATAGCGGGTACTGTAGATTAGAATACTGCAATTACCGTACCCCGACCGCAGCCTTGATGTCATCGTCGCTCTTGCCGTCCTTCAGTGCGAAGAAGATGCCGACGTAGCCGCCGACCACCTGAGAGAGGATTGATCTTTGATCTTTGGTCCCTGGTTTCGTGGGCTTTGATCTTTCCATTCCTAGAGGGGTACTCACCACTGACAGCTGCTCCACGAGTATCCTCTGCTTCGCCCTTATGTAGGGATCAGCGGAGATGATGGAGGTGTCGGGGTAGATTCCGTCGAGGAACTCGGGTACGATTAGTGATTCGAAGACGACCTGGGAGGTTACGGTAGATCAATTGGTAGACCACTCGCGCAAAGGCCAGACGGAGGCCCACCCCTCCGCCCCCCGTCTCTAACCCGTCGCGACTAGTGCGCACTCTCTGCCAAGGGTAGATAAGCGAGGGCGCGAGGGGAGGGTTGTGCTCTTCACATTCGACTCTCCCTCTTCATCAAGGAGCGTCGTTTAATCGGAGCACAGACCAACCGCATCCCTGCCACGGAATCTCACTGCATTCAACCAGAGAGAATCCTCCAAAAGAGCAGCGTACACTGTTGTTTTGCTGCATTAATTGATGTTTTTATGGACTCTTCAAGTTAATTCCTACTGACATTGGGTATATTTTGCGATTTTTTCACAAACATCGGCCTACGTGTTGTTGAGGAAAAATTATAGTTGAAAATCGAACCTGCCCATCTCTTTCGAACGTTGGGACTGTGCCCTTCGGATTCTTGGCAAAGTACCACTCGGGCTTAGAGACGAGATTGATGTTAACGATTTCTGTGCTGAAAAGCCATTTTTCTGTATTTTCTCGTTTTTCGAAAACATTTCAAACCGTCTGCAGGAATCGACCACATTTTCTTATTTTTTAAAAATTATGGCGCGAGTTTAAAATTTGAACGTTTGAATCTTACCGAATGCCTTTCTTCGCGAGGTAGATCAGGGCGCGTTGAGCGAACGGACAGAACTTCATCGAATAGATGCGAGCAGCGCCCGGCGCGAGAGGCGCGGGTTCGGGTTCGCCTGAGATCAAAGATCAAAGGTCAGCCTCGAGATCAAAGAGCCGTACCGCTCTTGAGATGGTGCGAGTTCTTGCCGACGAGTGAAGACGACATGACTGCTGATGTGTTGAAGAAAGTCCTGCAAATCGACGCTAACGAGCGTAAGTCTGCAGGCGGAAATAGGCGAATAAATGGAACGGAAAAATACTTGTCAAGGTGGCGAGTGATCAACCGTGGTGCGCTACTCGTTAGCATCGTGTGTAAGTGCAATCGTAAACTGAAGGTTGTGGATGGGTTACGGTAGTGTACAGGTTAGGTTTTACTGTGGAAAAGTGAAGCCTATCGCCAAAATTCAAAATATATTAGAGTGAATTAGCAGAAAAACAAGAAGACAGCAGAGAAATGGAAGGAAAGGTGCTCAAGACTATGTAAAAAGCAATCAAGGATGGGTTGTGGTAGGCAAAAGCGTGCTAACAACAGTAAATTGGAGTGTGAACGTTATTTGGAAGTGGGCGAAAAGAGAGGATAGTGGCGTTTTTGCACAGCGCGTTGTTGTTTGTGAGTAGAGGCGCAACGGAAAGGGACGGGAAGAGTGAGAGAGGACGGATATTTGGGAAGAAGAGTGGAGGGAGAAGAGAGAAGGGTAGAGAAGGGTAACACCCTCTCTCTAGTTTCACATTGTGTGTAGCCCGGATTTCTAATATTGAAGGGACTGGCTGACTTTCATGCACCCAACTCTGATCTAAACATGAGATTCTGAGAGATCCTTAGAAAAGCCTGAGGTAAATCAGAGAAATGGGTGAACACGGCAAGCTTGTTTGCTCCTGGTGCATTTTATACCGGCATCGAGGGATGATGATCAAACTCGAGACTAGAGTCTAGTCTCGAGTTTCTTCTGTGTGTTGTTTTCCATCTCTGGCACATAACGAGCATATGCCGGAGCACTTTCCATTATTTGTGTAATCTATCGCTCGGCAGAGAAAGAGATTACGGGCGCAAAATGAACAGAAATAATGCTGCGTATGTGCCTGACTTCGGCGCATGAATTTCTTGGCTATAAAACAGATTACAGAAATAGATAGAAAACTCGATACGTGCCGGTTATGATTAGAATAAAGGACATTAGCTCCACAAAAGCGTTAAACAGCATCGCCAGAACCAATATGACGATTTCTGAGTATTTTGTGCAAGAGTTGAAGCCACATTAAATGATTTTTTAAGGAAAAATTAATTTTCGAAAATATTCATTTTACAAATTTCATTTTCAGAAATCCTCCCTGCAACACAAGCTCGACACCGCAGTGCCTTCTCGCGATGTCGAAACTGAGGTGAGATCGATAGAAAATCACTCCATAATCACTCGATAATCAATCGATAATACCGTACCTAGACAGTAGTATCGTAACCAATCCATACTACCCTAATCTTTACAGCACCTCAAGCGCCAGTTGGCCATGACTAACGACGCTGACGAGGAGGAGATCATCCGCGATAGACTCGCCGAGATCCAGATGGTAATATCGATTTATCAGATACCGCGCCTATCAGTATTTCCAAATATTGATTTTCTGACAGGCTAAAGCGTCAATAAAGATTTCATAATGGCAGAATCACAGTTTATCGATTTTTCCAGCTACAGTACCCCAATTACCGTACCCACATTTCAGAAGCAGGCCCATGCCAGGCGCACCATGAAGAGCGTCGTGTCTGTGATGTACGATGACGAGGCGGATACGGTAGGTGGCGGATCGATTAGTGATTTTTTAGGGTTACGGTAGCTTGATCTGCAACCAATAGTTTTATGGATAATTCAAAGCTATCGTAAACTAACTAATTTCCAGCTGCTCGAGAACAACAAGCGCCGCGTGTTCTACATGGAGAAGAACGATGGTGAGTGAATTTGGGGAATTGATCTTTGATCTTTTCATATTCGTGATCTTTGATCTTTTCAGAATCATCAATCGTCAACTACCCGGAGTGCCACCACAAAGTCGTGCACACGTACAGACGACTGTGCATTGCCAACCCCGCTGAGGATGTGAGAAATTTGTTGTTTTTTTTAATACGTTTCATCTGTGATATTAATCTCGACAAAAATATAATCTCCAATTTTCTTTTCTTTCTTTCTTTAAAAATCAGATATTAACCACTTTATGAGTTAGTAGCGTTTAAGTTTGGCGTTGTTTTTCCAAATTAAAATTCCAAATTTCTCCAGATGGAATACTCGATGCCGTACATCTACGTTCTCAACAACCTATGCAACGCCGAGGCCGGTCGCTCGCACGACATCATGGAGGCGATCATTGAGCAGTGCCTCGAGAAGACGCTCCTCTAACTCGTCGCTAACGACAGGAAGTCTGTGCCTGTAAATTGGCTTATGCTTGGAACTTGTAATCACTGTGACCTGTAAATGTGTAAACCCTTCGTACATAATCAATTCATCGATAAATAATGTATCTGTATGAATTTGATTGAGTTGACGAACATTTAATTTCAACAGGAAGAAGGAAAAACAAAAATTGCAAGATCTCCTTCATATTTCTGATTATTTTGAACATTGTGCAAAATCCAGCTTATTGTTACTAGCTGAACGCATTCTTGCAAACTGCACCGCCAACACTAGTCAACAAGCGGCTGTGCGTTACGAAACTCTTGTTGCTCCCCTCTGTCCCTCCTTCGCTCTGCTCACTCTCTCCCAATCCCTTTATCTCTCTTCCTCTGTCCTCCTGGCCTCTCTTTTTCTCTCTCCACTCCGAGACGCGCGCGTTTGGCAGTGTGCACGCGTGCTTTACGTTCAAGAAGGAAGAATTGCACCCGTGCCGCCTGATGCTGCGCAATTTTGCCTCCTCGACAGCGCGAATTAGTGAGTTTTCGCTTTTATTTGTTGATTTGCAATGTTTTGAATATCTTCGGAAGCAATTGGTTGACAACTAACGCATTTCTAGGCTCCCGATCGCTCCTCGCTCAACCCGCCCGTATCAACGTTTCAAGTAAGTTACCATTTTAACAGTTCAATAATCAATAACGATTTGGCAGGTTGCCGATGCTTTTACCCCAAGAATAGCACGCCGAATCGGACGCTGACTGGAGAGAAGGCCGAGAGAGGGCGGGATTTTAGCTTTAATGATGCTGAGGGACAAATCAAGGTAATTAACCCGTATTCTTTATAAACATAATATTATGTTATTTCGATGAAATAACTGAAAACAATTCAAAATAGCATTAGAATGAAAGCAGACGTATTTATGACAGTTGCGTCAATAACGGGAACTCTAAATGAAACCAATATGTTGATATTTTGTTGATATGTTGATATTTGACACATTTTTGTTGATATGACGAGTGAAAATTTAATAAATATTTGAAAAAATATCCCTTTTCAGTCCTCGATTGACAGTAAAGAAGACGGTCGAAGTTCTTTCTGGCTCTCCTTTGATTTCATTGTTTGCGGCCTAATCGTTTTCTGCTTTTACACGCTGAGGTTTGCAATTTTAATCGCTTCACTTGAAAAAAGGTAGCCTTAAAATATAAATAAGGAGCTATCGTTCCTTATCGAGATTTATATTCTCCTCTTGAGGCACCTACAGAGTATAAAAAAAGATTTACTGTATTTGATTCCCTTCACTTTCATGCCTTCAACCATAGATTTTTCATTTTTCTTTCAGAAAGGAATGGATCCACAGCAATTTGTCATCCAAACATGAAGTTGAGAAGGAAGGGGTGAAACCAGTGGGATCGCAACCGCTCAAAAAGGAAAGAACAACAAAGGTACTTTTTGATTGAGTAGCTCACTTTTTTATCAAAAGCCCTGGAAAATGTCACATTCGGATTTATGAAAGAGCACTGTTGAGTGGACAGTTCATGCTTAAAATATCATAAAAATAACTGAAAATACTGAGATCATAATTTGCAAAAAAGCAATGGTGCTACGCGTATTCTTCTCAAAGGCGGCTCTGTCTCACCAGAGCAACTCAGCAACATGCGCAGAGAAACATCACATATGCCTGACAGTTATTCATTTCAGGAATCGCATTCTTTCTCGAGAGCCAAATTCGCCCACTTGCCCAACACGGCTGGAACTCCCGAGTTTAATGAGGTATTCTGATACGGAAAATATTAAGCCGTTCAGGTTATTATTCCTATCGTTCACTACGAACATTTGAATGGACTTACCAGTTGCACTTACTGAGAAAATGAGAACTTTAGAAATTATCAATTATGAGCTAGCAATGAAAACGTTTCGTACTAAACACAGAAGCGTCTCCACTGAACATTTATCTGATACGGTAGTAAAAGCCTCACTAGTTTGATCTTTACAACCATACAAAATGCAGGCGTGCGACCGACTCAAGAGCCGAGGCATAACAGTCGAAGAATCCTCGAAACACGGAATCTATGTCTTTTCCTATACTGTTGTGAGTTATTTATGATTAAGATTGGCCAAACGAGGTTTATGGACTTGTTATATGAGGCGGTTTGCGTTAGGATCAACAAGTGTCGGGAACAGGTAAAAAATCGAAAGTGCTCAAAAGTTGGCCCTAGGGGTTATTTTCGATGCTGAACAAGCTGGTATGGTCGATTTCGCAATATGTCCCCTTTTCGCTCCAGGGGGGC
>LS486012.1:262019-294900 GCA_900490705.1 Pristionchus arcanus
CCCCCTGGAGCGAAAAGGGGACATATTGCGAAATCGACCATACCAGATTGTTCAGCATCAAAAATAACCCCTAGGGCCAACTTTTGAGCACTTTCGATTTTTTACCTGTTCCAGACCCCCGTTGAGGCTTGTTGATCCTAACGCAAACGGCCTCATATGCAGAGGTCACTTTGCAAGCTTGCTACAATTGAGAGAGCGTAGGGGGAGCTCTGTTCGCGCCCTCTCGTTGCGAGGGGCCTGTAATCTCGCTATCGTTTAGCCAACCCTAATTATGTTGATGTTTGTAGTTCCTCTGGTGTCCCGCCCCAACTTGGATCCAAGCAGAATTGGGGTTTCCAAGTTGTGTCCAGGCCTAGGCGCAACTTGGAAACCCCGCTCTCTCCATTTTCCATACTCTCTCGTTCTGTCTCTTTCTCTCGCCCAAGTTGGATCCAACTTGGGTGACCGAGTTAGAGAAAAAGAGAAAGCGAGATAGCATGGAGAATGGAGAGACCAAATGCGATTTCCAAGTTGCCTCCAGGCTAGGATCCAAGTTGGGGCGGCACACCAGAGTCAGGTTAACGAAGGTTCAATGATAAATAATTGAATGATAAACATTTCAGAAGCAACCAACTCTCAAAAAAGTGAAAGAGTCGGATAAAGAAATGGGCAAGATGATGTTTGAAGAAATCCAGCACCTGGAAAAGTTGGAAAGTGCGGCAGCGCAACGCTAAATTGTCGCTAAACGAATCCTTCTAATCAATATCAAGAGAGATCAAATCTGAAACATTACGGGTTGTCTTTTCCTGACGCTAGAAAATCTGTTTATTTGTTAATTTTTGTTGTAAGATACATTGCATATTAGTGTTTAACAAGAATAAAATATATAATATTTGTTTTGTATCTGTTGCGGTTCCAAACAAGAATAAGGCTATCGACATGGCTCATTTTATTGTACCAATCGACGAACATTTGTGGGTTATTTGGGCGAGTATTCTTGTTCACGTCTTTTTATTGGCAGCATCTCTGTAATTACACGCATAAAATTGAATTTAGAAATAGTCCTGACTTCGCTACTGGATCTGCTGGCTTGGCTGCATCAGGTGAAGGCTTCTTGTTGGCTGCATCTCTGTAAATAAACGCTTGTGAATTTAAAAAAAAAACTAGCAAAAATAGGCGCAATAATCCTCACTTAGCTACGGGATCTGCTGGCTTGGCTGCCTCAGGTGAAGGCTTCTTGTTGGCGGCATCTCTGTAAATAAACGCTTATGAATTTTAAAAAAAAACTAACAAAAATAAGCGCAATAATCCTCACTTCGCTACGGGATCTGCTGCTTTGGCTGCATCAGGAGAAGTCACTTTGGGTGGAGATTTTTTCTGAATGTTGGGGTTAAGAATTTTCCAAGAAACTTGACTTGATCGTGTTCCCTTTCCCGTTAAGTTTCGCAGAATGCCAAAATAAACATGTAAGAGATAGATACGTGGTAGCAGAATGAACCACTTAATCGTCGAGCAAAATATATCCCGATAATATCCAAAGATTTGGAGATGTACCCCGAGATTTTCTGACTCCTGTTTCATTCCTCTAAAATAAACTAACCCCGCCCTTGTTTCCGCCGTCTTCTTTCGTTCCGCGAGCAAGTCGATGCGCCTTCTTCGTCAATTCGTCCTCTCTCTTGTCGAGTATCGCCTAAATGACGGATTCGTGATCTTTCAATGATCTCCTAAGCAAGCAGATACTATCGCTATGACAAGCAATACTGCGAAATACTGCTAACATTAAGAATTCACTGTCACTTTGAGCAAGTTTCCCACTTGAGTATCAAATAAATACGCCAAATCATGTGATCTCACCCGCACTTCCTCCACAGTCTTCGGCTGGCCAGAGTCCTTGAACATCTTAAGGAAGAAGGTAAAATTGTTCCGTAAATCAAGGCTTTTCTGTTTTTTCCCATCAATTATATTTCTAATTTTTATACATACTTCTACTAACATCCAAATTTTCAAGTACTGCCTTGTCACACACTGAATTATCGCTGTTCTTTCACAACTGCCAAAGTACTGTCATCCCTCCAATTTCCAGTTTGATTCTTTTTTAATACCTTGAGCATTTCCTCCTCTAGCTGCTTTCTTCTCGCATCGACCGCCTTCGTTTGCTCATTGATATCGGGGTCCTTCTTCGTAACTGCACCATCCGACGGTGCCTGCAAATGATTTATTAAGCTCATTTATGCTATTTTGGCCATCATTTTTTTTTGGCAAATCTTCTCAAGTGGACGTGGACTTCCTATTGTAAAATTTTAAATGGAACATGCAAAAAAAATATTTTTCTCGTATTTTTTTCTAGATAATTTACGCGTGTCATGCTCTAATACCTTCAACTTTTCCTTCTCTGCGTCCCCGAATGGCGACTTGGCGATCCAATCCAGCGGAAGGCTCATATCAATCTGAATTGCAGACACTATTTTAAAAGACCAAAATAGTCAAGAAAAGGGATCTATTTGCCCAAATCTTCGGGTTGCACAATAGAGTCTGATTTGCAGGACTTTCAAATAATGAGTGGCCCCCGATAACCAATCGAAAAAATAGGATGATTTGTTCAAGGATGGAAACACTGATAGAAGAAAACAAGTAAAATGCAATACCTTCTCCTCCTTAACCATCTCCTCCAGAATCCTTCTCATTCCGATGTAGTCCGGAGCCGCGGTGAAGGTCAGCGCATTCGTCATCGTCAATATATCACTGAACTTGGCCGGCATCTTCAGCTTGTTCTCTGCAGTGATTTTTTGTTTTTATTTTTTTGTTTGTTTCTGTTTTTGGCCCGTGCTACAACAGCTCTGAATGCAAAGGGGGTAGGGAATGAATATGATGGGGAGGAACTACTCTGCCAGATAAGGCTAGGCCAAAAAACATTGAAATGAAGTGATTGTAGGGTTGAAAACAGCAGCTCATGGAATTCTACGGCAAAATATCTGATTTCTACCACAATCATTGTCTGGCTACGAATCAGAGCTCGGAATAAGAGCCGCAGTCTCTCCTTTTCGCATACTCTCTCGCCCACTCGAGTGAAGAGAGATTGTGCGAAATGAAGAGATGGCGGTTCATATCTCGAGTAGGGCTGTCATGGTAAAGAATCTGTCCATGAGAGAGCACGCGGAATGAAGAGACGGATTCTTCACGCGGACAACCCCAATCTCGAGCTCTAAGTGCGAATCAAATTCTCACGTGTTCTCATCTCGGCTGACTTGGTCATCACAACTTCCTTGATGGCAATGATCATGTCCTTATCGAACTCGCCCCAGCTCCACATCAGGTTCCTCGGCCAGTAGTACTGAAAAGACGTTCAAGTTATCCCGTAGATCGAGGCGTAAAGACTATGAATTGGCTTTGAAAAAACACAGAACTAGCAGTAGTATTGTATCCTACAATATTGACAAGCCCCTCTTCATTAGGAGCTGGCTCACGCGGATTCGAAACAATAATTGCAGTTTGTTTGCAGTTCAACAATTATTCTCGTGATGTGAAATAACGATAGTTTTTAACTCGTAATTGATTAACATTTTTTCACACATTTTATAGTTTTCAAGGTTCGAAATTGCCATTTTCGAGGGGTCACTATAGTACACATCGCTATAGCACGCACCTCTAGCACCATGAAGCACCAGCATTCAATGTCGTCCCTTCTCGACTGCTCTTCGCCCTTGAGCCCCCTCGCACTCGCATAGCGCGGCGTGCCCTTCCACGGTACACTGCGACGGGGAGCTCTGTAGATATATGATCATTAAAACGAAAATGTGCTCCCCATTGAGCGTTTTACCCTACATAGTCACATCATTTATGTTTTTAGTAAAGTAAAAAATCTAAAGAGGTCTATGGGTACGCTCCAAGGTACACTGAGATGGCGTGCTCTGAATTTATGAAATGTTTGTAAACTTCGAAAAGGTGGCCAAATAGTTCTCTGGCCCTATATATATGCGCCTAATTGTTTTTCAGAAGCATTTATGAAGCAAATGTCAATTATTGTAAAAGTATTTTCTAAAGTCTAAAAGCGAAAGAAAATGAAATCTTTTGTTTTCACCTAATAGTCCAATCCGACTAATAATACAACTAATAATACAACGTTTTGTGCCGTATTCGGAAGAGATCGACGAGTAAAGTTCACCTAATTCGTCCATCCTTCTCCCGATACGGTCGAGCCATGCCGAAGTCCAGCATGATAATGTTCGCATCCTTAGGCGGAAGAGCAATTGCGAAGTTGTGCGGCTTGAGATCGCTGAAAATTGACGAGCATAATTTGGAGTTGCTAGAATGCGATACTGGCACGAATTGTGATTAAAAATCCGGAAATTTCATCTAGGAAACATCATTTTTGAATGTATTCTTTTGTTTATTTTCGAAAATCAATTTGTGATAATATCACCGATGTAGCTCACCGGTGTAGCCATCCCAGCTCGTGAAGTGACTCGATTGCCCTGAGCGTCTGGCGAGCGATGGCCACGATTGTGTGCGGACTGTAATTATCTCAGTTACATTATTAATATTAATGTACGGCGGATTGAGCAACGAGAATCAGTTGAATCAGAATCAGAACTTGTCAGATTCCTGGGCCAGAATTTGTCCCCTAATAATTTCTAAGCGCATCGAGATAATCTCTCATTTATTCCTGATTTTTTCAGTTGACTCTACCTCGGGGCTTCGTTCAAATCTCATACCTTGTCGTTCCCTTCATCTTATGCTTGCGAAAGTCGAACAGATTCGGACCGACGATTTCCATGATGAGAAAGTTGAATTCGTCCGTCTTTCCTGCAATTTGAATTTTGAAATCACCGCGATCAACAATAATAATCAGGGAATCCTAAGCTAATATAGGTAAAATATGCAATAAAGGACATTTCAATTTATTCGACTAGCACGTGACCATACTCTGAAAAAGTAGTTTTTGAACAATAAACGGCAAAAAAAGATTCCATAGACCATACCAAATTCGATCATCTTCGCAAAGTGGGTTTTGTCAACGGCGCTTTCAGCTCGACACGCTTCGAAGACAGCCGTCTCTACCTGCAACATGACATCGTTTCCGAGTGAACATGTTTACGAGTTTTAATATTACACTGCATACTTCCATATTAGAACTTGTCAGGAAACAATAGGGTCGAGGACGTATTGACTCCCCTTATGATATGAATTGACCGGCAAAAAAACCCCTCCCCATCTCCAGAAATCTGCTGAACCCAGCATGAACATATCCGGGGGTTTGTCATCTATCATATTTCCCTGCTATGTAACGCCCCTCCTCATTCCTCACCTTCATTCTTCTTTGTTTCTCGGTGAGTACATCAAATCGTTCAGTTTTCATGGCGAACTTCTTCTCTCGATTCTTCGTGAGACAGACCTTAAAGGGGTGAGGCATCAATATCTGGCTAAGTGAGTTCTCGCTGCTAGATTTTGGGACGTGGCTACCCGATAACACTTTCGAAACTCCCATGTTTTCAATTTTCGCCTGAAATGAGATATGATCATTTGGCTGTGTTCCAAGTGGCCCTGATCGTGCAGTCAACGAGCTAGAGAGGGAAGGGCAGTGAAGAGACTGCGCATGCAAATCGGCGCGCGGCGCCCGCTTATGATAATTGACCCGTGATGCTTCCCCTTCTTTAACAATGAACTCTTAAGTATGGTATTTCCCGAGGAAGAGTCTTGAAAATTATCATGCGACACTGTTTCCTTGCATCGCGCCATTCACAATGTCACTCATTTCACCCTACTCACAAGAAAGTGCGCGGTCAAATCATCTCATTTTCGTCATGAATGCTGCGTTTCCCGCTATTGTACCTTGTACACATCTCCGAAGCCGCCTGATCCGAGCACGTTCTCAATCTCGTAGCCTTTGCCGCCACAGAAGACCACCGTCCCGGCCCGCTCCTTCTTGCGCTCCTGAAAAGTTCGTACATACTTAAGGACTAAGGACTAAGGACTAAGACTAAGACGTAGTCTAACGCGCTAAGCATCAAGCAGGCACTAGGGACTAACAAGCCATACGCTAATGTGATATGGGGCAGCTAAGGCATAAGGGCACTAAGGACAAGCAAACCTTTTTCTTCCTCTTTTCCGCCTTTGCCGATGGTTTGTTCGATATAGCGGACGTGCTCATGGTGATTAATCGAGCATCAAAAGAGGAAAAGAGGCCGAGTCGACCGCCTCGGATGAGGGAGAAGCACGAGAATGAGGGGGGAATGAGAGAGGAAAATAGAGAACATGGATATTGCAAAATTTCCATTAATATATTTTGCATATAAATTAAATTGTGTTGTTTTTGGACCGAGAATGAGAATGAGAGAGAAAAATAGAAAGTAATATGGATCATGGAAATTATCGATTAATCGATTTATTTTGCAATTTCATAAAATAAGATTAAGATATTCATTTGCATAGAGGTAATTTGTGATCTTCTGTTGCGAAATTCCCCTTACCCTTTCCATTACTCTCGTAGTTCTTCGCTCTCTCACGTTTGCACTATCTCTCTGCTCTGATCTTCTCTCTGATCTTCTTCTAACCCATTCTCTCGAACCGCCCAGGGTGAGATTTCGTAACCAAAATTGTTGGGGCGATCTGGTTTTTATATTTTTCTCGTTTGCGAATAGTAATCACACCGATGTTTGAAAAAATATTTTTATTATTCGAAAGTTCGTCTCATTGATGAATGTTTGAAAGAAGAAAAAAGTGCAACCAAAGTTCCACCAGAAGGTTTTTTCTTTGCAATCGGATGGCTCCAATATTTCATCATGCATGGACGCTAATTAGTGAGATTTAGATACATCATTCATCATTTCATTGAGCTTGAAGTAATGTTGCGCAATCTCTTCAATGTGACTGCTCGCTCGGGTGAGTTTTTAGATATTTATTTATAAAAATTGTCTTTTTTCTTTCCTTAGATTTCAAATGAGTTTGTTTCAGGCTCTCAATCGCTCTTTGCCAAGCCACGAGGATCTGTCAACGTGTTGAGTAAGTGATACTCGAAAAATGTTGATAAATGATCAAATTATTGGGTTGATGCGAAAGTTCCTGCGGGTTTCTATTTTCCAAATTCACGATCGATGGCTTTGCATATCATAACATCTACCATGTCATAAATTAGGTGGATGTCTAGGCCACACAACAGTACTATTGGATTAGTGTAAGATCGAGATACCGTGGAGAAATTAATTTTTGTTTCATTGATATGCCGGGATAAGACTACAATGTCAGTTTTTAGTGATTGAATCAATAGGCTACACCACCTTGGTAACCTGTAAATAAAATCTGCCCAGCAAATCACTAATGGGGCATGGGTTGGTGCTTCGACTAGACATGCTTGATCAAGGTTCCAAGTGCGCTACAGAATGGCAGGTCGATGAATATCTGTTTTTCGACGGTGTGATTTTGAACAAAATATTCGAAAAATTGATACTCAAACACAGAGCAACCACTCTTTATGAAAATAATAGTGCAAGTTCATCAATGTAAGAGCTTTATTTTAAACTAAAAATTATAGTACTGTGTCAATCGAAACGTACGTACGTCGAAGGAAACTGATTTCAATAAATTTAAAATTCGCAATCTTCAAGATTGATTGCCTATCTCGAGTTTGGTTTTTGTGCCTAACTTATTGCTTAATGTCAAAAAATTTGCTTATCTATTGTGCTTTCTAGTGGTGATCGATTTTCATACAAATAATTTTTCTCCGCTGAATTCTGGCTTCTGAAATAAGGTGCACAAATGCCTACTCCTGCAACCTCGAAATAGCACTGTGCCTGGCTTTTAGCTTCTATTATCTTGATTTGGTGGGCGCTGTGAAGAGCATTCAAGTAGTTATATAGTGTTTAAGAACGCAAGTCATTTGGACTTGAACAAAAGCAGATAGAATTAATTATGTCAGAACATAAAAACCCGCAGGAACTTTCGCATCAACCTGATAATAGATCAAAGATCAATCATACTTTCAGGTCACCGTTCCTTCTATCCCAAGAGCGACCGCGCAATTGGCTGTACCAAAGACTCGTGGTCAAGCGAATGGCCGACAATGTACCAGCAGTCTTCTTATATGAAGGATATTGGCAATAGAGTACGTATTCGTGTAGGGTTTCAGGTCCAATCCCCAACGTTTCTGTGATACTCTTGCACCCTCAATTTTAAGTTGATCGTTAATCTTGCCTTCCTCTTCTTCGTCTACTCTTCATCCAACCATGAATTCAGCCCTCCTAAATAGCGTACAATGTTTAGGACATGACAACAGTCAATCGTGCAACATCAAGAGCGACCATGAATGCCGGATGCAACGAAAATACAAAAGAAGATGGGACCACTCAGCTAGAAAGTCTAATTCGGATAGTGTCTGAGACAGTTTTGTTAATTGCAGCATGTATCTGTGTGTACAGATACTTTATGAAGTGAGTGCTATATTGAATTTCTAAGGATTATTTTGATTGTTTAAGCCGTAACCTAACGCGACTAAGGATCTGCTTAGGCATAGCGCTAAGTTCTTGGTGTAGTCAAGCTTCGTCAGATTCCAGGGACAAACTAGCCAAGCTGAAAACTGCGAAGGAAGAGAAAGCGTGTAAATTGAACAAGACTGTGTTCAGCTATGATCAGGCTACCATGGTGAGTGAAGCTGATTTTATTACAAAAAAAAGGTAAAGGTGTATCCACGTCAAGCGATTTTACAGTCATAAGACAACGCTAGGGGGGACCCGCCGGTAAGGCCAGCTGTTGACGGACTACAGTACCCTGCGGTCCAACGCTTCTAGGATACGTCACTACCAATTTACCGACCCCGGGGGATAGAGGGTTTGGATGGCCTCGGCGGGGAATTGAACTCAGTACCCTTCGAATGATCGGCAACGCCTTACACCACTCGGCAATCCCGCTACTATTTAAGCCACAATCATAAAAAAATCATTCAGATGCATAAAGCCACCCTTGTACACCACATCAGACTCCCTAATGCTGCAGATTCGGGAGAAGTCCAACAGGTATGTATCCTTTTTGTATGCGTTAAGAAACTTTTACCTGGAAAATCAGCTTATTTCTTTCTGTTTTACCTGTATGTATAATGTTGAGCACAAGCGCCTCCGCGATGTAATTATTTATTTCAGATCTGCGATTCTCTCAAGCGGCATGGAATCATCGTGGACCGGTCCTACTTCGATAGTCGTCACTTTGTGTTCTCCTACAGACTGGTACGGTAGTTTTCGTCGTAGAACCAAAATTTGAAAAGATGGAAGCTATCGAATATATTTCTTTGAGGAATGCCGCACGGAATACGAGGTTATTACGAGGGATAAAGATGTAAGAGCAATTCTGGAAGATGCCATCGTGAAGCTGGAAGAAATGGAGGCTGCACACTCGAAGACTGCAGTTGTTCCTAATTTGCATTGATTTCCTACTATTATCCGACTATGAAACCAATATAACCTCTTAAATTTATTCACTGTCTATTTGTATTTTTTTACTGTTAGGACGAATTTTAGATGTGCACATTTTTGTAAATAATTGATAAAGGTTTGCGGAAAGAAAATCTTATGATGTTTGCATGAGCAATGCCAAGGGGAATGAAACTGATGGTGAAACGATAGCGTGGTTTCCACATCACATTTCGTAGTCGACTTTTGATCGTGCTGTTCTCAGTATGCTGCGCCATCTCCTCACTTCAACTACTCGTAGGGGTAAGTTCTGCATTCCAGTCACTGTTTTTGGCGTGAGTGAAAACAGTAAATTCTATTTTTACTGAGAATTCACAAATTTCCAGGCCACAGGTTGCTATTCACCAAGAACATAGCATCGTTCTGCGTTTTTCGTGAGTTGAATTTTTTTACTTTGCGCCAGTAAAGATCAAAGATCAAACTTATGTGCAGGTCACCGCTCCTTCTATCCCAGGGGCGGTTCCTCGGTTTTCTCACCGACAAGAAAGAAGGATGCAAGTGCCGAGAATGGCTCAACGATTGACCCGGAATCGTCGGCTATAAAGGTATGAGTATAACTCTCCCCCAATTGATTATCTTAAAATACAATCTAACAGCGATTTGTTCCAGCACGGAAACGATCGTCTGCGGTACTGGATCGATCTCTTGATGAACGATGAAAGGGAGAATAGTCCCCGAGAGGTGGCAGCGATGCTGCTCGGATCACTCGCTTTCCTCGCCACTGTGCTTTACTATCTCGAGTGAGAATTTCTTCGAATTATAACCAACCAGTGATAACCTCCGCCCTTAACTATGCTCTGAACATAGTTAACTTACGGTTGTCAAATGGTGTAGCGGCGGTGTAATTACCTGAATCCAAATTAGCACTATCACGTCACGCGAGCATGAGCTGTGAGCTATTTCCTAGAGCAGGATGATACTAAAGATGGAACGACCAATATTGAAGACGGAAGTCTAAGCTCAGGCGGACTCTGACTACAACTTGCGACGGCTCAAGTCCATTACAGACTGTGTTGCCCCGGAGTAGTCCCTTATACCGTAGGAGAGTAGTGGTACAGTGTGCCCATGCAATGCGAGATATGAGACGAACTCTTTATCACACACATAAACACATCATGCGCCACTCTCTAGAGTGGATAAGATTCTCGGACTTTTATAGCCGAGACTAAACAGTTCGGCACACCGAAAGGGTGTAACCGATAATCACACGATTACAAGAATATGAATACGAATATCAATACTCCTCCATAACACCGCCTACGGCGGATGACCTTTACTGATTTCGCAACATTTCGCAATCCCGAAAGCACGCGCGTGACATGTTTGGACTTGTTTACAGTTTCTTGACCTGCCTACGTGACTTTCGAAAGTGAACAAACAGACAGTAGATACCACCAATGGTTCAAATCCGTGTTATCCGCATCATAAAAAGGGTAACCGTAATTTTCCAGTGCCACTCGACCGACCGAAGAAAAGAAGAAAAAGCGAGTAAAAGCGCCGGTATTTAGCTATGACAAGCGGACCAATGTGAGTTGGGTCAAAATTCAAAATCCTTGATTTTGAATAATAAAAATAGATATTCAGATGCATTCCACATCGCCGGTTCGCTACTGCAAACTACCGCATGTCACAGGCACTGCGGAATTTGAGCAGGCTAGCAGCTTTTCAAGCTGTCATGGAAAATATCTTGAATGTATTAATTTCAGATTTTTGACGAGCTCAAGTTTAATGGCGTCAACGTTACACGCTTCACCTCGAAGCCTGGCGTGTTCAAGTTTTCCTACACCGTGGTACGGTAGCACCCTCGAAATTGATCGCCGACTGATTTTTTTCTTAGACGCAAAACTATTTTTTGCAGCAACGCATCGCACTCGCCGATGCTATTGAAGCAGAGAAGGAGATTAGCCTGATTCTGAATGAGGCGATCGAGAAACTCAAGCAACTGGACAAGTCCCCGGAAGTTGATACGGAACTTGAAGCGATTCTTGAAATGTTTTCCCGATAAATACATATTAAATTTCTCTTTATCTTCAGAATCCAATGACAATGACATCTTTGTTTAGAACTAGTACGAACTCGCTAGCACACTATTTCCGACCTTTCTTGCTCCATTTGGAACTGCTTTAGAAGACCAGAATGGACCTATATCGCCTAGTCTAACATTGTTCAGCCGCTATCTCATGGACGACTTCCATTAGAAAGCGGCATCAAAGGACGACTTCTGGACTGCTTAGGCTGAGTACCTTGAACTTTACGAACAACAGAAATAGGAAAAATAGTAACCTCATGATGGTCTTCTAAAGTAGCGCCCTCGATTTCTCTACCTGATCTCTTCCATTGCTGTAATCTCTCGCTCGTCTCTTTCTCTCTCGCATTTCGTCACCGCTTGAGCCCGCTCGCCGTTGTTGCGTGTAGATAAATGCCAACCGCTTCCACGATGTGGTGATTTCAAACTGTTAGTTCGATGTGATAACAAGGTAATTCGCCCCGAATTCACTGTTCTGCGGCTACAACGATTGTTGTCTTGTTAGCGATCCATGATGCTGCTTCTGCGCATTTCAGCTGCACGCACGAGTGAGTTTATGCTTGATTTTCTCTTCACGCCAGTAGTCTAGTTGTATTTTGATATATTTTTGACGTAACCTCACTACAAAATGTTCTTGTTAGAATAATGTGCTACAGGCCAGCTGTTCGCCAAGCCTCGCACACCCATTCAATGGTCATGCATCGCGCTCAAAGATCAAAGACCAGAGCAGTTCGAGGCTCGTCGATTACTGCGGATCAAGGCCGGCTCATCAATTCCATACTGGAGAGATATTACTCGACATGACGCAATAGTCAGACGTTATCGAGATTGGACCTTCTCTGGTCCTGTTTTTTGGCTGATTTCCTTCTACTTTTCTGCAATGGTTGTCCTGGTGGTGTACATGTGGAGGTGAGTGAAACAAGATAGAGGTGGATTTAAACTCACAGCATTCTGCACCGACAGAAAAGGGTTGTAATCAAACTGCAAACTTGAAATATGAAATGTTTATGAAACGTATCTCGATTCTCATTCATATTGGTTGAAATCCGGATATGTTTCAGAAACAATTCTTATTCTGATAATGATTTGCAGTTCGATTACGGTGTGGCGGGAAATTCAAATCTTAATCCCATTCACCCTTTTCTGGAGAGAACAAAGGAGATCAGAATGCTGTGAACTGATCACTAGTCCATTCTTGGGGCCCAGAGTATTTCCTTTCCGAAATTCTATTATTTCTCACTATTTTTTCTCGCTCAATGGTGTCAAAGGAACACAAATGTTGTGAAGTACCCCCAATTCGCAACATTTCAGACCATTCATGTCCAAATCGGAGCCCAGGGCCATTGAATCGACCCAAGCAGAGCCACCAGCCATCACAGAACAGATTATTAGAAAAGAGAGCTGGAGCGGCCGGATTTCGCGACGGTTGTTGGGATTCACCAATGATAGTGAAAAGAAGGTTCACTTTTGTAGTTTTGTTATTTTTTGGTTCATTTTGTCCCTTATTTATTGAAAATGTGAAGCAGACAGTTAATGAGTTGAAGCACTGGATATAAAGTAGTTTCAGATCGAGAAGCCGTTTACGATCAAGAAGCAGTTCGAAATCAAACTTCCACACATCTGGAGAGATCCCGAGGTCCTCGAAGAAGTTAGGAAACACCCTTATTTTTTCAATCTGTAGCTTTTCTTTGATCATCAGACGTTATTGCACAGCTTTCTTATATCATACTTAAACTGAGAAACTTCTAGGAAGTTCAAAGAATATGTCTTAGGTCTGCGAAGATCTCATTAGTGCTGGAATCACAGTTCAGCGGGCGTCGATCTTCAACTGGGGTCTGATCTATTTCTCGTATACCGTGGTACGTTTCGAATTACCGGACATTGCGCGGTTGCTGTATCCAGTGCAATGTCGATGATAAAAATGCAAGATCGAAGGATACTGATCGATACGGTGATGTGTCGAATTAGTAGTGAATCGAGCGAATCAAAAGATGGAAATATTAGCAAGCAATACATTCCTTATAATTAGTCGATGCTCTTGCAGGAACGACCCACAATAGAGGAGGCGCTCGAGGCAGATAAGGAATTGGGCCGGAAAGTGATCCGGAAAATGTGGGAATTGAAAATGATCGAGATGGCGGAAGATATCTTCAGATATGGAAAGACATTCTACAAGCGATACATTGAATAAATTTATTTGTCTCGAGAGAATTGCATCATAATTTAAAAAAAAGGTAAATGATGAGATTAGGTAATTTATCTTCATTAGATTGACTCCCCCCGTGTATTTCGGCACTGCATTTTCTCATCAACTTTCACTTTTGGCCCTTCGCATACCAATCAAACAACCTCAACTAGTGATCACAAATCAGGAAGCGTCATTCTATCGTCCATAGTGGATCTTTTGTAGTATGAAGGTGCACTCGTAGCGAACAACAATCTCTATCTATCTCCACCTCGGAAAAATGATTGACTATCTAACACTATCACTGTGTTAAAACAAACCAGGAAATGGTGCGCACTTCAAGAGATTACTCATGTGATAATGGCGTGCGCAAAACAAATCAGAGCATCGTATAAAGTACATGATTTATGTGAATTCATTACATTTACTCGAAGTGTATTTTTCCAACTCATGCATTGGTGTTTTGAATCTATCTACGCCGATCTGTATTTTATGGTTTCGATTCATAAATTTGAAATTTGTATTTATATCTAGTGTTTCAACAATGCTGCCTCCAATGACTGTGTTGTTCGATGGTCGGTCGATATTTGTTACAGGAGCCACCGGACTCGTTGGAAAGGTTTTTCTCCGCAAATTGTTTCAAAATACAGCGCGAATCTGTGCAGGTATTGGTCGAAAAACTGCTGAGATCACTGCCCGGGATAACCTCAATCTTCCTACTTATTAGACCACTGAAGAATGAGTCTGGAGCATCGCGATGGGCTCGTGTTGAGGGAGTTCGTTTTTTATCCATAATTAGAACGATGTAATAATCTGTCTTTTCATTTCACGATATGTCTCGCACTCTTCAGAGCGTTCTCTTCAATCAAATACGCATGCACTTCCCTCAAAGGCTCGCGAAAATAGTTGTAATCGAAGGAGATATCGCTGAGGAGGACTTCGGGATCTCCAGCACCGATCTGAAACGGATTTTATCCATGGTAAACCTTGAATAATTTGAGCACGGCAATTTAGCCAATTCTAGATCACTGGTAAGACAAGGAGCTTTCGCTCAATTGTTCTAACTAGTAGAAATTGTCGTATTGTTTCAAATGAAATGAAATAATACCATTTCTGGCCTATGTTTGATAGCCCGATATTTGCAGACATCCGTTGTCTTCCATTGCGCAGCGACAGTTAACTTGAACGAAAAACTCAAGAAGGCAACAAATATAAATGTTCTTGGAGTGAAGAGGATGGTTACACTGTGTCCTCGAATGTCGAAACTAGAGGTGTGAATAATAATATAACCACAAATAATAATAAAACACCGAATTGAAAATGATGATTTCAAAATTGGAAATAACAAACTCCCATTACCAGGCCTTCCTCCACTGTTCCACTGCATACGTTAACGTCGATAAACCGGGAGAGAAAATCGAGGAAAAATTTTACCCTTCCGAATTCGATGCTGCTAAGTTGCTCACGGTTAGTTAGAGACTGAACATCAATAATAGAGATACGACATCAGGCGATCGACAATCTTAACGATACTCAATCCGACTATATCAGTGGTCTACTGACGAAGAATCTCTACAATACGTACTGCCTTACGAAAGCACTTGGCGAGGTTAGTTGATGATAGTGTGACATAATCACTAATCCAACACTTTGTGAACTTTGAATAACAGTTATATTTTACCTCATTTCATGCGAAACCTATGTAACTCCGGGAAAGTAACTCCAATCAAAATAAACCATAATTTCAGCAAATCATCCAAAGCGAACCCGACCTCCCCGCTATAATATTCCGCCCTTCAATAATAATCAGCATATGGAAAGACGGAATTCCGGGATGGATTGATACTTTCCAAGGAATAGCCGCGTTGTTTGGAGCTGTTCGATATTTATTTTTATTATTTTTATTAACAATTGAATTGTTTTTCTTAAAACGCAGTCTCCGTAAGAACGTCGGGATCCGGAGGGGATGTGGCACAGTAGCTCAAAATGGTCTCCGGGGGTTCATACTTGGGGGTTAGACTCCCTAGGGGTGGGATACACTTCAGCCAAAAATTTCATCTTCATTTTACCCCCACCCCCCCCATGTGACACACCATTCGATAGAGCATCAAAAGTTATTTCTTGAGCCCAGTTTTCGTAATCCTAACACTTTTGGTTTTCGAAAAAATCGATAAAATGTCGAATTTTCGTGTTTTTATTTTTTTGAAATATTTTTTTCGCAATATTCCAATGATTTCTACCCCCTGGAAATAAGATATTATATGTAATAATACACAAGGATTCCAATAAAAATAAAGTTGAAGCTTTACGAGGTACCAGGACATGACTTTTTGTCGAAAAACTAGCACGCAATTGTCGACGCGGGTTCGATTCCCGGTGCCGACATCAATCTTTTGCCAACTTTTTTTTCTACCCAGATGATGTCATTTCGACGTAAAATCACTTTTGATATGTTCGTACTTCAATTTAACAATGCCCTGACACCTTCCAGTCACAATTGTGGTCATATCCTACCTCGACTTTTTTCACATAAGGGTCCCCCTTATGTGAAAAAATGAGGATTTGAGTAATGTTGAAGTTGTCCCAAATTTCCTTCCCAATGGTAGGAGCGTACTATTTTTTACACCATTATCTACTCTAACTATATTATTTCATTGCGCATGTTCAATTTCGACATCACCCCTAACTTCATTTTTTTCACATCAGGGGGGAACACTTATGTGAAAAAAGTCGAAGTAGGATATGACCACAATTGTGACTGGAAGGTGTCAGGGCATTGTTAAATTGAAGTACGAACATATCAAAAGTGATTTTACGTCGAAATGACATCATCTGGGTAGAAAAAAAAGTTGGCAAAAGATTGATGTCGGCACCGGGAATCGAACCCGCGTCGACAATTGCGTGCTAGTTTTTCGACAAAAAGACATGTCCTGGTACCTCGTAGAGCTTCAACTTAATTTTTATTGGAATCCTTGTGTATTATTACATATAATATCTTATTTCCAAGGGGTATAAATCATTGGAACATTGCGAAAAAAATTTTTGAAAAAAATAAAAACACGAAAATTCGACATTTTATCGATTTTTTCGAAAACCGAAAGAGCTAGGATTACGAAAACTGGGGATTTAATATAACTTTTGATGCTCTATCGAATGGTGTGTCACATGAGGGGGTAAAATGAAGATGAAATTTTCCGAGATCAAAGATCAAAGATCAACTTTTGGCGCCAAATTTTTGGCTGAAGTGTATCCCACCCCTAGGGAGTCTAACCCCCAAGTATGAACCCCCGGAGACCATTTTGAGCTACTGTGCCACCCCCTCCCCCGCTCTTATGCAGACCGCGTTTTAAATTAAAATTTAAGATGTACGCTGGAGTTCTTCCCCGGATTCCGATACTCTCGCACAATCCGAAATCGATATTGGGCTGTGTGCCGTTGGACGTTGTTGTTAGCATGATGATAGTCTGTGCCGGATATCGAATGAATAATAACAACTCACAGTAAGTTTTTTTTGCTTTTTTATCTTGTTAAGAATTGCCTCGAAATACCGTTCAAAAATTTATAGCACCGACTCTATACCAGTTTTTCATTGCTGCACTACCGAGCTTAACCCGTTCCGTCTAGAGAAGCAACTGATGATCGCGCGAAAGGTTGTTTCTACTTTAACCATTATTGAAATGTTGATTTCGAGGGGCTTGAAACAAAATATCACTTCTTTATGACCTGTGCTGTATTGCCGCTTTGACCGGTGGTAGGGGACTGAAGAAACGATTTACTCATCTAGACAGACTGCCCCAATTATGACTTTTCAGTATGCAATGCAATACCCTGCTGAGAAGTTTCTATGCTCTCCATCCTTCAACCCGGGTGGCTTTCAATGTGTCGAGTCGCTCAGACATAAAATGAGAATGGGATGCATGGGACCCGTCTTGGATAAGCTAACCACTTTCTTCCGACAGCCGCCATTGTAAGTGGCCATGAGGTTTTGCACCACCGTTCTCTCTCACCGGCGAGAGTGATGAGAGAACAGACTTCTTCAACCTTACTTAATTATGTTATATTCCTTGATGTTTAATTCGATCAAAATTTACAGCTGGACGAAATTGTATACAAAGGTCGGACACGCCTACACCAACCTGCTACCATTCTCGAGACATTATCATTTTGAATCGACCGGGATGCTGAAACTGATTGAAATGATGAGCGAAGAGGATAGAAATGTGAGATCAGCGTTTCTAATATGATTCCAAAAATATCATCAACACATTACATGCGAAATAGCGTTGATTGCGGACTCAACTTTACCTTTGCAATCGTTTTGTTCAGACCTTCGACTTTGATGTTCGAAAAATCAACTGGACCGAATTCTCTTGCAACGGAATGCTGGGATTGAAAATATTCCTGATGAAGGACGATGTTTCTACAGATGCAGCGATCAGAAGGACGAAGATCAGGCTTGTCAGGTGATCAATTTTACTTAAATTTATCCCAATATCAATAGAAAAAAAACTTCAGCCATCAACTGATCAGTCTGCTGCCAGTGTTCGTTATCTTATACATGATCAGTGTCGTCTTATCGAGGTAGTGAAGTCAATTTGGCAAGATGCCATCTATCATCTCGAATATTTCTGTTCTCGCCTGACAGAGAGGCGATAGAGTATGCAAATAGAGGAGAGGCGACGATTTGACATCACTTATGTTCCTTATTTCAGAAGTTTCACTGCCTGGCAGATCTTTCTACCTCTGATGCTTATCTCCACCCTATTAACCCTGAAGGATTGGTGCACATGCACAAGTGAGGCACACGTTAATTTATTTAGCGGAATATTTTAACTTATAATAAAAAAATAATATAAAATCATTTCAGAGATCAAGCCCCTAGAAGAATACAGAGAGGAAATTGAGAAGATCATGGGAGAACCAATCAGATCTAAGAAAGATAAAATTCCGATTGTTTGAATGCAATAATTTCATTCGGAATACTTGTTCACGTTTGCTCACGACACAAAGAATTTCGATTGGTGTCTGACAAATAAATAGTCAAATTCTTTAAACATGTGAATCAGTTTTTCAATCTCTTTATTATTAATTGTTATTACAGCCAGAACATCAGATGCCTTAGTTTCAAAATAGAAAAGAAACGAATGAGACATTTGTGAGTATGAAATGATTATTTGAACTTTATTTCTTGCGATATCCGAACAACCAATCGGCGCTCTTCCACATTTTGATTTCATGAATTATCTTCTTTCTCGTTTCGACTTCATTTGCGACCACTTCTTCCACAGTGCGACCTTTCTAAAATGTTTTCTGCATTCTCGGCTTACAATATCTTTAAACAGCTCCATATCAATACTCTTAATCGCTCCGTATCTAATATATATTCTACCGTACCACTGTGTAGGAGAATGTTAAATCGTTTGTACTCCAGAAAGAGAGTTCGATATTTACTTTGGGCAGCTTGCTTTTGGCCTGAATTACATCGTCTTACGGATCTTTGCTATTCAAGAACTCAATTTTGTTATTATTTTTTAATGGAAAATTGTGGAAATTTGTGTATTTTTTTGGAAACGTCTTGAAAAATATTTTAGACAGTTCACCTTTTCCTGGACGAGCTCCGGTTCGGAAAAGTTGGCAGTCATGCGGTTTGTGATCTCGTACGTTTTACCGTTCTGAATTAATTTATGACGAACTATTATAATTATTTTTAGTGGAGGGCATTGCGCTGCCGATTGTGCACTACGCAAGGGTTTTATAGCAATTTATAATGATTCTCACATCTTGGTACATTACATTATAAATGTAATGAATACGATACCTTGTTATTTTCTACAACGATGGTTGGTTGTTTGTAGGCGAGCGTTATTACCGGGGTTCGACGTTCAATGACTTCTCTGAGTGAAATAGTTTAACCCAACAAGCGACCATTCTATATTTTGTAGAATCTTTATTCACAAAGTTGGTCAGGCCGAAACTTGAATAATAACCAAAACAGCCAGAATAATAATAGCCACAACATACCTGATGTTTCGCCAGCAAATCGAGATGATCGCCGCCGTGATCACCCATCCAAAAATAACCAGTGAATTGGATTTTATTCTCGCATAATCTTTCTCAAAGTCCTTGTCCACGTAATCACCGGTGCGATTCAGATGATGGATGTCAGCGAAGCTTGATCTTTGATCTTTGCACACTATTTGCTCGTTTGACAGGTGGACGCGTGATTGATATTGGAAGTGGATTGATCGAGCACCTGAAATGTAGTTTAAAGCTGAGAGAAGCAAGATAAATATCATCAAAACTAACCTATGCGAGCAGTGGAAGCGAGAAGTATTCGTAGCATAATGAGTGATTGGGAAAATCAAAAATCGGAGGAGATATTCCTCCTAACCAGCAATCAGTTCAAATGTGCGTCCTTATCGAATGGGAACGCCAATTACGGTAGAAGTACGTTCACAATCATTAAATTTAGCGTTGGACTGGTCAATAATCTCATGATGGGAGAAGGAAATAAACTAGAAAATAAATAGAACATGTTCTACAATCATTTGATTCATGCAACATTAATAAATCCAGTATGAGAAGAATCATAATGTAAATAAGTTTATTCCATCATTTTAGTAGACAAGTCGCTGTTATTTGAACAAAAAATAGTGATTGTAGTAATTTCAAAGTAGATAACAATTTGTGTGTGTGTTTCATTTCTTATCCCCACGATCAAAACATACTAGGAATAAGATGAATAGGAGAAACATAAAGAAAAAGAATACATCCGTAAAGCCAACTTCTTCTCGTTTCAATTCATCTTCTCTGGTCTTCCTTCCTTTCGGTTCGTCTCTAGTCTTCCATTCTTCAATTTCTGCAGTAACCATCTTTCTCATACTCTGTTCTTTTGCGATTACATCTTCGATGGTTGAACTTTTCTGCAATGGTAATAACATTAGTCTACAGTAACCGAACTACTGTATCTAATAGAGACGCCTAAAAAATTCCAATATTCATTTTTATTTTTTTGGCCTCTCAATCTATTTGGAAATTGAAGAAGAAAACGCAAAGAATTGGAATTGATAGTCTATGCCGTACCACAGTATAGGAGAATGTCCAATAGTCCCTTTTCCGCAAAGATCGAGTGACGGTGACCCCGAGCGGCTTGAGCTTGTCTCGGGCCTGAATTTTTTTTATTTCACGAATGATGGACGGCAGCTAGAAACGTCCCATCAGATGTTAAAATATCTCGCCAACGTAGTATACTCTGATTTGTCAAGAATCGCCGCGTATTCACCACTAATGTTATGGAACACTAATGTTATGTTATGTGCTATTCCTGTAATAGCAAACAAAAAACCTGCTCGAAAATGGTCGTTCCGGCCATGGGAAACTTGGCTGTTGTACGGTAGGTCATCGAGTATGTTTTACCATCCTGTACAATTTTATTTTGTAATTATTTATTTTGAAAATTATCGTAAAAATAGTCTGGCAAATACCCTGTGGTTGTGCTCAATGATGGTTCGTGGTTCCCGGGGTACCGCTTGTTCATTGATTCCAACGTGAAGTTCTACTCTGAATGAAGTATTCTAACAGCGTATCATAAGTGTTGCAATAGTGTACCTGCCATTGTGCGTGAAGTAAGTTAAGAATCCTGCGACTGTTAAGCAACCGAGAAGAATCCAGGGGCGACGGGCATTGGTCTTATTCTTTTGAGCATGACCAGAGATATTATCAGCTCGGAATATCGATTGCTCAGTCGCGACATGACACTTTTGCAGTGCACCAACGTTGGTGCTCAGATGAACGGGAAGAAATATATCATTGTAGTCGGATCTTTGCAGTCGCAACACGTAGGCGGGTGATTTGTATTGGACACGCAACGATCGAGCGTCTGTAAATGGAAAATATAATTCCAGAGTTTTTGAGTAGAATCTATGCAAATAAAACCCACTTATGCGACTAGCCGATGAAAGCAGTGAACGAAACATTGCGAGCAAGGCAGTGAGCCGATTGAGCACTTGCACTGGATAAATATGCAAATAATTAAGTTCACATTGGCGTGACCACGCTAATTACGGTAGAAAGACGTGAGTCAGGGGACGTAATGTGTGGATCATGGAGGGAAGGGAAGTTAGGACGAGAAGAATGGGGTATCGGCGACTCCTATGATAACAGTTCATGTTTACCATGCTTTTCACGTCCTCAAAAAGCTGAAAATAACCCTGCAAGGACTCTTATTATCAAATGCGTGTATTCGGTAGAAGTATATTAACATTTATCATTTATGCTTGAAGTTGCAATTACAAATTTTTGACGAATCATGAATTGATAAATTAATCACAGATTAATTTAAGATTTAGATCTTTCTGAAGTCTTTCTTAGCCTTGACGAGTAGCTTCACGCTTTCAAGAAGACCCTTCTCGAGGAAATGCAGAGTAAAGATTTCGACCACCACTTTTCCCATCAGTTCCTTCTCTGACTCGATTGCTTCGATGATCGTGGGCCGGGTCTGGAATACGAATATATAGCATAAAAACAAATATATATAAGAATCTAGGAGTCCAGTACGGGCCATCCAATCGACAGGTTACCGTACCACGATGTAGGAGATGTCCCAGACACAGCTGTCAAAGCGCGATTGAGCGAGGTTGACTCCGAGCGAATTAAGCTTTTCGCGGAACTGAAATTGCATTAAGAATTAACTGTGAAAAATATGCCTTCACTGAATGCGGTAAAAATATATAAAAAAATTCATAAGGATGAAGGTCGGAACGAACCATATCAAAATTATCATCCTCATTGTCAGAAAGCTGAGGCAGCCTGGCTTGAAAATGGTTGCTGATTGAGTAGGACATTCCTTTCTAAACAAAGATTGCTCAGTCAAGATAGAGATGCTTAAGTTAGAGTGAAAATGTCACTGTTGTGTCCTTTTCGACGATGGTCAACGGCCCATATGGCAAGTTGATAATGGCCTTGGATGTATGGCCGAACCAGTTGTCGGGTGACAACGATGGAACAGTGGTCTTTGCAGCAGAGTTCGGCTCCCTTCGATAGGCCAGGTATCTGAAACACAATTCGAAAATGTTCATCAAATTGTAAATGATTTTTCAGTAATATTTTTACCTATCCATAAGCACTGCGATTCCGATTGAGGTAAGCCAGAAAAGCGAGACCAGCCCTAATCCAACGATCCGATCAGTTCCGGATGATTCAGTGGTCTTCGAATCGCTGTCATTTGCTTCACCATTCTGCTTCTTTGGCGGCGAGGGAACAGTCGTGATCTGATTAGAAAAGTTATACAAAATGATTAAGGCACTTTCATCTGCGGGAAATAACAATTCGAATTCCCCATCGAATCACCAGAGGGAAACTGCTATAATACAAGCGAATCCACTCTTCGAAAGTGCAGTTTTTCTTGATCGAAGCGACACTCGACACTTCGGTAGTTTTCTGAAGGAATAGACAGTGAAACAATGTCAGCAGGTCATTTATCATCAAGCGATGTATTGATCAAACTCACAGGAACGGTGTCATAATAGGCAATAATCCACTCCTCAATAGTATAGTCTTCCTTCTTTTTGGGTAGGCCTCGAATTTCGCTCTTGCTATAAGTCGAGCGGCAAAGTTCAATGTCTGCTGACCGGGGAACTCTCAGCAACGAAAGCTTCGGATGAGCAATTGGGGTACCATAGAAGGCTCGGGGACCTGAAAAATCATGATCAACCTTGAAAAAATAAAGCAAATGTTGATAAACAAATAATCAAATCAAGAAAAAATATATTTAAACCAAATTTAAAATATTTTAACCTGAACGAGCCGTCGATTCAAGAAGATGACGGAGCATAGTCAGGGAGATACTGATGCAGACTACAGTGTAGGTTCAGAAAGAAACTGGGCCAGTTCTAGAGACGCCGTTTTATCCTGCAAACCAAGCAAACTACGGTGACATCATCGAAACATCATACCCCCAGGCAGTGCTGGAACCATTCTTTCTCGAAAGTACCTTTTATTTCCCCCTTGGCATAGCTACTATAAATCGTTCTCAAACACTTCATTTATCCGCATAAACAACAAGCTCGATTCTAACACAAATTGTTCATTTTGTTTTGTAATAAACACATTTTCAGTAGGATCCGGAAATCCAAGTGAGCCAATCGGAGATGTTTTCATGTGCTTGATGTTTATTAATCGCATTGATTCCTTGCTCAGCATCATTCGACTGCAAGGAACCGGGAAGTGTCCGAGTTCTGGTCTTGGCTTCTCTTCTGAAATTAAAATATAGTACGATATTCCAAGGATGCATTTTTTTCTGAAAACAGGAGCACAAACTTACACAGAAACAAACAAGATTATGACAACCGAGGCCATCCAGATGATTGCATCGAAGTATCCGTCGGTTTGGTCGCTGTTTCGTTGGTCCTTCCTTTCCGAGTCTTTGTCGAGCACTTCTTGTTTATCGGCGGAAGCCTGTGCAGAATATTTTAATCACTGTCCTAGTAATACAGAAAGCTACCTGAACAGTCGATACAATGTAATAGAATGCGCAATTCTCGACAACTGAGTCCTGGCCAATAATGCTGTGGTGAATTTGTTCCATCTTCGTGGAAATGGAACGACGAGCGAGTGGTCTTTGATCTTTTGGACTGTTGGGCTTGGTCGAGAGCTGTCGCGAGCCTGAAAAAAAATTATAAAAAAGTTAACGATCAAAAATCAAAGTTCAAAGACCAAAGATCAACTCACTCGTGCGAGCAGTGGAGGTGAGAAGACGCAGCATCAGGAGTGAACGGGGAGGGTAATGCCCAGAGTTGAAGAATGGACGGATACGACTAGGCACTATTGGGTTAGCGTCCGAAACGACCTTACCCACGAGCAAGGTGTAAATCCCCACTGGAGCTGCTCGACTATTCTTTGAGTACACCGGATCGTAAATGCAAGCATTAATCTAATACTAATAAGAAGTTCCATTTTTCGAACGAAATAGAGTGTGCACTTGAAACCGAAATAAAGAGATTTATCACATACTCGAGCTCACAATAATTAATACAAAATTACAAGCACACATACATTTTTAGAAATTGAAAGTGGATTGTTTGCGATTCTTGAACTCTTCCATACCATCCTTCACCAAATTATTAATTTCGATCTCCGCTTGCCAAGCCTCGTATGGCGTACGACGTCTCTGGAAAATTACCGCATTTTCACTTTTTTTCAAGAATTGTTCCGAAAACTTCCGAAAACAATCGAACTATCTTACTACAGCTACGTCGTCAATCACATTCATTTTTTAGCAGTTGTATACTTTCATTGCTTCTCCTAAATTTATATAAACATGCAGTACCGCAGAATATACGAAATGCCAGATTCTCTTGTTCCAGAATGACTGCTCGACTTTAACTCCGCGCTCCTTGAATTTATCATGGATCTGCAAATTTCATGATTTTTCAAATGTGACATCGAGAATTGTATGGGAATTAGTTGAAAGCGGGATCACAAACCTCAGTAAATTCCTGATCACTGGAAAACGGAACGATGAATTTGATGCGATTGGAGATGTAATAGGTCTTGCCAAACTAAAAAAAAATTTATATCATCATTATTTTTCATTTCTCATAAGAGTAATCAAGAAATGTTCAGTACCTGAGTAGTATGCGCAGTAATGATCGCATTTGTTTCGGCATGGAAGTTTTGGTATCTGAAACAGTATTTGCTTTCCGGGTCTGCCTGACAAAAATAGAAAATCGAAGAAAAAAAGCTAACCGATCGTAGAGAAAAACGAGGCCAACCGCGATCCAGACAATGCGCGGCAGTCGCCATCGCTGATCCATATTCTCATTGGTAACGGAGAGGCCGGCTAATGCTGGAAGTATCGTAAGAGTGATATAATCCGCACCCAACAGAACAAACAGACAGACTTTCCCCCAAAACTGGTTTCGACACCGGTTTCCGAGGATTTGGTTTTCACATAGTGTTTCTTTTTTAATTTGAGCTGAGACCTATTGTCCGAATCAATTTTATTTCCACAGTTCTGGATGATTGGCATATTATTGGTTTTTACACTATTCTTGCGAGATCAAATCATGCATAAAGTTCCGATAATCACGGTTGTAATATAAGAAATACAAAACGTACCATCAGGCATATTCCCATATGCATCGCGAATGTAGATGCTGATAGACGGAGAAAGGGACGATTCGCCATCTCTATTTTTTGTGAGGAAACATTTCGAGTGCTGCAAATCGAAGGAAATTATCTCCCCATTACGATTTCTTTCGATTCTTTCTAGTGGGGTCCTCATCACCTTATCAAACACCGCATAACTTTGTGTCGTTTTCATGCCGATTGCGTTCCAGTCATTCTTTTTTGTTGCCACTTCAAAAGATGAAACTTTGGTAGTGAACAGCCGACGTATTTTCAGTGATCTTTGATCCCATGGACCATAAATTAGCACATTTGGTTTGCTAAATAGCGTTCGGACGCCTGAAATATAGGGTTATTCGTTTGTATTATAGGTTTAGAAAAAAGCATACTTGTGCAAACAGTCGATGTAAGGAGATGACGAATCATGGAGGGATTTGTTGCTCAATATATCTTTTCAGATTCTTCAAAACTATAGAAACGTCTTTGGCACAAGTGTGCATTGAACAAAGAGCAGCGCCAGAAGGTTGCGAGCACTGGAATCTACAAAAGTGCAAAAAATAAGAGACTATAATCAATATCAACAACATCAAGAAGGCGATAATAATTACAGAACCCCCTTCATCCTCCGTGTTTTGTACCATTTTTAAAGTACGTCATATCCCATGAAAAGAACGCTCAACTCAATAGTACAAATACGAGGAGATCAGATGGTTTATGCTAAAACAATTAATAATATCAACAATCACACAGTGTTTTCCTGGTGTCAACCTTTTTCCGGAAGGTCCCATGACCACTTGTCAATTACTGGGGAAACAATCTGAAGTGCTCACATGATTAGGAGAATGTGTCTCTCATTTGTATGTGACGTCTTGTTTCTCGAACTTTTGAGACCCTCTGAAAATGATGTTGATACAGTCCCGCACATGATTAGGAGAAGCGTAATACCAAAAAGACAAATGATTTGGAGAAGAGCAAACAATTATAATATCCTATTGTGTCCGTCTTCCCTACACATTCAAGATTGTGTTGCGTAGCTCTGACATCTGACATAAATTTTATGCCGATCAAAGGTTGTCGTGAATCAGCAATCTGGTTTTCTGGTTTCAACTTTTTTCCGGTAGCTCCTATGACCACTTGTCATTACGAGGAAAACAATCTGAAGTGCTCACATGATTAGGAGAATTCTCTCTCATTTGCATGTAATATCTTGTTTCTCTAACTTTTGAGACCCTCGGAAAATGATGTTGATACACTCTTATCTTCATGTAACGAGAAATCGGGTATCTCTAACTGCCTGGCGACCTCTTCGGATATTGTGGATAGAGATTATATTTCAGTCATTTGAGCGTTTATCAATAATTTCTATATTTTCTATCCTTAACGTTCTAATTTGAATGCCTTTCATTACACTAATCGTAGTTTCAATATTTCTGGAAATGTTTCTTAGTTTCCTGTTGCCACCTGTTGCCCTTTGTCACTTGAACTGATCGAATGGGGAAAATAAAATAAGGTTTAATTATCACAAGTTCAGATGTCCACTCCAGCTCCCATCTTCGCCTTCGCTCCTGCAATTGATCATGAGGAGGAACATAGAATCAGCTGCAGGTGAGGATACTGCAATATTCGGGGAGCTATTCCCCCAGGTTGCTCAATAGACGTCCATTCCGACTAAGAAATACGCTAACGATGCTTTTGCCCTTTCGTTGAAATGAAATGTAAAACGATTTATCTTATTATAACCTAACCTATACAGGTGCTACATCATCATGGCAATCGTGATCGTGCTCATTGTAGTGGGCATTGCCGTCGCTTCGTTCTTCACTGCCGACACTTCTCAGTAGGCTTACTGGGGGATTTCGATAGGATTACGGTAGGCTACGGATCAGCAGACGGTACGCTTAGGGTCTGCTTACGGTAGGATTACAGAAGTTTTTCAGGAGTTAGGGTAGGAGCACGGTTTGAGTTCCGATGCACTTTTATAACATACTTCAGAGGCATAATAGTCATCATAATTGTGTCATTAATGACTGTTCTGGGGATATAAAATAGTGCCGAAGGTTTACGATGTGTTGCTGTAACAGTTCAGCTATAGTAAGATTGCTTTCGGAGTGGGTTCAACAAAAATACATAATCAATCGCATTCAGACGATACGTCGAGGGAGAAATACTATATTGATCATCGCTTCGCCCTTCCACGATTCTTCCGGACACTACCCACTCATCAAGATCGCTTCAAGCCACATAATCTATCGCACTTGCCCGCACTTTTCACCCACCAAATTTAAATGAGATAAACTTCTGCGACGTGAACCTTGTAATTTTAGAGCACCGAGAACACCGGTGGAACACACATTTGTGCACCACAAATGCCATTAATTATTTTCCATCACTTAGAAGTTGAGGAGTGACTGGTGGAAGAAAAAATAAGGCCACCCTGACGAGCGAATTGGCGAAGAAAACGATAAATCTTCTTGCACATATTTATGCAGATCAAAGGCTGGTGTGACTCACAAAACTATTTTTCTGCCTTTTTTCCGCCAGATCCCATGACCACTTGAAACTAACGAGGAAAACAATCTCAAGTATGCGCTAGTGATTAGGAGAATCTCTCTTACAGACATGTGATATTTCGCTTCTCTAACTGTTTTCAGACCTTGTCGAAAACTGGAGATGTTACATGACTTTTTACTCAACGAGCCATCGGATTTCTTTTACTGCCTGAAGACCTCTTTAAGATCCCCAATAGCCCCTTCCCTCCTTTTTGCCAGTTCCCCACTTCTGTGCTCATTAAATTTCGTTACTTTTCATTCCCCATCTTAAATCGACGTGGGGAAGGGTACGAAATAATGCTACTTTCTGATCCTTTTCAGATGACCATTCCCGGTCTCATGTTCCCTTCGCATGAAATGGAAGAGGAGGAGTACACGAGGAATTGGAAGTTGGGGTAGTGCCAATATTTTCCCGGTTGCGTTACAAATTGCTTTTCACTCCACTCATTTTCCATATTTCTTTTTTGCGAGATCGGGCGATCATAGATATTAGTTGTCACAAGCAAAATCCTAATTGCCCTAGAGAAATAACTGGTCTAGCAGTGATCCCCGCCCTTTGTATCTTGAATAAGGTGTTGGCTTCAAAATTTTAGCCGTTTTTTAGAATAGATGGACACGATGGAAAGGATGAAGAAGGTAGATTATTCATCTAGAATAATCATCTCAATCTCATCCCTTGCAGATGCCGCATCATCACTGGCGTCGTTATTGGACTAATTCTGATCGGCCTCGTTATCGCATCGATCTGCACTGCCGAGTAAGTGGGATTACGTTAGAATTACGGTAGGGTGGAACCGGTGGGAATACGGTAGGGTTGCGGTAGGTATCTCAGGGGTACGTGTCTCAGTATGTCGAGGGGGGGGGGTACGGTAGTATATGCTACTACTCAACGCTCCTATCCTCACGAAAAGTACGGTAGAATTACGGCAAGACGGAACTGGTGGGAATACGGCACGACTAGTGTAGACACGATGTTCCTGGAGAGGCATTGCAGTGGGCATAGTGTTGGGTTGGCTACCTTAGAAATGTGATAGTGTTAGAGGGGTCATAGTGGTATTTTGCGATATACGTGCAAAAGATAATATTTTTATTCAGGCCATCCAGCAAGGGAATGCTGCCGTATCCGTTCTGAACGTCTCTTCACCACCCCATCTTCCACCATTCAATCAGATACTACTCTTCAACGATCCTCGAGACCACTCAAAGTCAAAACCCTATTCAATTTGTTTACAATTCCGATATGCCTAACACACATGCGATAAACCTACGTGAATCGAACGTTGTGGAATTTTTCGAAATCATATACCGAAATTAGGAAAGTCCTCCTTACTAATTAAACAGGAAACAAGAAGAACTAAGCATAATTTTTTTCAGTGATTATTTATTGTTAGAACAGGTATCTATTTTCCACATAAGTATCACAGATGTTCTAGGCAGAAAGGAACGCCAGTGGGAGTGTATTTTTGAATATGCGTCTCGAATTGTATGATACTGTCATGAAAACCTGCGGATATTTTGTTCTCATTTCAAATTTTCTGCTTCTTTTATTTTCCATGCTGCGCCATCTTCTGACCTCGTCTGCTCGCTTGAGTGAGTTGGTCTTTGATCTTTGATCTGGGCAAAAAATTGTCCAACGACCAACCTTATAAAAAACAGGCCGCCGGTCACTCTTCAATTCATCGGGATCAAAATCAGCCAGTAAATTGGTGTCCCGAACCACAATGGCTCTAGGAGTGCTTGGTGGCATCGGTCTTGGCTGGTGCGCTCATGAATTATATACGTACGTGTTTTTCGATGAGCATTTGACAATGTCGACTGTTATTTTGCAAACGATTTTTCAGAGGCGAGGACAAAACGCAGTCAAAATTTTCGCTAACTTTCGTGCCGAATAGCCACTCGCAGCTTCTATCCGCGATCAGGTAAAGGGAAAGGGAGTACGAGGAAGAAAGGACTGCAAGAAAATTCAGCGAAAGAAAGAGTTTGACATCGGCTACATACGCGCGACAGCGAAAATACAGTTGCCTCACATCGTTAGAAATACCCACGTGAAGGAGGTATGTTTTTTCTGCGTAATTTAAATTTTCTAACAGTATGATCGTTTTTAATAATTTCAGCTGTACGATTCAGTGCCAATCAGCAGAATCGAACCGAAAGTAAAGAAACATGGTGTGAATACCTTCGAATTCAACTACGATGTGCGCGTGGTATATTATGCTCGGTATATATATATTACTGTGTACATTATTTTCAGAATAATAACTTCAAAATAGAAGATTTGATGATGATTTATGCTTTCTTCAAGTCCGTGTACAGTCTAGCTCATCTAAACGATATGATAGGCGCTGGTGCTACATTCGACGATTGGAAAGCTTATCGCAAGCTCACACCCTCGAAATAAAATGTTGATTTGGCTATCCCGATTTTCAATGAACGCACATTACATATATTATTATTCGATACATTGTTTTACGATTGACTTTCTTTCGGTCGGTGCAAAATAAACGCCATTAATGTCAAATTCTAAAAATAGGTGTTATCGAATTCACATGTGGTCCAACTGTTCCTTCACCTATTATATTTCCGTATTATTGTTTTCCTGATATAAATTTCGAAACATTTATCCTGCAAAATCATTTCCTTAAAATTTTCGATTTCCCCATTCTTTCATCTGGCACGCTTTTTTCTCACAGCTTTTGAACAATTTTCTTGCATAATTGCTATAAATTGACAGCCTTTTCCTCATATTTTCATCATTCAGAAATGAACAGCTCCCTCTTCTTCGTTCTCCTCTCGCTGCCTCTCATTGCCAACGCCCTCAACGAGGTACGTCAATCTGGAGATCTACCGTAATCCGGCATCATCTACTCGATGACCTATCGCTACCGTAACCCAGGGCTACCGTAGGATCCCAAGTGCTACCGTAATCTTAGACTTCCTGGGATCCCAAGCGCTACCGTAATCCAATGCTACAGTGCTAATCGATAATCCTAATCAGGCAGACACGGCTGTCGTGCAGAAGCTCCGCAAGGAGTACCGTACCGAGCTCTACGCATTCCTCGACCAAATCAAGGTCTACCCTCAACTGAAGGTACTTGTGGCTAGCGTAATCCTTGGTTACCGTACTCCTGAAAAAGTTATCAGCTCTGAGTACAGAATACCGAAATCTTCAACCGTCAATCGATAACTACTTTCATCACCACCATAATTTCAGGCTGTCTACGACAATTTCATGGCATGTAAGACCACCCCCGATCAGGCATCGGCCGCCCTTCTCAAGCTCCTCCCCACCTTCTACCCATCTAATGATAAGAGAGACAGAAACCTCTCGGCCCTTGCCTCAATGCTCGTGCTCATTGACTCGATGGACCAGGCCAGTGGAAGATGCAAAAAAATCTAAATGAAAAATGGAATCAATAATCGATAAAGTTCTGCATTTGATTTTTTCCCCTACAACAACACACAAAATTTAAAATAATACAAGAGAATTGCTAGGACATTGACACATTGACTTACTCATTACTTGCAATTAGGTACAATTCTTACAGACCTACGAGAAGGACAGAATCCTCTCTGCTCTTGCATCGATGCCTGTTATGATTGATTCGATGTGCGAAGCCAGGGGTAGGTGAATAAGTCGGGCCATTGAATCGATAAATCAATAAACCCACTCGATGTTGTATTCGCTATATCATCGCACAAAATATTATTCAAAATAAATACTTTTTAAAAATATTAAATTTATGGTCGATTTCGTCGATTCGAAGGGCTAAATCGTATCATTAATCGATAAACATATTCATTTGATGCTGTATTCGTGCGAACAAATTCTGATCTTATCGTTAGATTATTTCCCATTCCACACGTAGTTGACCTTTGACGAACTGAGTGGAGGGAGGAGGGAGGAAGAGGCTAGTGATCTACCTACTCTCCTCCCCTCTATCTCTTCCCTTCCTCTCTCCCAGACAATCAATGGCTCGCTAACCAGCAGATTGAGTTTGCTGAGCATTTGAAACGTACGATATATGTTGTTTGATCACATAAATTTGTTGGTTTGCTACCAGAAACCTGTTTAAGATTGACATTCTTTCGAAATGAACAAATGAAAATATGACAGTCAAAATAGGTCTTACATATCCCACCCTCACTTTTACCTGATTGCTTTTAGATTTATATTTTAAGATATTACTCTTTACTAGTATATCAATGTGTCTGTCTGTCAGTTCGTCTGTATGGTTGTTTGTTTGTCGGTCACGCTTTTTTCCAAATGTTCATAACTCGCTCCAAAACGATTCCCCAAGCCTATATATTTTACAAATGGACTCGTAGTGAAAACAATTTTTAAAAAAAATCGATAATTTTTTTTTAATTATTTCGTCATCATTTCGTCGTAACCCTTTTTTTTCACCGGAAACTCAACCAAATCGATCGTGCGCTGAACCAAACTTCTTTAAAGAAGGTGTCCCACGAATATCTGGCTAACTGAGTTCTCGATGTGAGGTGGTGGGTCTCTTTTACCCGATAACACTTTCGAAACTCCCAAGTCACCATTTTTCGTTTGAAC
>LS486012.1:298125-311938 GCA_900490705.1 Pristionchus arcanus
GGGTACTGTAGCCATGTTGTGTGGCAGACGGCGCGCGGACAGCGCGCCTCAGTTCTCAGCGCTTCTTGTTCACTCTCTCACGCTCCACACACACCGCCACCATAGCTAACTGCGAAGGACTTGGGTATGGGCCACTCAGGTCGTTGGTTCAATCCCGTCCGAGTGTAAACTGTGCAAAATCCTTTTGCCTTTTTTTGCCGAAGTGCACAAAGTGATTCTGACTGATCAGGAACCGTCCTAACTCATTTTGGGATACAGTAACCCCCAAACCCGGTGCGTCTGGTGCGCAGCACCAGAAATGCTCTAAATGGCGCGTTTTTCGGCTAGAAAGATCGGGAAAAATCGGGGAAAATCAGAAAAAATCGGGAAAATTCGCAGAAAATATCTTGGCTTGCCCGTAGCGAGCGCACGCTCGGCTATTCTCTCTACATAAAAAAACGCTTGTGACCGATCCCCTGGTCGACGGAAATTTTGTTTGGAGGCCGGGGGGATGATGGTAAGATTTGGTAAAAACCAGGGTGGTATGTAGTCGGCCCGGGGCTACAAACTGGCATATTTGGTTTTTCGAAAAAAGTTGATCTTTGATCTTTTCCAAGTTGCCACTTTAAGCTTTTTTGTATTTATCTCGAAAAGTACAGGTCCGATCGGTCTGGAAAGTGCTCCGATGGGTCCAAACCGGGTATGATACGTGTATATTCTATTAACGCGCTTGATTTTCACTTTAAAGCACTTTTCTGACGAAAATTTTTTTTGAAACTGGGACTTTTGAGGCCGAAATTGGTCCTAATCGGTATATATGCGAGTGGTAAATATTGAAGACGGGGTGGTAAGTACCGGTTTAGAATTTGAGGGTCTGTAGCAACCACATGGCTATCGATCTGAGCCGGTTAGAACTTGGTACGACCCCTGGGGGCCGAGAAACGTTCATTTTCCTGAGGTACTATTTTCGGAAATTGTACATTTCGGTGATCAGCTGAGTGGTGAGTGGTTTTATCGCTTTGTAATGGTGAGGGTTGATTGAAATTGGTGTTGAATCGTGTCGGGGAGTGGTGGGGTGTTACGTAAGAGGTGGTTTGTAAACTAAATGGTGGCTCAGTGGGTTAGGCGTTGGCCTAGCAACCACGAGGTTGGGGGTTCGATCCCGCCCGAGGGAAACCATTTTGCCGCATTTTGTGGAGATGATTGGAGTGTGGCAAAGTGGTCGGGAAGTGTCCTAGCGCATTTTCGAGTGTCATAATCTCGAAACCCGGCGCACCTAGCACGCAACCTCAAAATGGCTCAAAATTACGCGTTTTTCGGCTAGAATAATCAGAAAAAATCGAAAAAAATAAAAATAACCTTGGTTTACCCCTAGCGAGCGCACGCTCGGCTCGTTCTCCCTTAGATAAACGATTGCAGGTTTGAAAATTTACCGCTCAAAGCAAAGTGCATGGCAAGTGATAAAGCGCCCCCGGCAAGATGTGGCAAATACCAGGGTGGTATGTAATGGACCCTGGCGCATCTTTTCTCTCTTGACAACTTTTTGGTAGGACGTCATCTGAGAGATCAAAGATCAACTTGAAAATTCGATGCTTTTCGTTTTTGCTCTATAACTCGCGAGCGCGTGCAGCTACGGCTTAGCGATCTGGAAGGGGAATGTAGAGCTTGCCGAGACGCGTCGATGGGAATTTAAAGTGAGAAAAAATATTTACATAGAGCTGAGTTGTAATTGTGGTGTAGTGGCTAAGAGGCTCGCCTAGCACGCAGACAGGGATTGGCCGTCCCAGGTTCGACTCCAACTCGGGGCAGATGTTTTGCCCGATTTTTTAGCTTGGTGCTGGAGGGTCGGGGAATGGTCAGGGAGTGTTTTAAAGCTTAATTCGTGGCTCAGGCGGTAAGAGGGTGGTCTTGCAAGCAAGAGGTTGGGGGGTTCGAGTCCCCGCCGGTGCCAAAGCATTTGCCAAGCATGGGGGAATGGTAGGAAGTGGTAGGGAAGTGTTGTAAAGCGTAATTCGTGGCTCAAGCGGTAAGAGGGTGGTCTAGCGAGCAAGAGGTTGGGGGTTCGAGTCCCGGCCGATGCAAGCTCATTTGCCATGAGTAGTATGAGTATGAGTGTAGTAGGAGTAGTATGAGTAGTATGAGTGCTGGGGAGTAGTAGGGAACCATTGTAAAGTGTAATTCGTGGCTCAGGCGGTAAGAGGTCGGTCTAGCGAGCAAGAGGTTGGGGGTTCGAGTCCCGGTCGGTGTCAACGTATTTGCTAATACTCTAGCATACCGGGGGAGGGTCAAGAGATGAACCCGAGTACGAAAACCGTCAAACCCGGCGCTCCTAGCACGCAAACTCAAAATGGGTCCAATATCCGCTAGACAAGTTCAAATAAATCGGGAAAAGGCGTAATTAAACTAAAATCTTACGGTTTACCCCTAGCGAGCGCAGCTCGGCTAGTTAATCGATAAACATCTTCATTTGATGATGTATTCGTGCGAACAAATTCTGATCTTCTATGTTGTTTGATCACATAAATTTTACTCTTGGTTCGCTACCAGAAATCGATTTAAGATTGACATTCTTTCGATATTTACAAATGAAAAGAAGATAATCAAAATAGGTCTTACATATCCCACCCTCACTTTTACCTGATTGCTTTTAGATTTAGATTTTAAGACATTTATCAATAATTCTGCAAAAATGATATCTTCTGATTTCTTGATTTCACCATTCTTTCATCTGTCACGCATTTTCCCACAGCTTTTGCACAATTTCCTAGCAAAATCACTATAAAATCAGAGCTTTTCTCCTCCTTTTCATCATTCAGAAATGAACGCCTCCCTCATCGTCGTTCTCCTCTCTCTTCCCCTTATCGCCAACGCTCTCAATGAGGTAGGTCAATCTGGAGATCTACCGCAATCCGGCACCATTAAATCGATAATCGACGCCCTAGTGCTACTGTAGATATCAACGGTAGATACTAATCGATAATTGACGCCCTACCCCAACGGTAATCGGAAGATACCGTAGGACTCCTGATGCTACCGTAATCCATGGCTAATCGAAATCGCTACCGTTATCTCAAGATAACGTAGTAATCAATTATCGCTCAGGCGGACACGGCTGTTGTGCAGAAGCTCCGCAAGGAATACCGTGCCGAGCTCTACGCCTTCCTCGACCAAATCAAGGTCTACCCACAGCTGAAGGTATTCAGCTATCGTAATCCTTATTTACCGCACTCCTGGTAAATCGATATCTTTCCACTGTAGAATACCGTGTTATTCTGCGGTCAAAGAATATCATTTTACCTTAGAATGTACAGTATTTTACCGTCTATAGATATCTACCGTAAGCAGTAAATCGGTGTACACTAGGGTTGACAAATCGGCCTCGGAACTCGGCATTCCGTCGTCCCAGACGCACTAATTGGCCCAGGCCGGCATCGAGAGACATGCAAATTGAGCAATGCCGGCATCGGCATCTCTCTCCCCTCTCGTGCCGATTTCGTGCCGGACTGGAGAGGGTGATCAAATCGAGAGGGGGGAAGGGGAGAGACAAAGGTATTCTAGCTAATTAGAAGCAATTTGCATGGCATGCCGGCCTGAGAGGGAGAGAAGGGAGCGGTGCCGATTTCGTGCCGAGCTGAGGGAGGGAGAGAGAGAGGGGCCAGGCCGGCCTGGGATGCAAATCGCTCCGCATGCCGCCATTGTGCCGCGTGCCAATTTGTCAACCCTAGTGTACACAATACCGAAATCTTCAACTGTCAATCGATAACTACTTTCATCACCACTATAAATGCAGGCTGTCTACGACGAGTTCATGGCTTGCAAGACCACCCCCGATCAGGTATCGGCCGCCCTCCTCAAGCTCCTCCCCACCTTCTACCCATCTAATGATAAGAGAGACAGAAACCTCTCGGCCCTTGCCTCAATGCTGGTGCTCATTGAGTCGATGGACCAGGCCAGGGGCGGGTGCAAAAAGATCTAAATGAAAAAAATGGAATCGATATTCGATAAAGCTCTTCATTTGATACCGATTTCGCAATAAGCACGCATGAAGTATTACAAACCATTTTATAAAAACAATGATCATGCTCCTCCCCGGGCAAGTGCTAAATAGTTCTTTGGAATCGATACAACTCTTCATTCGAAGGTGAATTCGCCTGTGCAAATCACATGCATTATGAGCAACTGATAATCCCGTTCCCACATGAATATTGATAGTGAAATTCTGCATAGCGGTGATAGCATACAACAACTAATACAGCATCGCATAACGCAATAGCGAAGAACAAATTTTTTTAATTAAATTAAATTAATCATTTTTTTGTTCGATTATCGTTTCATTCCCTCACTCATTCCTTCCTTCTTCACCCGCCCTGAGCGGTTCGCTTCTCCTCTACTCGCCACTACTCACTCCCCATGCTGCGCCATCTTCTCACTTCGACTGCTCGTAGGTTAATCTTTGATCTTTGATCTCTGATCTTTCCAGAAATCACGGTTAAATTCAGGTTCCCGATCGTTCTTCGTCAAGTCCAACGAGCCCTTCCGCATGACTAGTGCGTGAATGACTTTGATTAGAATTCCCTCATAATCTAAAGGGATATCAGAATCAGATATCAAAGAGTTCTCGAGAGATCAAGGATAAAATATCAACTTTAAGGCCGTCGCGCGGTATCCGATCAGAAGACGCCATCGTCGTCGAGTCAGAAGCCGTTAGAGGTCGAAACAGAGGTGGCGTTTATTTGTTTCAAGTGTTCTCTCTTGTCACTCTGATCTGGGCATCTGGGCAAGATAGAGCTCGAAAATTTACCCACCGTTGGCAGGTTGGCAGGTAAGTGCGCTTAATGAAAAGGCTGCTGCAATTTTTTCTTGACAAGCTCGAGCAATGAATTGACGATTAGTAATATTGAAGCATTCGTAATTTCAGAAACCGTCATCCCGCTCCGGCTGGAAGCTGATCGCCGGGTTGTTCCTGGCGAATTCAGTGGGCTGCTATTGGCTCGGAAGGACCGGGGTGCCGGGAGATGAGAAGTGAGCTATAAGTCATTTCAATAATAATAATAATAATAATTATAATAATATGATAATAATTATAATATTTATCCGCACAGATGGTATAATTGTGGGGGTGGGGGTTGTCCGCCAGGTTAAAAGGAAATGAGTAGTGAACATAGATTCATTTGAATCACGCAGTGTGAAATTTTGAAAGGAATTAGTCATCTCCAATGGAGAGATTCATGCCAACCCTGAGCAGTAGTATGCGCGAGAGAGCGCACATAGCATGAGCTGTTCTGGCCGAGTGGTCTAAGGCGCTGCGTTCACAAGGGAAGCACCAAAGTAAACGGAAGCCGATCAAGAATCGACTTATTGGGGCATGTAGGGAGTGGGAGGAGGGGCTCAAAACTTATTTCAAAACCTGCTAAAGTTTCATACCGTAGCCAGGAAAATCGATAATTGCTCACCACGCGGATTTGCGCGCGCGACAAAATAACTTCAACGTGCTCTAGATTGAGATCAAAGAGAGGGCCGCGACTTTTGACACTTTCCAGGGATAGACTAAGGTTATGTTCATACCATATCCAAAAATTAGCCAATTCCGTAGGAGTCCACGAGTTTCATGAGAGATCAAAGATCACTTTCCGTTTCAAATTTTGCTACTATGCAAATTTCGTGGACGCCAACAGAATTGTCTAATTTTTGGGTATGCTATGCCCAAATCCTTAGTCTATCACTGTATAGTGTCAAAAGTCGCGGCGCTCTCCGTTTCACGAAATTAGAGTGGATCTAGCAATGTATTTACATTTCGTGACGTAATCGTGACGTCATTTTTGGGATTTTTCGTTTATAAAGCGCGTGGATGCCTACAGAATTTTCTAATTTTCTCAGAAAAGTTAGTTCACATGATGTGATAAACATCTGTGAAATCAGAACCTGCGGCCTTTTCCTCCCCTTTGCAGAAATGGACATAGCGTGTGTGAACTATGATGAAAAGTGATGGTGGTATCTACTACGGTATGAAACTTTAGCAGGTTTTGAAAACGGTTTTGAGCCTCTCCCCCCACCCCCTACATGCCCCTATAGATAGATTCTTGATCGGCTTCCGTGTACTTTGGTGCTTCCCTTGTCAGGTCGCAGTCCACTTCTGTGGGCGCAGGTTCGAATCCTGCGGACAGCATACCTTTTGCCGCAATTTTATCGAATTGATGGGCTCGTTTGATACACTTGTAATGAGGGGGAAAGTAGGTCTACTGTTGGAAATTTGAATTTTTAATTTTTCAATTATTCTTAAGGATTCCAAATAAACTCATAATTCAGTGCTCTTTTTGCAGACAAATTCGAAAATCCAAACAATTATTCAAAACGAGAGCCATTGATGGGAGATCAAAGATCAAAGATCAATTCCAGACCGACCGCAGACCCCGCCAAACCCGCAACTACCGCAGAGCCAGTAGATGAGGCTGCGCAGTTCTTCAAGGTGGGTGATTGAAGAATAAAACTTAAAATCGATAAAAGTAGTCAAAGTTAATTTGAATTAAAATGAAAATATTGTATTTCAGGACCGCAAGACGCGTCCGCTGGCGATTTACGAGGGCTCGGGCCGCGTGCGCACCTACCTACCGCACGCTGCTGGGACGGAAGAGTTCAGAAAGGTATACGGCGTCTATTCTTCGACATTCATAACTCAAAATAGAGGTGTAAAGTTTGCTGAAGAAGATCCGACTGAAATAAGCATCTTTTTTGGTCATCTTTTTTAGTCCAACTGAAATAACTGACTGAAACTGTAATCAACTGAAACAACCCCGAAAACTGAAACTGTAATCCCTTCTGCTACCATATCCATCCAATGCCAGATCTGTGACGAGCTCAAGCAGGCCGGCATCCACGTAGAGCACTCGGAGACGGACAGAGCCGCCTACGACTTCTACTGCGAACTGGTACGGTTCCGGTAGTTGGGTTGTGTTGCCTGGTTCTCAAAGACACAATAGTCCTGTTACTGGTATTGTTGTTGAAATCGAGGATGCGGTGTTCGACAATAGGGTTCGATAAACGATACTCTAAACGTGGCAGGTTTAGCTCCCTCTCCCCTAGCTCTTCCCTATTTGCGAGCGAGAGAGCACGCGTAATGAAGAGAGTGCTTCCGATCTCAGGGGCATCTCTGGTAAAAGTTTCCTAGTAGGATCACAGTTGACTTCCTCTTTGATCTCCCATCAATCTTGCAGGTTTCCTAGTAGGAAGTCAACTGTGTTCCTGCTAGGAAAGTGGCCTCAGCAACTGTGATCCTAGTAGGAATCTCAAAACGGGGAGATACGGTATTATTGAATGATATTGTACGAGTTAGCCTCATACCGTAACTAAACCACACATGGAACGACCATGTACGGTAGTCACATCCAAAAGGCAATCCCTAGCGGGATAGCAGTAGACGGCGGCCCAGTTCGAGCGCCGTCCGAGTGCAGTAAAAATAGACCCTTATAGGCTAGGCATGTGCTAGACGCGACGGGTAGGAAAAAGGCTGTCCTCTTGTGATCCTGCTAGGAAATTCCACTGTGATGCTACTGTGTTCCTGCTAGGATTTAGCTGTGAAACTACTAGGAAGAGGCCTAAGGGGGCCTCCCAACTGTGATCCTACTAGGAAACTTTTACCAGAGATGGAGCGTAGGGGGAGCTAAACCTGCCACGTTTAGAGTATCGTTTAGCCAACCCTATTCGACAACAGTTTCCATGCTGCTAGTTCAATAGCTAGTGAGAGAAATTATATTGTGCGATTAGACACAGCGGCTAATAGTGCAGAAGCCGAATGTGTCGAAAAACTCTCAGTTGTAATTTAATAAATCTGAGAATGACTTTATGTTGCTTAGGCAGATCTGGCTGGGAATGGGGGGGGGGCGTTTTGGGCTTTAGCGGAAGTGCCGATATCGTATTTCGAAAATCGCAATCATTACAGGACCGCCCTCTCCTTGCCGACACTGCGGCCTTCGATCGATTGCACGCGGGCGTGAAGCGAATTATCGATCTGGAAAAGAACTCGGCCGGAAATCAGACCATGGTCATGCTACCGTACCATCCCGCCTCGTGAAGAGAGGACGCTGTCAGTCAGTCACGATAAATGCATGCAGAACAAAGATTTTTCAAATAAAGATGTCGATAAAATAATTTTATTTAGGAAGGAGTAGTGTATTTTTGGTCACGCCCACTCCTCGTATCACGAATCAATCAATCTATTTATTTATTTTTTTAAAAGTTTATTTTTGAATATATAGTCTGTTTCCTCCGGCATCGCTCGCAACTGTACTGTGTAATATTATTTTTATATGAGGCCGTTTGCGATAGAGTCAGGCAAAATCGGAGGGGTTTGGCACAGCTCAAAAATGTCGATTCTCTGAAACTCTCGGATTCTAGGTTCTTGAGGGTGCTGATGACGATAAGCATAGTCATTTTTCATGTCGAGCCTCCGTTGGCTCCAGAAGACGTCACGTCGAAAACGGTTTTTGTGGAATATCTCACCCCAATAAATCGCTAAAATTAAGCAAGTCGGTTTCCCGGGGTAGAATTTGATGCTGATGACGCCTATCGACTTCATTTTTCATGAATTATGTTAATTATTTTTAAAAATGAAAGTTTTGAAAGAGGCAAAACTGAGTATGTCCACCGTTATCAGCACCCTCGAGAACCTCAGATTCGAGAGTTTCAGAGAATCGAAATTTTTGAGCTGTGCCAACTCTTGCTCGACTCTATCGCAAACGGCCTCATATCTCTCTTTGTAAAGAATATCAGAAACGGATTGAGAGCACGACTCAGTGAAAGGTCGAAAAGAAAATTTCTCACATTCGCACTTGCTTATCCGATTTTTTCGGCAGCTTGGTGATAAAATAATAGAGTCTCGTCACGATAATCAATCATAAAAATCATTCTCATATTTAATTTTCCGTTTCTATTTTTTCAGGAAAAATCGATGGAAGACAAATTGAATGAGCAGAAAGTTGAGGAGAAGGCTACTTTCGGATATGCTCTCGTATGAATATTCAATTTACTGCTTAAATATTAAAGACATTTTTTTAGATCTGGCTCGCACTAGTTGGTCATCTAATTGGTTTGCAAATTGGCATTATTATTTGCTGGAAAACTATCCATAACCCGGTGAATTTCCTAATAATGATAATAATAAGACTGCCAAAATAATCTTATTTTGAAAATTTCATTTAGGAATCTTTGTTGTTGATTACGCTGCTTGGGCAGTTACTGCTTATATATCTGTGCTGGTGTTGGCCCATCTCCTCCGGAAGAACGCCAACGTCGAAGAAGCGAACAAGTGGATGGAAAGCTCCGGGAACGAATATCGATCATGAAGGTGTTGCATTTTTAATCTACTTAAATCGTTTTCTTGTCGAAAATTTCACGCACTAACATTATAATTATTTAAGGATGTATCAACCCTAAGCCACTCCTACCTCTCAGTTATAAAACAGAAGAAACGGTTCAGCAAATCGCAGATATCAACACTCGAGTTATAATTCTACCGAAAGTGACCAATCACATTGGATGGAGTTATCTCAAGCATGGGTTAGTGGCATACGATGGTATCAGAAAAGAAACCCGATGCAATGCTGTTTTCGTCGTTTCTCTATCTCGTTTCTAAGGGTAGCGAACTGTCACACTCTAGGTCATCTAATAGTCCACATAAGGCTACCGAAGAGGCATAATCTCGTCCGTTACAGGTTCACCCATTGTGGAGCCACAGTTACTAGCGTTATTTCGGGAGGTTGGGCTGACCTGCAGGGATTGAGAAGTGGAAATCAGATCGTCGTGATTAATGATGTGAACGTGGAAACATTGCCATCAGAGAAGATTCAGGAACTCATGCACAATTCAAGTGGAAATATTCAGTTGGTGGTTAGATGTAATGTCGAGAGACTTGAGACTTGGGTAAACAAGTTGCGATAAATAAAAAAAATGATAATGTTTATTAATATTCTCATTGTTTGATTTTTTTAAACCTGTTTATGTAATAACGATTATCATTAATCGTTATTACATAAACATTTTCAATTATCCTCATTTATTTCCTTTTTTTGTTGGTTCATTCATTTGTGGCAAGCGCAGTCGTAGCACCGGTGAAGGACAAGTAGGCCGATTGGCCGGTAAAAGCAGGATGATCTTGTGGTACGATTCGATTTGGTATGATACATTTGACCATCTGAAAAGTTATAAACATAAAAAATGTTAAAATGATTCATACTTGAAGGAGTCGGTCTCTAAAGGCGGGCGTTGTTCCTATTAGAACGGCAGCGTGAGCAGTGACATGGCAGGAGAAGATGACAAGAGCGATAATGAAGGGCAGAATGGCTGGAATGAGTACATTGTAATATCATATACATAATCAATAATGGATAGTAGGCCTAGTTTTGTTCGCTCGAACGGTGTCTCTCATTTATCGCTCGGGCGCCATACGTGGAAACTAGCGCTCGAGTGAGGCCGAAACTTCTCTGAGCCTCTTCTTTCTAGCGATCATTCTGTGATCTACACTATCAACACTACTGCTAATAATAAAAAAACATTAGTAAACGCGCTCACGATGAATGCTCATCTCATCCCGTGGACGTGTATACTGTGTAATTGTAGCAATACCGATCGGAATAATTATGAAAAATAATGGAGTTAGGGCCTGGAAAAACATAAATTATTGATCAGCGCGTTTATTATTGTTTAGAGTATATTTCCACGATTTGTTATCGGAAATTAAAATTTGACCACGAAAATATCGATCAAATATTGAAATTTTTCTCACTTGGAATATAAGTGACTTAGTGAGAATGCGATGTAAACGTAGCATAGACGGACTCAAATTTTTCGCGTCCCTTAGTTGAGCAAAAGTATGGTGCGCAGTCTGAAAGCATGATATTCATAAATTCATTGGAATCCAAATACATTCGTTAAGTAAGTATTATGCTAGTCAATAGTACCCCAAATAAAACGCAAACTCCCCATGTATATGAACAGAGAGGCGAAGAGACCGTCGAAAATTAATAATGAATAATGAACGTATCCCAGAGGAAAAAAATCAATTCTTTCGCGGTTCAAGGCGAGATAATCATCGGGATTAAACTGAATATATTATATATCTATATATATATCACGATTCTTAGATTACTGAGGCTTACATGATATAGTGTTTTCGCAATTGGAGCACACTCACTCTAAAATTTATAAAGTTATAAGTTTCGTTTCAGATAATTGATATTTTTTAGCTCCTCTTGATAATCTGCTTGAGTGCTACACAAGCTGTCTCGTGTAAACTTACATAAAACAAAGGACCGATTCCCAAATATGGAAATAGTAGAGCGCACAAGAAGGCGATTCGGACTCTCAATGAGAAATAGAAAGTGGATCCTGGGAGCGCAATTTTCTAAATCAAATTTTGTACTCTTGTTATTATTTTAATGCAGCTTGACAGCATTAATTGTAAATGGACAGAAGGACAAACCTGATGTCGGTAGATAAATAGGGCAAAGTATGTTATAACTCCAAACATTACGAGCGATTGCACAATTGCCTGGTTTTTTTGAAATTCAGACTAATTTTATTTTCCGATTGTAGTATATTTTCTCATAAAAATGGGAACAAAATAATATAATATAAAAAGAAAAATATGAATGTAAAACTAACGAATCCCGCAACAGCTGTGAGTTGAACGTGGGTCAAATCCGCTCGATGGTAAACGCACATGGTTGGGAAGAGTAAAAAGGGATCGCCCAGCCATTGCATAATAGCGTCTACTGACATCCAAACAACCTCAAATATATATATTTATACTTCCGTTGGCTAAATTCAATATCTCACCAGGGATAGCAGTAGCATAGTGCTGTAATCTCGGGAAACTGATTTCGACCGCACCACAACGTATGCAGTCAAAGCAGTAACGACAATTGATACGGCCTAAAACATTTTCTTAGATGATTGTACTAAAAATCACTGGGTAGGATGAGAATACATAGTTATGTTAATTTTATTAATCTACCAATCAAAAATACTGTACAATTTTAACAGTATGACTCGCAGACACAAAACACAACATGCGATGAAAAAACACTACAGTCCGTTTTATTAACTAACCAGGATCGAAAAGCGAAGTACGGAGATTGCAAATAGCTGGATTCGGGGCGCTTGACAATGCCCTTGCCCTTGTCCCACTTGTGAAAAACCACAATTCATCCACCACGTGTAGTTCTCTGTCATATTGCGGCCGGCGGGGACAATGAGACGAGACATGAGTTCTGTAAAAGATCCAAATGACAATGACAAATGACAACTTTGATCAAATTTTGGAGGGGGGTAAGGATTGTACAAATATAAAATGGTGGCATGAAGTGATATTTGTCGAGGCGGTGCAGGGAGGCGGTGTACCTATGTACGCTTCGTAAATTCCACCTGCCTCGGATAACTGCATTTACGCGCGTTGCAGGTACATGGAGTGAAATGTTAAATGAGCAATTGGCAAACGATGTAATCACAAGTGGTCCTGCTATACTTAATAGTTTCAGTGTCATTAGCGAAAAATTTATCCCAAAAATAAAATATATTTACATCTGCGATACGATACAAATACACCCACTAATCGGACGACTTCTAAAAAGTTATCATGCATATAACGTGCACCGAATTATCGAATTCACTGAAAGGATGCACCTGTTTTCACTCGAGAAGGCTCTCGTAGATATCTCCGTTGCGGCAACAACTATAAACATAAGGTTTGTGAGAGTCGATGCTAATGTCACGGATACTAAATGTATGCTGCTTTCGTAGCACGGTAACATCTGTCACTTCGCCTATGTAGCAAGGTGTTTATAGTTGCTACCGTAAGTGAGATGTATACGTAGAGTTTATTCGAGTGAAAACAGGTGTATCGTTTAAACGAAATCGACCGTTTTCGGTGCACTGTTGAAGCCTACTGACTTTTTTAATGCCATCCAAATAGTCGGTGTATTTGTATCGTATCGCAGGTGTAAATATGTTTGGGAAAAGTTTGCGAGAGTCGATACACTAATGTCACTGATACCAAATGTGCACTGCGTTCCTGCACGGAAGCATCTGTTAATTTGCTGAATTTGAGGGCTGTTTGTAGTTGTTGCCTGTATTTTTGTTGTTGCCGTAATGTTGCCACCTAATTCGGTTAACGGTGTATAAGACATTATCTGAGAGGATCGACATGTTTGTGTTGGGACTTGGCATTCTTCAAAATACAACCTATGCTCTTTTTTGCATGGTAGGTAGTGTGTGATGAGTGTGTGTGGGGAAGGGGGTTTGCTAAGCTTCCTTGCTTCTCCGCGCTTCAGGCGGTAGTGAAAAGTGCATGATGACGTCACAGGTCAAAACGCGTAAATTGAATCCAATCGATTCGGGAATGGTCTAGTTGGGTTCCTCGTCAAATTTTAAGACATTTTTACTCTGGGACATTTTTCGTTCAAATTTCATCCAGGGCTGAAAATCGATAAAATCGAAATTTTCGCAAGTTTTCATTTATTTTACTACCTTTGCAGGCTGACATACTGGTGTTTTATTTGCTAAATTTGTGCGTATTGTGATTGCACATCTTCAGTATATAGGACGTAATTTATTTCGATTTTAAAGGATGTTCTATTCGCGAAAAACCGTGAAAAAGTTTGATGATTTTGCTTACAGTACCACTCAAACTAATTGCCGGATCCGGTTTTGAACTTACGGTCCCGGCTCTAATCTACTCATTGTCCCTCAAAAAATATTTACAGTATCCTACCGTACGGTATCTTGTTACCGTAACCCAGAATACCGTACCCCAGTGGTATCACAAACTGACTTTATTTTATAA
>LS486012.1:314059-325535 GCA_900490705.1 Pristionchus arcanus
GGTTGCACCTGTTTTAACTCGAATAAACATTACGAACATATCTCGCTTACGGCAACAACTATAAACACATTGCAAAATAGGCAATTTGGCAGATACTACCGTGCTACGAAAGCAGTGTACATTTAGTATCCGTGACATTAGCATCGACTCTCTCAAACTTTATCCCGAATATTGCACCTGCAATAAGATGCAAATACACCTGAATATGACCGAAATCGAAGTGGATGTTGCTGTCGTAAAGCGACATTTACAACAAAATTTCGTACTACTTTTCCATTATACGTGACCCAAACCAAATCATCTCTTCACAACTCCCATAACACTTTCAGTTATACAAATCTACCTTATTTTGTCATCGCTCGGATTCAAGATAAATCATATATATATATTTCAGTAATGAGCCCTCACGCACTTGTCCCTAGTCTTCTTATGACCGTTCTAATTTTCTACATAATGTCGTATTTTGGTACTCTTTTAGACCAATCCTTTTCTAGACTCGTGCTAATTACATATGCGATAAATCTATTATTATCACCCTTTCAAAAGTGACCAATCACATTGGAGGGAGATATCTCAAGCACGGGTTCACCCATTGCAACTAGCATCGTTCCTGGAGAATGGGCTGAGGGATTTCAAAGGGGAGATGAGATAACCGTGTAATGGAAGCAATAATTGAAGCTATGACTTTCGAGAAGATTCAAGAACTATTGTGCAATTCTAATTTAAATATAGGTTAGATGAAATGCCAAGAGATTTGAGTGAATATATTGTGACAATAATCATTGTGTCTTTCACATATCCTTTATTGTTCTTGGGCTGCAGTTGTGGCTCCAGTGAAAGACAAGTAGGCCGTTTGGCCGGCGAACTGATGGTGTTGAGGGGCGATACGATTTGGTAGGACACATGATACCATCTGAAACATGAAAATTAGTTTACAATTTGCTACATTTGCCTCATATATGAACAAGTATCAATGATGCTTACTTGTATGAGTCGGTCTCGAAAGGCGGGCGTTGTTCCGATTAGAACGGCAGAGTGAGCGGTGGCATGGCAAGAAAAGACAACAAGAGCGATAATGAAGGGTAGTACGGCTGGAAAAATATTATATAAAATTTCTTCGAGTGCTCGAACACTCATCGCTCGAGCGATCATTCTGTGATTTGCGCACGGGAGCAATTGTAAACACTACTCACGGTTTATGCTCGGTTCATCATGAGGACGAGTGAAGATGTACTGTGTTATGGTAGTCATGCATATCGGAATAATTATGAAAAATAATGGGGTGAGGGCCTGGAAAAAAACATAAATTTTTGATCACCGCATATATTGTTGTTTAAAATATATTTCCACTATTTGTTATCGGGAATTAAAATTTGACCATGAAATTATCGATCAAATATTCAAATATCTAATTAAAATGTTATTTATCTCACTTGGAATATAAGTGACTTAGTGAGAATGCGATGTAAACGTAGCATGGACGGACTTAAAGTGGTTGCGTCCCGAATTTGAGCAAATGTATGATGAGCAGTCTGAAAGCATACTATTATTCTATCCGAAAGAATCCGTATACATAAAAAATTAAACTCGCCATAAAAATAAAAATAGAGGCGAATAGACCATTGAATATTAGCAATGCATAGTGGATAGTGTCAAGTGGGAAAAAATCAATTCTTTCGCGGTTCAAGGCGTTATAATCATCGGGATTAAACTGAAATATTTTAGAATATGAAAACATGAAACCGAAAAATCTTTTTTTTATTAAGTTGATAAGATGTTCAATAATTTCTTAATTCAATGGAATTAAAAAGTGAAAGTATTTCCTAGAAGTTATCATAAACTTACATGGTATAGTGTTTTTGCAATTGGAGCGCACTCGCTCTAAAAAGGTGTGGAATTTATTTACAGTGAATCGTTACTCTTCATTTTTCCACATTTTTCAATTTGATTCTATTCTCAGTTCTTGATATAATTTTGGCTGACTTTCACCACTTGTAGCAGGCCGGGTAGCGCAGTGGTTGTGTGCCAGAATGCGAATCGAAAGGTCACGAGTTCGACCCCCCGCGCCTGCAGATCCACCCAACCAAGGGGGTTAAGAAATGTTGCAAGAAATAAGAAAGAGAAGAAAGAAATATTGCCTAGTAAACACGATCCAAATTCCCCGCTAGCGTGCACACAACACGATCTAGGGTTAGTCTGTAGCAACAGGCCACTGCTCTCACGGGTTAGGCCCCAGTTGCAGTGCAGACGTGGGGTAGTCGACGACGCGTTACGCGTTAGTAACCGACTCAGTACTTTACTTTTACTTTTACAGCATTTTAGGCACCATTTTAGATGCTTTTAAAACTCCCGGTAGACCAGTACCAGGCAATTGAAATTTTTGATCAATGTCTGGACCATCGGTACTTATATACAGCCATACAACCTCGTGTTCACTCACATAAAACAAAGGTCCGATTCCCAAATATGGAAATAGTAGTACAAACAAGAATACGATTCGTACAGTCAAGGAGAAATTGAAAGTTGATCCCGCAGGAGCGATTTTCTAAAAAAAATATGTGTGGTGTGAAAAAACTGGCTATAATTTTTTTTACTGTCTACAATATTCCAAATGAATAGAACACATACAAACCTGATGCCGGTAGATAAATAGAGCAAAGTAAGTTACAACTCCGAACATTACGAGAGATTGCACAATTGCCTGATTTTATGAAAAATATACTCATTTTGTCCAATAGCTTCTGAGTCTTGTTTTTGAATCGTATTTGCTTGAAGTTGGATCCAAATGTCAAAATATAAAGTGACAAAAAAACTAACGATTCCCGCAATAGCAGTGAGCTGAACATGAGTGAAATCTGCCCGATGGTATACACACATTGTTGGGAAGAGTAAAAAGGGGTCGCCCAGCCATTGCACTATGGCGTCTACTAGCATCCACACTACCTCAAATATCGTGTTCTTGCGACTTTCGCGGGCATTAATTACTTTTTCTGATATAAAAATTCAGGTTAAATCATTGTTTGGAATGAAAGAAAGGACAGAGTCTGTGTGCAAAAGGCTGCGCCAAAATAGACCAGTGTCCAATTCCGTTAGGTATCTTCAACATCTTACCAGTGATATCAGAAGCATAGTGCTGTATTCTCGCGATACCGATTTCGAGCGAATCACAACGTATGCAGTTACTGCAGTTACCAGAATGGAGATTGCCTGTGTTATTTTCAGAAGTGATTGTTCTACAGTTTCGTAAAATAATTAACCGTTCCGCTTACTCCTATTCCTACCTGTCAAATTTGTCTGAAGGTCTCTAGGCTTCGGCTCTAGTTTATGTTAGCAATCGTATCCTAGAGACCTTAGTAGAATTTAATGAGAACATGAGAATTTTTGAAATAATCAAAGTGCTAACGGATTCTATAAAACGTTCTGCATTTTGTATAAAAAAATTGTCAAAGATAAGCAATTTTTACGATACTTGTTAGGATACGTTTATTGACCTACTGGACGTAATCGTAGTTGGATTCTACCAGTATATTCGAAAGTGAAAAAATCATCAAGTGCGTTCATAGTGCATGTTCAACAAGCCACAAGGTTATAGGCAGTTGCATTCACCGTCCTTCACTTTCAATATCTCGAAACTGTGATGACTATGACTACGACTATGACTAGACGACTACATATATTATTGATTCACATTTGTTTCATTGTTCTTGTTGTAGTATGACCCCTATTGTATTCTATTTCGGCAAATATAATAGTGATGATGATGACAAATCATGTACTGACCAACATCGTGTAACGAAGAACGGCGACTGCGAAGAGCTGGATCTTGGGTGTCAGACAATATCCCTGACTCGGCGGGACAAAGACGCATTTCATCCACCACGTGTCATTCTCTGTCATTTCGCGGCCGCCGAGGACAGTGGTGCGAGACATGACTGATAAATAGAGTCCGAAATACGAGTCGACGTATTAATAAGAATCTTGGATTATGATTGAGATGAATAAGAAAAACTGGTAACTGAGGCAACGGAAATATAACGACTTCCTAGAATTGCGCGGCTGGATGTTTCGGTCCGCGCGGTATGTTCATTTCACACATTCTCTCTTCTCTCTGACCGGTGAAAGAGCACGTGCAATGAGGAAACGATTAAACGTATTTCGAAATTTACTTCTGACAAAGATATAAATGAGCAACTTGTTCAAACTTTGTGAAGAGGATATGTGGTGTACAATAGAGTTGTTTGCTCGAGTGCCACTCGGCGAGCGCTCGCCACTCGCCGAGTTCATTTCTGATCCACTCGGACCAGTTGGATCACTCGCGAGTGAAAAATGAGAAATCCACTCGCGAGTGTTTTTGTAGAATTCGAATCGAAAATTGATTAATTTGAACTCTCCATTCAATCCTCCATAGAATAGAGAGACCGGTCGCCTGGCATTGGCGAGTGGAGAAGGAATGAGGCGAATTTCATTTCACTCGGCGAGTAGATTTGACTCGCGAGTGCGAACAAAGGAATCCACTCGCGAGTGGATTTTCACTCGCGAGTGGATTTCTCATTTTTCACTCGCGAGTGCCGAGTTACTCGGAATAACAACTCTAGTGTACAATTATGAGATGGTGCACGCAGCGATATTTATTTATCGCAATTCGCATGTCATCGACAAAGTGTCAGCAGGCTTCTACGGTGGATTGAAAAGGTCGAAATCGTTGAATGGTTGCACCTGTTTTAACTCGAATAAACATTACGAACATATCTCGCTTACGGCAACAACTATAAACACATTGCAAAATAGGCAATTTGGCAGATACTACCGTGCTACGAAAGCAGTGTACATTTAGTATCCGTGACATTAGCATCGACTCTCTCAAACTTTATCCCGAATATTGCACCTGCAATAAGATGCAAATACACCTGAATATGACCGAAATCGAAGTGGATGTTGCTGTCGTAAAGCGACATTTACAACAAAATTTCGTACTACTTTTCCATTATACGTGACCCAAACCAAATCATCTCTTCACAACTCCCATAACACTTTCAGTTATACAAATCTACCTTATTTTGTCATCGCTCGGATTCAAGATAAATCTGCGTTATTTATATCAGTAATGAGCCTTCACGCACTTGCCCCCCGTCTTCCTGTGATCGTGATGTTTTTCTACATAATACCAATTACGTATTCCCTTGAATGTCATCAATCTTATTCAGGCATGAATGCGAAGTTTGTTGCATTATTTTTAATACTTATTAGATATAATTTCAAGCTCGTCTAATTTCTGCTCCGGGCATATTTGCGCCATCGTATTTTCTTCCAGCAATCTTCATGTACAGGTGAGAACGAAACATCCGATCTCGCAGTGATTTCTTTCTAATATTCATTCGTCCGATGATAGTAAAGAAACTCGAAAAAAGTTGTGAACGCTCGAATAAATAACTCTGCAAATTATTGAGTAGATTTGCAGTTCTGAAAAACTAGCATTGCAATTTCGATCTCTAAAATATCGTATCTGTTAAGCAAAATAAATTATTTCAAGAGCTGCATTGTCAACGTGAATATGGCAATCGGTTGCTTCGGAAGTTCGCAATCAAGAACATTTTGCACTTGCGAGTGAGCCTTTTTTCTAGGGAAATAAATGTTTTTTTTTAAATTTCGATGATACGGCGCTGTCTCTAACGGCGATTCACTGATCTTGTGAAGCTGAAAATATTTTTTTATTTCGAGCCCTAATTCATATTCGCAGTACTGATCGTTGCAACTCGGATTCCTTCAACATCACAGAAATATCTGACCCAGCAGAACTTTTCTCAATGGAAGTTAGTTGTCCGGAGCAGGTAATATTCAAAATAAAATCTGAATTTACAACCATATTTGACTGAAATTGAATACAACATTAAGACATAATCATAATTTGCAGAACAATTCAGGACAGTGCTCCAGTCCCACATGCATGTACGCAAATGAGACGTCCAGGTTGATTTTGAGTGCAGATCTTATTTTCATGAGAAATTCCAGGAAAATGTGCCGATATTTCGATCAACCACCTAGCTTCTATAGGTAAGTATTATGTTTGAATCGAAGAGCAATCATTCAGTCTGTACCCAAATGCAATCTTCATTGACCAAAGCTCAAGAATCGAAACGAACAATGCGAACAAACCATTTGTTGTTCCAACTTATTCCCACTTGACATTTTGTACTCAAAAGGTTGGTTTCGTATAATCCATTGTTATCAGTGCGTTAGAATGAGAAGACTACCTATTGCTACTACCTTTTGCACTACTACCTTTTGCTCTATTGCAGCTTATATTAGGGCTAGATTGACTATAGCTACTCAAATTTGTGTGATTATACGCCTTCTAGATGAAGATCATAGGTTTTCAAAGTCCAGCTTGGTTTCAGAAGCTTAAGAAAACCGAAAAAAAGAAATAATGCCACAGTGAAAAATCGACTAACGTTCAGGAATGCGAACAGCAATATATGATTGAGGAACGTTCGAGAAATTACACAAGAGATAAGGCGGAGGTCGCTTGCTACACCAACTCACAATTTGATGAAGTGATCATTTTCCTAGTTTTCTTAATGAGGCTTCACTGCAGAGTTCAAACGACACATCTATTTGCTATGGTCATGCGTGTTACGCGAACAATTTCAATGGAACTACTACGCGTGGTTGTTTCGATTATGTTTTCGACACTATGTGGTCGTACGGACGCTCACAATTTCTATACTTGCTAGAAGACAGAAGAAATGAGGTGAATCATAGGGATTCAGTTCTATTTTAGCCGCAAAAAATGAATCATCACCATGCAAGCATTTTTTTGCCGTCTTGGAGTAATTTCTGGACTGATCTATAATTTTTTTTAGAAGGCTACTTTCCACCAATTTCTCCTCCTTGAATACTACTTGTGCAATTATAACTATTGCAATGCCGACGATGTTAACAAAAAGGTTCACTATTGCATTTTTTTGCAGTATTGTTGAAGTGCAATTATTCATAAATATTGGTCCATATTTAATATGTTATTCAGAGAAGCGACTCGGCCAGCTTTCACATATTTTTCAATATTGTGGTAATTGCAGTATCCGCCATTTTGAAGGATTGATAATTGACAGAAGAAACTAACATCTTCGCACATTTTCACGTATTTGATGATAAAATTAAAATTAAAAACAGTGAACGAAAAAGCTGAGAATGTTAAGGAACTCATTTGCAATTCAATTGGAGACAATCAGTTGAATGTTATGTGATTTGCATTTAAATTGCTCTGTTAAATTTTTAATCGTGATATCTGGAACCAGCTTTGAAGAGTTTATGTATCTGCTTCATTTCGCATACTTAAACCACCGTAGAAATTTGGAGAAATTCTCGAGTCTGGCCAGTTCCCTTAGTTCATCATTAACAATCTTGCTCAACCTCCTCTCGTCTTCAAGCACTTCATCGAGTGTGGCGCGCTCCTAAAAGAAATCGATCGATTTCAGCATTAAAACCAGATCTATCCCAGAATTTTCCAAAAGCAGTTCAGAAAAATAATGTTAAAAAAAATATCAGCAAACAAACATACCACAGTGTAGAAAAAGTGCCACAGGCCCTTTTGCGTTAGAGACGGTTCAACAGCAACGCCACGAAACTTGAGACGGTCACAGGCCTGATAAAAACAAATTAAAAAATAATTTCAATTACAGAATAATTAAAATGAACACCTGCTTAAAATCCTTGTACTTGCGAGCTTTCGAAATGTTTGGCAGTTTAGCATGAAAGGTGTTTGAAGCTCTGAATGATTTCTCACCGCCCTAAACAGGACAGTTTTTTCACATATTTCGCACATTTTATGTGACGAACCTTGATTATCATGATAATCTCTGGCGCCTGGTTTGGATCGCAGGGCATTTCACGTCTGAATACATTCTGTAATTGTAAAATATATCACGTTAAAACATACAACTTCGCTAGCCAGTAGAAAGCAATAGCTCCGATCCATAAAGATAATGATGCCAGAACTAGTCGATTGAGCATGCTCGCCGCCTGTTCTTGCGATGTATTCTGCCGGTTGTTTTTATTCAAACTCGACGTTTTTTTCAGCGATGGTGAATTATTGGCTGTCGTATTCGAAGCCTTCTTTCCGATAGTTGGATATCGGGATTGGCGTAGAATTGGTGAAAACGCATTGCTAGGAATTTGCGAGAGGCCTTTTCTGGGGACTGGATGGCCCTTTTCCGCAGCTGAGATTCCACTCCTTGGAAACGGCGAATAGTTCTTGGGAGCCGAGGAATTACCATCCCTCGGAAATTTGGAATAATTCTGCAAACTGGATGGAATGTCGATCTTCGAAAAATGATAACTATATTTCCAAGGAAACGAAGAGTATTTGACAGGGAAACGATTGCCTGAAACCGAAAAAAAAACTCAAACATCATAATCAATGATTGTTTACCTAAAAGATCGTTGCTGCGAGCATTATTGATTTGGTGAAGCATATTGGCAATTTTCTTTCCGATTGCGAGATATCGTGAATGGCGTAGTATCGGGGACGAAGAATCGTTAGGAAACGGCGAAAATGCATTTCTAGGAATTTGCGATATGCCTTTTCTGGGGAATTTGGAGTAGCTTTTCTCCACACCCGAGGTACCACGAAATTGTGAATAATTGCTCTCAATCGGAGGAGCAAACGGACTTGGCCGTGGAAACGGCAAAGTGTTCTTGGAAGTTGATAAGGTGTCGCCCTTTGAAAAACGGGAAATTACTTTCCTAGGAAAAGGCGTGTAGTTTGCGTAAAAACGATTTCCTGAAACATTTATTTTCTATCAGAAAAAAATCAATGATCCTAAAACAAATGACTTACCGAAAAAATCGCTGCTTCGAGAATTATTGAGACGGTGAAACACCATTGTATTAGATAATATTGTGAACCGAACTGTTTATTACTTGTTTCAAAATATTACTTTGATGAATACCATGCCCCGTGGCGAAGCTCGTATAGAGATACAGTGTGGTATCGGAGTTCACACAGGCACTAAGTTTAGAAATACTAGTAAAAAGTGCAGTACGATGAAAAAAACACAGATACTCGATTCGCGACTTCGATTCGCTCCCACTTTTAATAGTGAGCAGGTAGAAGCGATACTCTTTTCGGAAAACGTCAAAGATCGATAAATCAGTTGCAACGTGAAGCAGATGCTCGCCAATACATTCAGAAAATGCGAAATCAACGATTGTATTCGAAACACCAATACAACTCGGCCGGATCACTTCGTGAAAACGAGATTTCACGATACTACTTATGATACAATTAAAGCACATGCAATTTATTTTATTTTGAAAAATTTTCGCATTAGAGGGTCCTGTCGAGCCTGGTAAAAGTTGTGTCATTTTTCGATCTTGTCCAGACATTATACTCCACTACGTGGGCGATATTTTTACGAAATTTGCCACTCCACTCGGCTTATGCAGATTCGGCGATGTTTCTCGCTGTCTTCGAACGGTCTGACTGCGTTTCCGCGTACACAATAACACGAGCCCACGCATAGCGAAGAATGAAGACATCACGATATCATTTGGTTGAAATAAAATAAATATAGATATATTGAATTTTGCATGCGTTTTTCGAATACATTCATGAAACACGAACAACAATTATACATTTGCAATAAGAAAAAAAATTCTTCAAAATGTTTTCCCCATAAATGTTGTTCTTTTAAAAATTCTGTTATTACAATTAGTGAAGCAGTTATTACCAATTCGCTTTCCGGATATTTTTTATGTATATAAATACGATCTCTGTTATGAGAGTGATTCTTGATATGATCAGCTATCCCGGAATTTCGCAAAGCAATAAATGTTTTGGCGGAATGATAGGGCTTACGAAGAAGGAAGTTTCTCGATGTATAGCACCAACTCTTCGAGTAGGTTTTCTCGAGAAAGCGTGCGAAAATGCGATACTGCTTAATTTTTCCTTGTTTCAGCCAACGCTGTTTTGGCTGAAAAATGTAAAATAGCCATATGTCGATGCGTAGATCTAGGAGCACTTCCTCGTTTCTCCGTTTCACATTATCTCTCGACTGTCTGGTAACTGCAAGAGTGATCAAAAAGACGAGACAGTAGAATAGTATTCGAACTCCACGAGCCGCTATAAATACCCAGCGTTTCCGGAACACATCAGTCGTCTCTAGAGCTCGAGAAATGATACCGCCGTCTCTTCATTCCTCACACTCTCTCACCGGTCAGAGAGACGAGAGAGTGTGTGAAATGAAGAGACGGCGGTATCATTTCTCGAGCTCTAGTCGTCTCCCACTTTCAATTTTCTTTTCTCCTATTCCACGACTATCGGTGTGAAGAATCCGCCTCTTCCCAGACGATTTCTTCATTCTGATAGCCCTACCCTGTCGCATCAGAGTGTGTGCGCGACCATGGAGAGACCCTTGTCCGTCCATTTTGAGAAACATTCCCTTCAGAACGATGTCATCGTCGATCTTCTGTCTGCTCCTTCTCGTTGGCTGCGTTGCCGCTGCCGATGACAGAATGGAGATTGAACTGGACCTCGACGCGGTACGTCATCAAAACAAATTTAACTCATTCAAGCCTCATTGTCAGGAATTTTTACTGCTTGAATGTAAACCGTCACAATTCTCGCAGACTCTTTGTACGATCATCTCCTAGTTTGGGGTCATCCTCCATCACTATTCTTAGGCCAGACTAGAAAACCGGGCCCTATAAACTTGCGGGATTCTCACCCATAAAATATATTATTGAATGAGATGAATATTTTTTGTAATATGATTTTTTTTTAAATATTGAAATGTTACTTACGGTGAACAATAAGACTGATTGCTTCAGGTCCCAACCAACAGCAACGGGCCAGTTGGCCTTGTGCAACAAATTATAGACTATGTCTACAGTGAGTTGTCAATATGTTAGGTTTGCTAAATTCGAATGCTGAATATAATTGTGAAATCGCAACATTTAGATCAGCTCATTGTACCCCTGAGCTTCCCTCTGCAATATGTAATGGCAGCACTTGGCATCGTAATACCTTTATGATATTATATATATCTAAAGTTACAAGAAAGATTATATTAGTATACGTCCGTGAGAATATTGAAAGAAAAAAGAGAACTCGTTTAATTCGATTTTTTTTTCAGCAATACTAAACCAGCAAACGAATGGTTATTTTGCGGAGAACGTCAAGAATCGATAAATCAATTGCAATATTTAGCAGCTTGTACACGCAAATACATTCAGAAAATACGAATTCTACATCAAATAATTCTATGTTCTCCATTAGAAAGACCACTTCGTTGGATCAAAGTATATTTAAGACCAGCAACAATTTGGATAGCTCATAGGGATAAATAATAAAAAAAGTTAACACAGAAACCTCGCACACCGTACGGAGTAGCCCTTACCGAGAAAATGCAAGAAAAAATGTTTCATAATAAACACCTAATTTGAGTCTTATTGACAATGGAGAGAAAGTATATGATCA
>LS486012.1:335069-352489 GCA_900490705.1 Pristionchus arcanus
CCAGGCAAGATCGACCGAATGATCACGAAAGAGGAGGCGGACATTGCAGTGGCCGTGCTGAGATTGATCGAGCTGGAGAAGGTACGGTGGGATACGGTAGAGCGCTGCGCATCACGATAAGGCACGGGTTGTAGCGATTTTTGATTGAATTGGAGAAGGTACGGTAGGATACGGCATCGGGGATACTGTACAGCGAAGATAGATTGATTGTAGGTACTGTAGGACAGATCGCTTGTAAAAGAGGAGGGGATACGATACGACATCTCCTAAATATTGCAGGTGGTCCCGGAGGGCTCGGGCGCGTGCGGCGTCGCTGCTATTCTCTCCGGCCAGCTGGATGATCTCAAGTAAGGATTACTGTAGCCAGGGATTACGGTATCCGAAACTATTGTTATCGGCATTTTGCTAATTTCCGAGTTGGATGGAATACTGTTGCAGGTGATAATGATGTACTAACAGTTATGGACCAGATAGGATTATGATACCAAACAAATATCGATTTTTCAGGGGCCGTCGTGTCGCTACGATCGTCTCGGGCGGCAACATTGACAGCACGGCGCTCAATCGGTGCATCGAGAGAGGTAAATGGATAAAGCAATAATAAATAAATACTGTAATCTGAAGTAATCATTAGAAGAACCATTGAATTTATTTGTGAATAAATTGAAATTTTTTTCATTTTTGAAATAAATTCTAGGAATGGCCCACGACCACCGCCTCATCCGCTTCAGCGTCGTCGTGTCGGATCGATGCGGTAAGAGATTTATTTAAAAAAAATTATATTCTCAAAATTATAATTTAAATAATATTTATCTAAATTAAATTTAAAATAATTTTATAAATAAAATAAATACGACAGGCGCGATCAACGAACTCTCCCAGTTCATCGCCGACCTCGGCGTGAGCATCAAGGACATGAACACGGTGAGGAATTTACAATTAAATATGAGTTGAATTAAAATTATAATCACTGCGCCCGGCGCAACTCCATGCACAATTTCAAAAACACAGTCAATGCCCAATTTAGCGTCGTATCTTCGCAATGCCTCTGCATGAGTTCTAAAGCGAAATATCTTTTTCAAATGAATGTGCCTGTTCCTGAAGCGTGATTTCGCTAATTTTATATATATATAATATTTTCAAAAAATAATCTTATTTTTAATTTCCAGGACCGCCCGTACCAGCGTCACGACATCTTCTCCGTGCGCGTCAACATTATCGCCGAGACGAGAGGATTCGAGCACGCCGAGAAGCTGAACAAGGCCCTGCTCAAGAGGTTTGGACTTTGATCATTGAACTTTGGTCTTTGATCTTTGATCTTGGACCTTAGTTCAAAAGACATACATATAGAATGATTGAGGTTATAGGGCAGAAGTGTAAAAATGTCTCTAATAAGTTTTGATATTTTGAGAAAATGATCTTTGATTTTTCCAGATACGGTCAAGTCGATGCCGTCTTCAAGCACATGCCCTACCTGGCCAAGTAGATCGGAACCAGCCCCGGTCTTGGTTCCTCTGGTTCCCTCTGGTTCCATGGTTCCATTGTACCCATCGAGCATCAAAAATCGACTAGCGATACTCTTCAACCGATCTTTCTGCGAATCATGACAATAAATATGTGTCATTCGAGAAAATTTTGTTCGTTTTTCACATCTGGTTCAGAGTCTCTGCAAATAACAAGGAACTCTATTTCGTTGCGTTATTTGTCCCATTGAACGAAGGTGACACATGTGCCACATGTTTTCTCAGTGTGCTCTCGCTATTTCTCTGCAAAAGCAAATGATTGACGACCTTTTGTCTGGCTCCGGTTGAAACTACTGAAGGAGTAAGGCGTGGCATCTAACTTCCGCAAGAAAATGGGCACTAGCTACTCTATTTTCTGCTAATATCTCGATTCTATCAATCAGTTGACTAATGTTTACTCGCAATGACGATTGTTATCGACTGTTGTGCAAGTTGTTTCCAGTCAACGTGTGTGCAATCGAACACCACGCGTGACGGAGAGTTGGCCTCTTCATATTCAACTTTTTTTCTATTCTTGATTTTCATTTTTTTGTCTTGACAACCAGATTATCAGTGTGAAAACGTATGTTTTCCGGTCAACGTTTCTAACAGAAGAATCGATCACCAGAAGAGCGATGGGCAACGGCCAATCCTCCCCAAGTTCGGAAAAATCAGACGGTTCAGGAATAAGGAAGCATGTGGCGAGTGAGCTCTACCTACATATGTATAATATTCACTTTTTATCTCTTCGACAATGTCAAGGAGTTTCGAAAATGTTATTGTCCAAAATGACGAAATCTTCAGACGCACCCTGGGCAGCGATTCCCATCTGGACTGGGAGCGATCCACCGTGTAATGACAGCACCGTGAAACGCAGGAATTCAATTCCGAAGTAATGAAAATATTATTTACAATTAATTTTTAAAAAAAAGTTAATGCAGCCCCATGCTTTCGCCCGAAATTGAAGAGCATTTACTCGAGCAATATCATGGAAAGATTGAGTAGTGACTATAGTTTTATATTTTCCGTTCAGTTTTGTTGTTGTCTATTGATAAAGCATGTTGATGAGCTTATTTTTGATTATTTTCTGAATATAACATGCGAATTGGAAACGGGAATTGATCGATTACAAATGATTTCGAAAATTATTGAAAATCATCGCTTCTATTCTTGTGCAACGCGTCAATTATTGTTTTTTCACCCGTGCTTTTACGTAGCGACAGACGCTTTCGACAAAGTGAAACCGAATCTTAGATGCTTTTAGATGTTTTTGTATTTGTGCATTAGATGTTCTTCTCTCAATTTTCTATGATAACTTGTCGACGCTATGGTCTTTGTGCTCATTTTCGAAATTCTCTATCGAAATAATTCCTCGCAAACGGTAAACAACATAACGATAAAACAGCGGCCATCGCTTCTAATCTCGTATGTTAACGGTGCGAAGGTGTTATCGTCCCTTTCCCCCTTCGTCTTCTCTTTCAATATAATCGCCGATCCAAACCTATCGCTCATTTTCTCGTGCCTCTTCGTCACCATGTTTGAACCCATATACCACAATTCGTGTAAATTGCTATCCAACACAAAACCCAATTTCAGCCGCACTTTTTCCCAACCCATCCTCATTCCTTTTTTCCTTGATCAATCTAACTTCACCGTCAGCCTTTGATTTACGAACCGTCCTATTCTTTACAAAATACAATCCTACTTCAGCCCGTCTGTTCATCTAAGAGCACACCTATCTTGATTCCCTCTTTTCGCCCCTCGCCGGAAAGAGGGATGGCTCCAGCCAATCACACTTCATCCTATATGCACTGGAGTGACCTGGCCAAGGTCCTGGAGCCGGGAGACCTGGTGGAGTTTGGGTAAATCATTTTCGCACTCTGGGACTTAAGATTGCATGTTCAACATAGGCATGAGCTCGGCATTGCCGATGTCAAACCTGCAACCAGACTAAAAATCAACTTGAAATTTTCCGTTTCAGTCGCGCCAACTCGTCGGGATCCGGCGCGTCGATCTATCAGGTATCGTATTTGTACATTTTTGTGTCTCAACGAGCAGGGGAAGATTGGCGTATCGAAATCGTTATTTCGATATTTTCCAGCACTGGGCAATCTATGTCGGCATCGTCAATGGAGTGCACACAGTCATTCACTACTCAAATGATGGTGAGTGAAAATCATTTTCATTTTCTCTTTTCAAAGCCTGAAAACAATATTTCGCCATGTAAATAGTCAACGTAATGTGACTTCGAAATTGGCCGAGTGATATCGATCTCAGAATGATAAATAACATTATTCAGACCCAAGCTCCGAGGCGAGAAAACTTCTCGGCAATCTGGTGGAAGTATTGGGCACTGCGCAGGTGAGAATTTTTCAAAATATAAATTTTAAAAAATAAAAACAATAAAATCTCCAGGTCCAACTCAAGACGCTGGAACGGGTGGCTAATGGATGCAAGTGCAGAAAGAACAATGGAAGGGATAGAAGGTAGCGCTCAATTTCAAAGTTATATTTTGAAATAGAGGCAGTGTTATGATTGCGGGTATTTATTGTTTCTTCTAGGGACACTCCCTACAAACCCGATGAGATCGTGGCGATGGCGCAAAGCATGGTAAAATATCTATTTTAAATTGAGATCGTGGCGATGGCGCAGAGCATGGTGAAATATCCATTTTAATTATTTTTTATTAATACAAAAATAAATAAATAAATATAATTATTTTTAACTCAAAATATTGATCAGATTGGCGAGAAGAAGTACCACATCATCACGAACAATTGTGAACACTTTGCGCACTTCTGCCGATACGGAAGGAAGAGATCGGGACAGGTGAAGGAATAATTTTGAAATGCATTCCTTATTATTATTTCGAATAGCTAGACAAATGGTGAAATAATGCAGAATATCTGGCAAGATAGTTTCCTCAAATAATTTTAATTCCTATCTCATCGGTCTTTTCGGATTAAGAATTCGCCGTTTTTTTTTACTTTGTTTCGAGACTGATCATTGCGTACAATGAACGAAGCGACGACATATTCATCCTGTCAATATTTCAGGTCATCCGCACCGCCACCACCCTGGGGGTCGTTGCGGGAGGACTGGGAGTTGCAGTAACAGGCACCCTTGCCGTGCTGAAGATCGTGTCGGGACAGAGACAGAACAATGCGTGAAGAATTGACGATGCCACAGATTGGATGGACCATGACAGATTCACACTGCACATTTTTTCATGTTGTCTTTCAATGTATCATGAGATTACCCATCACCTCATGTTGTGTTTTTTTGCATTTCGAAACTTATGAAAACGGTAAACATCTGCTAAGTACAGGCTTTATACTTTATTTACTTCTGACTCGACTACACATACACATTCTGATTCTCGAACGAGTCCCATTCAATCTTTCCATTAATCAATCTCGGTTGTCTCCTCTTCTGCCAGAACAGCACAATAGAACAGATGAGTACAGTGAAATAGAAGGCGTAATCGTCGAGGGTTTCCATTGTAGCGTAGGCTTCGATTGCGTCGAAGCGCACTGAAGAGATTAATTAATTAATTTTAAAAATTAGAATTAGTATTATCATGGATATAAGTACGAAAAACTAAAAGCAGAAAATAAATAGAAATGGTATATAAAATGGTGCATAACTTACGGATCATCGCTAGCTTGATGGATTCTGGAATGGAGAATAGTACTTCATATACGACGATGAACAGAGGGAACGAGGAGCCTCCAGTTTGACCTGAAATTATTATTTTGTTTGAAAAAGTGCATTTCCCGTGGATACTTGATCGTCATCACATGAGAAATAGTTGGGTATAGTTTGAAATAATAGCTAATTGTAAGGAACAATAAAATCTGCGTACCACTCCAGATCAAATACACCGCGATCCCGAGATTTACTATTCCGCAACCGCATGTGATCGAGCCGGCGACCTGAAAATGAAAAACGTATTTATTGTCGCTTATTTTTTACTTGTATTTTTGCTCACCAATTGGTCCGAGAACAACTGCATGTCCAGCACGTAGTCGGCTATCTGAAAATTAGATTTAAAATTATTACATTTAAAAAATAATAAAATTCAAAACAGATAAATGAGAAAAGTGAGAAAATGTAACTAACCGGAATCACTGACAGACATGTCGGTATTAGCACCGATCCGACCAGTCCAGCGTAAGAATATCGTTCGACGAGCGGGAAACGGATAAGCGAGTGCTGAAATGACAAGTTTATTTTTTGGGGAACGTCTCGTCAGCTCATTCAGAACGCACTTAATCACCAATTTGTTAAGATATTTCGGGCGGAATTGAAACTCATTAAGCACATCAGGTACGAGCAAGCACTCACCAGTATGAAGAACGGCTTGAACGTGTACGCGATCTGGCTTACAAGACCGGTGATTGCGAGATACCACGTCTTGGGGAACTGAAATAAAGTCAGAATTCAGTTTTCAGTGATTAAAGCTCATCAAGTGTAATAGGAAGGAAACTCACGTAGCAAAACGCGAACGGAACCGAGTGTATCAACGCATTCGAGAATGACAGTATCAATTGAACAACGAGGAGTGGGAGGAGGTTTGTCTGAATAAATTCAGATTCAGTATTTACAGATTATTTTGGAATAACTTTGACATTATCACGAACCTTGTACGCTTCCTTGAAGGTGGGCTTATACGCGATCAGGGCAATAAGTCCCGAGCACAAAATGAGATTGGCATATTCATGCTTCGGTCCGAAATCCAAGCCTTTATCGATGCAAAACTTGACGCACCAGGGTTGCGGAGTTGGGTCCATGATCGATGATGATGAAATCAATCTCACCTCTCATCAGAGGTGCTGAGTTTACGTTATCTCTCCCCTGGCCGGGTGGTGAGAGAGCACGGGAAAAGTGGAGAGCGAATGAAGCGCCCGGGCTACTGTAAACAACCATCGATAGAGATGTCAAGAGAGTGATGATTGCAGTGTTTAGATGGGGGAATAGGATGAAGAATCCGCATCTTCATTCCTTCTTATCTATCACCGATCAGAGTGACGAGAGAGCAAGCGGAATGAAGAGAGGGATTCTTCAAGGCAGCTCTCGTTAGAGCCTGTCAGGAACGAGTGAAACACGCTCGATCAGGGGTGACTCTAATTTTTGCTGACCAAGAAAATTGTTTTTCAGATTTAAACATATGAACACCTTTGTCATCTGAGACTCTGGAATCTGTATGATGACAAAAAATACGTGAACTAAATTATGGCTACTGTTATCTCGATTATTCTTGCGCAAAGCAATGTAAATCCCGTGCCGTCGCGTTAAATAACAAAAAGTTTTCAAAATTCCGCTATTTTCGGAATGATAGCCAAATCCCTACTCCGTTTCTAGAGTTGGGAATAAATTTCAAAGACTCGTTTCACCACCTTTTTCTGAAAGACTATCATAAAGAATCGTTTATGTTAGAGGGAATGTACTGGTGTACATAGAGGAGTGAAGCTTTTCATCCATTACAACCCAGTGGTACGTTAATTCAGCCATGGTACACGAATGGTGTTTCCAAATGGACTCTCAACGTCCTCACTCATATTCAAAGATGCATGATATCTTGAATTGTGTCGCCTGTGTTATACTGTTTAACTTTATTGCTTTCAATTCGTTGCTGAGAAATGCGTACAAGGTATCTATTAATAAATATTAATTTAGTAAAAATTTTAGTTTGACCTGCTACCGGTCCTCTTAATAACAGCGGTTAATGAGTACTCATATGTTTGCTATGCATCGATTCCGGCCCTCCATTGCTATTTTTTACCGAATGTAAGTTTTTGATATTTCTGAAATACTCAATTAAATTTAATATTATTCGAACTACAATATGTGCGATAAATACGACTTTAGGTAGATAAGCCGTGGAAAATGCAAATTATAAGATTTCTTATGAATACATCTTTTTGCTTGAAGCAGGTTTTCATTATGGTAAAAAATTACTATATCGCATCATAATTATGTTTCTTAAAGCATTCTCTCAGTCGCATAGCTTTGAATGTACGATATTCATCAATTGGAGTGATTAAGTCAATCATATTGCCAGCGATTTTATTTGCAATAATGGTAAGCAAGCCTCTTGAGTATACTAAAAAAACATTTTTTAGATCGTCGTGGAATACTTGAGCGATTTTTCCTTTTTTCCTTTCTGCTTTCATGGGTGCGGCGATTCAATTATTTAAAAATTAAAAATTCTATTTTTTGCGATTCAGCTTTCTAAATATCTCTCTGCTGCGATGGCCTTGATTAATCTCGGAATATCCTTATATCTGATCAGAATAGGTGTGACAGATTGCTGTAATAATAAAATTAAATATCAGAATTCCAGGAAAAAATGGAAGGTTTTCTTTCCCGATAATTATGTTGGTGTACGAAATTCTTCATTGTATCGCAGAGATACTGAAGCTCGGCATACATTGTAGGGACACAACTATTCAATACATTTTCTTTTAAGAAAAACGGAAAAAAAGAAAAAAATTCTCTCGGACGTTTTATTCTTTTTAGCCCGGCCTAGTGTTACAGGTTCGGTATCCTGATTTCCGGTCATGTTGAAATAGAGCAGGAACGTTAAAGTGATAGTTTCGGAAAATTGAAGTTCAGATAACCAGATTTCGGTCGCCTCATGATATAATAGCCTGTAGATAATCGTTATTGTTTTCGGTTGTGAATTGCGAGCATGGCTAGTATCTCTATCTAAATTGTGATTAGCGAATTCCATAGATTATCTCAAAATTCATTAATGTTGGCAAAATGGAAGATTCAACAGTCTTCCCTAATTATCACAGTATAGATGTCAGACATACTCAATCTTTACCCTTTTTCAGTTGCATCGTACCATTCTGATGATGACTATATGTGGGCGTACTTTTTCGTCGAGGCAAATGATGAATATGCGAACTACGTAACGGCTGCGTTCACTCTGGCCATTCTCGTGTGGGAGACCAGGAAATTCCGTAATCTCGCAAAAATGGAAGGAAAAATTATTGATAATACTGCATTTTCTAATTGATAAGCAAATCCATACTTGATGAGAAATATATTCAAAGACTCGTTTCTACATTTTTTTAAAGAAATAAGCTTTACTTTCCTGATAAATGTTTATGTTGAAAAGGGAAAAGAGCCAGTTTATACAGAAGAGTAGAAGCTTTTCATCGATTACAATAGAGCAGTGCGCTCATTCAATTTCTTCTTCAATTTCTTCTCAATGTCTTCTGATCGCAATGCATGGTGCTTCGAAAGTTACATTCAACGTCCTTCTAATCCCCAAACGATGCATGAGACGTTGAATTGTGTCGCCTGTGTTATCCTGATCATCTGCATAGCTGTAAATTAAGCGCTGAGAAATGCGTACAAGGTAGGGTTGGCTAAACGGTAACGGGATAACGGGTTATGGAGAGGCGAGGGGAGAGGAGGATTACGGGTCCCGTAATTCTAAACGGGACCCGTAATTATCCCCTTCCCTTCTCTCCCTCCCCTCGCCCCGAGGAGATGGGAAGCGCATTTCGGACGAGAGAGTGTGAGAAATGAAGAGAGTGCGCTTCCCATCTCCGCGAGGGAAGGGAAGGGAGAGGGGGAGTGGAGGGTAGGGGAGAATTACGGGTCCCGTTTAGAATTACGGGACCCGTAATCCTCCTCTCCTCCTCGTCTTTTCATAACGGGTCCCGTTATTTTCACGCGGCAGAGGTCATCCATAATCCCGTATTGTCAACTCTAGTACAAGGTATTTTTTGATTATATAATAAGATATGTTTGCTGTGTTTTAAGTATGATCTACTACCTGTTCTCCTGATAACAGCGATTCTTGAATACTCATATCTTAGTTATGCATCGATTCCGGCCCGCGTTTGTTATTTCCTGACGGATGTACGTTTTTTTCAATCCTGAAACATCTGCCAAGAGTTAAATACGATTTTAGGCGGACAAGCCTTGGAACTTGCAAATTGCAAGATTTCTTATGTATGTATCCGTGAACTTGAAACCCGTTTTCATCATGGTGAACAATTTTCTATATTATAATTATAATTTTAATTCTTTGAGCACTCCCTTATTCGCATAGCTTTGAATGTACGGTACTCATCAATTGGAATTATGAAGTCAATCATCTTGCCAGCGATTTTGTTTGCACTACAGGTAATCAGATCTTATGTGCATACACAACTGATTTAGATCGTCATGGAAAGTATGGACGATTGGCTGTTTGAATGGGTAGGGCGATTCAAAATAAAATCTGAACTATTTTTCTGCGAATCAGGTTACTTTATTTGTTTGGAGAGCTGCAGACTTAACTAATCTCGGAATATCCTTATATCTGATCAGAACTGGCATGTCAATCTGCACAAAACAATTAAAAATAGCAGTGTTTCAGGCCAAACTGGCGGCTTTTCTTTTCCACTAATCATGTCGGTGTACGAAATACTTTATTCTATCGCAGAGATACTTAAGCTCAGCATCCATGGTACGAAAACTACTGGCATGAATTTATACTGTAGCAGAGCAGTATTCCCTGATGATAAGAAAGTAGAGGGGATTGAAACAATTTTTAAAATGCTCTTTAATATGACTAGTGAACTATTCCTCGGGAGGAGGGAAGAGGGGAGGAGGCAAGGTAAATATCAAACTAGCCTCCTCCCCCCTCATCTCGCGCGATCGTTTCAAAGGTCTGTTACGCCGGGAATGAAGAATAATCTCTTGATAATGTATTTTTCAGTGGCACGGTACCACTTTCGCCAACATTTCTTAGTATATTCATACTTATTCATCGACGAGTACGACGAATACGCGAATTACGTTACGGCTGCGTTCACTCTGGCCATTCTCGTGTGGGAGTACAGAAAATTTCGTAATCTCGCAAAAATGGACGGAAAAGTTATCGACAATCCTGATTCAGCAAATATCGAATTACAAATGGGATCTTCCCTGTGAAGATGTTTTTCTCATTATATTTCGTTGATTGTGTTTCCAGTTATTTGTTATAAAAACTTTCTTGATCGTTTAGTTCATTATCATAAAAAATATAACTTGAAATTAGCCGTTCGTACTTTTCGCTGATGACTCGTGTAGTATTGTTTACAGAAGAATACGGATTGCTTCGCAAAAAATTATCGCTTCATTTCGCACACACTCTCCGTGGTTAGAGAAGTGAGAGCACACTCGAAAAGAGGAGGGACATTTCATGCTAAATCGTCCGTGCACAAGAGTAGAGATAGAGAAGAGCAAGCAGTACGTAGTTGTCATGTCTTCGGAATTACCGCGTGGTTGCGAACGCATGTGGCCTCAATACTTGTTCAGAGAAAGGGAGCATGCTATCGTTAATGAAATCTTATGCATTGTTCTGATTGGCTTTATCGTAATGAATGCTTCACTGAGGAATATGTACAAGGTTTGGTTTGCACTGCAAATTTTCTGAAATATATTCCGTTCTCGATTGACCTTCTGCCATTTCTTTCCATATTGTTTGTGCGAAAGCTTTCCTTCATTGCCTATGCATATATTCCTTCTATTTTTTGCTACGTAATGCACGACGACGTAAGGTTGTAAATTAATCACTTAATTCCGAAAATTTTCAGATCGAAGAGCCGTGGTATCTGAAACTTATAAATTTATTTACGGCGTTCTCCAACAATTTAAGCCAAGTCTTCATATTGGTAAGCTATAAAACGATTGTTGCAAACAAAAACGAATTCAGTATTCTCTATTACGACAGCTATGGCCAAGTAAATTTATCGCCAGAGGCATCGCATATTCAATCTTATTTCCGGCATTTCTGTATTTTATTTCAGTAGGTAGTCAGTGAAGCTATTGCACAAAAGTAATTTCAGGTGTCTGTTCAGATAACAATATATTTTTATGACATATATTATTTGGTAAGTGCTTCGTGCTAACGCAAACGATTTGCTTAGTTAAGGTCCCCAGCATTCTAACCAGTATCTCTGGTATCACCAACTTTGGATTATCATTGCATTTGATTATTAATGGTATTGTGAAAATGCAAGAAACTTTAAAAAAATGTACACATGTTTTAGGGAAACCAAGATCCTCGTTCCCTATATTCGTTGCTGTTTATGAGATCCTAATCTCGTTTACATCAACACTCAAGTATATTGCCTATGGTGTGAAAATGGAAATTTCAATTCTCGGACTTTCTACAACTTGTACTTTAGAGTCGATTTGGCTGATCGAGCACGATATATTTCCGAGGACGTTCGACTTTATTGATTATTACGAGGAATTTTCCTTCTATGTCATTTTTGCTATTACTCTGGCCATTCTGATTTGGAATAGCACAAGAAGATATCGTAATCCTGAAAATGATGGGAAAGCTGTCGAAAACCCGATCGAAGTGGGATATACGAATATATTGTATCACTTTTTTTTCTACACATAAAACATATTGTATTAATGGTTTTCTTATTATTTTACATGTTTCATAAACGTAGGAATTTTTTAATATATAATAAAACATTCTTGCAAATGTCTTATAATAAAAATATTTAAAATATCGCCACGTCACGAAATCGATTCCATCATCAACAATTGTAGTTTATTTTACATGAGTCAATGCTGTTTAGAGAAGAGCGTCATCTCCAGTATTTAGTTGTCGGAAAGCACAGTGTCTTCAACATTAAATCATGTTGCCTGAGCTTGATTCCGTCTGCCTCGAACGGTACTATGAACCCTATGAACCTCACCATTTTGAAGCCCATCATGAGGCGATCAGTGCGCTCATATGTGTTATTCTTATTACCTACATTTCTTCCAACTCGTCTCTAAGAAGATCCTACAAGGTTGTATTTACTTTAAATTCGAATTGTAAACAATTTTTAGTTCAACTTATTGCCGTTTCTTGTCATGACGTTCGCAAGATCTTGCGCTCAATCTACAATGGCAACGATTCCATACATGATTTGCTACCGAGTAATACCGAATTTATCGTTAACTGCTAAGCCATCTTATATCAGAGTGACAACTGGAAGTTGACAATTTCGCAATACACAATACGAGTGATGTATTTTCTTAAACCTTTTTACATTTTGGTAAAGCGGTGCTAAATTTTTACACAAAAAATAAACAGCGTTCAGCAAGCCCTCATTCGTCGCCCTCTGTTTAATTGTTATGCTGTGAAAGGGATGATAATGTCGATTCTCATTCCAGTTGCATTGGCAGTTATTCCTGTAAGCAATACAAATTGAGGGGGGATGTAAAATCATTTTAAAGATTGCGGTTACTGTATGGATGCACTACAGTCATGTGCTTGTGGAAGCGGTGTTGGTAAGTCGCAATATTGCTGAATGCTTAAAATGTTATGCTTTTTTTTGCAGATTAGTGACTCAATCATGTGCATGTCTGATATCGGAAACTTGGTCATTTCTGTTTATTTGATCAGAACTGGTGAAGAACCAAACGGATTCATATCAATAAGTTTAATATCTTCAGGCGAAACCGGTGGAAGCTTATTCCCACTCATTATGATGATATATGAGGGATTCTACTCAATCCCGGATGCCATCAAGCACATTTTATTATGTGAGTATCATTCTATATTTAAAAACTGAAATAGTTTCGTATTTTCAGTTGTTCAAGTATATAGCCATCCTATGGAAGCTGTTCATGAGTTCGAGGTGTTTATTGACACTGTCGACGAATTCTCGCTCCATGTTACTGGAGCTGCAATAGTGGCTGATGTGGGAGAATCGAAAGAAATCGCGACCTGAGATAGCATCGTTCGATAACCCGAAAGTTGTTTGCTATTGATTTGAGTTGTAATGAATAAATTTTATGTTGACATGTCGTAAACTGATTGTTTACAAAAGCGTAGGAGGCCCACTCGGATCTGTCATATTCAGGACCGCTTGGGATTTACCAAATCCAAAAACTATTTTCGAACGGAAGTAGTCTCCGAAAAGGACTTCAAAAAATTTGCGCTGTGAACGTTGGTATCCGATTCAAATTTATTTTTATATCGTCAACGAAACGTCCTCAGCGAGTTTTCAGCGAGTGCGTAGCATCAATGAATTTACTCAAGACGAAATATCGAAGCCAAATTACGGTAATAAAAGTATGAATATTTTAGTTGGGTCAGACTAATTACTTCTAATTGAATACACAACACCTAATATTACTAAACGATGGGATTGGCGAAGGAATTCACGGGGATTCTCGAGGATTTCCTGTTGTCCCGGAGCAGAATTATCATTGTGGCAGCGCCAGTGAGAAAGAATGCGCAATCATCGTATTTCTCCATCAGCAAGTAGGCATTGTAGAATAGTTGTTGTGTCTCAAGGTCAGTTAGTCCAAGAGATACTGAAACAGAAGATTTCTTCCGAAATTATTAGCCTTTACGCACAATTAATAAAGATTCCAAGCAAATCCGGAATCGAGAACAGCGTCTCATACACCATCATTAGAATTACGAATGAAGAAACGCCAGTTTGGCCTGAATTTAGAATTTCCATAGTGTTATTTCTATTTTTCCGCGATACCAATTCTAATCAAATAAATTGAAATTCCAGCGTTCGCTAATTCCGTCAAACACTCAAAAATTTTGAAAATCTGAGAAGAATTAAGACATTGGCGACAGCTCATTAAATCTTACTAAATACAAAAATAATCTCATTCGAAATCCCATTTCGAAATAGATGAAGACGATAAGCTTAAAATAATTTACTATCGTTGCCAAAATTCATTGAACATTACCGGAATAACTAAAAAAGCAGCTGGTATAAGAATGGAGAGATTTCCTCCGGACGTGGAATATTTTTCACGCAGTGGCCGATAGATTAGCGTATACTGAATTCTCTGTATTCGTTATTATTTAAATCAGTAGGCATGCCATTATGAATTTGTGCTTCAGCTCAAACGATAAGAAGACGAGATAACGCGACAATAACAAGTACCATGGTTGGCCATTCTGAATGGAAACTGCTAAAAAAAAATTCGTTGAATCAAAGATTGCCTCATAGCAGTGTGCGTATGGAATGAAATACCAAGCCAGTTCCGACAGAATGTTCACTAATTCTATCGATATTACTGGTAACAAGTTGAACTAAAAATACATTTTTGTTAAATATAATATGGACATACCTTGTATAATTCTGTCAGCGTTTGAGATAGAGAAATAAAGATGGTGAGTACCACACAAATGAATCCATTCACTATCCGGTGCCATTCATGGGCCAAATTATTTATCAAATCGAATTTGGGAGAGTATTCTACACAGTACGAATCCAGTTCGGGCATGGTAGAAGGGATGTACTACTCTGAATGACTGAATGACTATGAATGTTAGGAGCGTCCTCGATGTTATAAACAATCGGGATTCAAGCAAGATAAACGAAACGGCGATGAAAAATCAATTTTATGGAAGTACACATTATCGGAAAAGTACCGCTTCCAATATCAAAGTCCAGAGACAGTCATGCTTGGCAACCATGGCAATCATTGCTGGCCAGACTTCTAAGTTATCTGTATTTTTTAAATCAAAGCTACAACTAATTTGTCAACCCCATAGGATGCCCTTCGAAGGACCGGTGCCGCCTTTTACCACAAGGCCCGTCTGGCTGCAAGATGTTCCCCATATTCATATTCGATGCATTTATCGAGAACATTTTAGAAAATATAATATCAAACGATAGGATTTCCGAATGATTTGTCAGGAATTCTTGTATGTTTCCTGACGAAATCATCGTATTTCCCGATGATCGCGGATATATCATAAAACAATTGGGTCTCCTCAGAATAGCCAAATAGAACGTGCGGTACTAAATCAATCAATAGCTTATTTTAGCAATGCCCGAAACATACAGAATAAAAAGGTTCCTAGTGTCTCCGGAATCCAGAAAAGTCCTTCATAGATCATCATAAGAATAGCGAAAGAAGAGAAATCTGGAATCTTCTTAAATTGTGCTATTTAATTTTTCAGATACCGGCATTGATGAGACGAATGGATAACCCAACGTTAGCTAACCCAGAAAGACACATAAGAATAGTGCAGGCCTGTGAAGTGTACATGTTTAGGCTCTCTGAAGAAATGTTTTTAAAAGATTTCGGTATACAACAAAATTGAAAAACTCTCGGGTCGAAGTTCGTTGAAGACGATATTAATAATCTAAAAAATCATTTAATATTCTATTTATTATCCTCGCATTATTTACCGGGATAACCAAAAAAAATTGCTGGAAAAATAATTGAGATTATCGTTTCAACTTGGGAATATCTTTCCAGAAAAAGTCTACGAATGAGGGTGTGCTAAACCACCAGTGTTTTTTTATGAGTAACGTAATTACCATTACAAACAGGTGCTTGAGATTAGCACATGTGATTACTAGATACTTTGTCAAGAACATGTTCCAGAGCTCAATCTTAGTGAAAATTGTTGTATGTTAGTTACAAATCTAAAATTACTAGATAGCAACTTGCGTAAGGAATGAAGTGCCATCTTAAGAATGCACATTTTTGTATGAGTTCCAGCGATAAAACGGGCAATAGGTTAAACTAGAATTTGGTATGAGACCAATATGTGCAACATACCTTGTACAAATTCCTATGCGTTGAAGATACAGAAATAAATGTGATCAGTACAATGCATATAGCTGCATTGACGAACTCGTGCCACGTTTCGGCCCAAACATTTGTATGATCATATTCTTGATTGTACGCCACACATTCGGGATCTGGCTCCAGCGACATGAAAGAAGGGGCCTTGCAATACTGAACGAATGAAAGTGCCCGTTCTACTCTACTATAAACACTGGTGATTCAAGAAAGATAAATTAAAGTACGATGGAATATCGGTTAGATGTAATACCGCAAAAGAAGTCAGTATGTGGTCTCCAGGATATCAGATTCTCAAGAATTTATCGACAAACGTCCTCGGAAATATCAAACGATCGGATTTTCGAACGATTTTACTCGAATTCTTGAGTTATTCGAGCACTCCCATAGTAGAATTGCCATTGTGAATGCTCCGGTTACGAAGAATGCGAAATCGTCGTATTTCTCGAGGAGCACGAAAGCGTGGAAAAATATGCGCATATCTTTAGATCCGTTCGACAGGTAGTGTGGCACTAAATTGACTCAATATTTTTAGCAATATTATATTTCACAAACGGAATACAATGCACTCAAGAGCCTCCGGAATCCAAAATATCCCCTCATATAACATCATTAGAATAGCAAATGAAGATCCTCCAACTTGACCTGGAATTTAATTATATTATTTATTTTAATATAAAAATATATACCAGTTTTGATTAGATATATGGATATTCCAAAGTTTGCTACTCCAGAAAGACACATAGAGTAATTTGAGGTCTGTCAAGAGTAAATTTTAAAATTTCCCTTAATAAGTACCAAAAGTTGATTACCAAATATAAGAAAATTGGAGGATCTAATCGAAGTTCGGTGCTGATAAAAGTAATAAGCTAAAATTCATTATTTATATTATTTATATCTTCCATTAATTGATTCTTTTACCGGAATGACTAAAAATATTGCCGGTACGAGAATTGAGATTATCGTTCCAACTTGGGGATATCTCTTGAGCAACGGTCTACGAATAAGTACATGCTAAACAATTAAGAAGATGATTAAATACACCGTATTTTACCATTATGAATAAATCCTTCAATTCAAGGCACGAGAAGTTAAGATAATTCGATAAGATCAAATACCAGGGGTTTTCATTCTGTTTTTAAATTGTTATTTTTTAAATTAAAATATATATAACTCTATAGCAGCTAGGGTTGTCGATTCAATACCGAGATCAATAGTATTGCATGCCCTTCCCTCCCTGACTCCGCCCCTGCAATACTCTCGCAAGGGAGAGGGAGAGATGGGAAGAGGGTGCAATACTCTCGCACTCTTGCAATAGTATTGCATCCCCTTCCCATCTCCCCTCCTCTC
>LS486016.1:0-47194 GCA_900490705.1 Pristionchus arcanus
ATTGAATGAAAAATACTGAACAAATATTGGTTTCATCCAGCTAGATATTATCCGCACGTTATTATCCGACTTAGTACCGAACATGCAAGCATTATCAAATTTAGGGCATGTGGATGAGTAATCAGAAATGAACCTTAGTCAGTAGATCGAGGGCTCGCTGATTAGAAGTTGATTAGGTCATGTGAAGTAGAAGCATCAGGAATGAGTTGTAGTCACTCGCATAGGCTGAAGGAAAGGGAGAATGGAAGGAGAAGGAGGACTGTTTCCCCTCATCTCTTGCCGTAACCAATAGATTCATTCATTCGCTGTCTCTCAATTTTCAGTGCTATTTCGCCGTATCAAGGGATGGGGAGGGAGATCTCTATGGAGAAGGGATGGGGATGAGTGGCATCGGAAGAAGAAGCCGGGAGGAAGGAGAAGAATACGATTATTGATTGGGAGAAGCGAGTGAGAGGAGGCGGTATGAAACTTAGTACACGTCTTCCTTCTTTGCTTTCGTCATGAGTACCATTGTCAATTTACTCAGTTTTTTTCTTCGTTTATTTATTCAAACGGCAAGATTAACAATAAAAAGTTATGACAATTGTACAATGATACTTGAAGGGCAGAAATTACGTAATAAATTGGGCAACGACAACATAGTAATCAATCAAATTTGGAAAAACAGTCGCACGGGATACCATTATGATCGTTTTTGTCCTTCACATCTTCTTGCGTTGCTCTTGTGACACTGCTCTCACCTCTTTTCCATCTGTAGGTTGACCACCTCCACAAAGACCACGTCATCATCATCTTCATCTTCGTTATCATCAAGGACTATGGGCACGATGTTCTCGTCATTGGTGCTGGAAATATTTATTATTTTTTCGTATTATTATTGTTTGAAGCGTGTAATTTACCCTTTGTTCTTGCGCCTCTCGTGCCTGGACACGATCAGTTTTGTGAACCGACATCGCTGTGAACCGCATCTGGAAAAAGACAACTTTCCTCAATTGTTTTAGTATTTGTGTTTAACGTTATGCGTAAAAATTGCCGAATTCTTTCCAGCCTTTTCCAGCAGAGCATTCACTCGCTATCTTTCTCATTCCCCTTTCAGAGCTGTTGTAGCCCGGGTCAAAAAAGAGAAATTACGAAATTCGAACCTGCAGTACGGGAAAAAGGCGAGACATCCGCCTTTTGTCTCCTCTTCCACACTCTGCACGTTCTTTCCCACGAAGTAGTCGATGGTTAGTTCCTCGCCTGAAATATTCAGTTTACTACAAATATTTCTTTTTATGATAGTGAAAAACACCTAGAAAATAAGTGAAAAGTACCTCTCAAAATCCTCTTCTTTGCCTTGATCACTATTGCATTGCAGTCGGTCCGACTCTCGCAGTTTGGCTCGCATGCGTGAGAAGTGAACCGCATCTCATTGCCCTGAATAAGTCAAATATCATACAAACCAGCAGATTTTGCCCCCGCTTTCTCATCGTCTAGAGTCCTCTTAAATGTGCGATCCGCTCTCCTCATATTTCGCAATACAGAAAACGCGCGCGCAACATGTTTGACCTTGATCACACTATCGTGACCTGCCTACACGACTTTCGAAATAGTGAACAAACACGACAACATCTGTGCTTTATTCAGAACTAATGATACGTATTTAAAATAATCAAAATATTACCCTCTCGAGCGCGCTGACGAGCAATGGCTTCATTTTGCCATCCGGATGCTTCGTCTCAACGTCAAGGCCGAAATCATAGCTGTTGCTGGCACCGGGTTTGGGATCGTAGAGTACCCAAACAAAGTGACGTTATCTTACATTAGTAAAGCTGTTTCTCAATTTTTTTAAAAATCAGGCTTACCTCTCCAGCGTACTCCCCGACGTGCTCGAACACACTTTATTCGCAGGCAGCTCGCAGGATCCATCCTTTCACAACGTCTCGAAAGATGATCAATGGCTTTTGGCGGCCTCTCTGTAGATGTATTGTGATTACTCTTTGGACTATCTCCGAAAATTTATCCGAAAAACTCACGATAACACAGCAGTTTGACGTTTTCTTCGAACTGCAAAAACGACAGGCGACTTGGCATCTGTATGGATATTTTTGTTTATCGAAAACTCGGTGATCTTTCTATTTTTTTGTGTAATTGCGTTTAACTCACGTTTCCACAACTCGTTCCTCTTTTTCGAGGTTCTTCAGAAGCGTTTGCAGTTTTTTGTTCGACGTCCAGTTGTCTTGGAGGAACTGTAAGGACATGGTTTTCTTGGTATTTTTTCTAAAAAAATTAAAAACCTGTGAAAAATAAGATCTGCACCTACCTTGAACGAGGAGCCGATATGCTCGATATCCTCTGGCAGTGCGGTCCAATCGGAAAGGAATACGGGAGGAAGGCCCCAGGCTCGGTTCTCTTCGTTCCAACTGAAAAGGAACTATTGAAGGCATTGCATTGAGTGCGCAAATTGCTGGGCTTCTTGCCTTTTTGTCCTTTTTTGTCTATTTTTTTACTGAAAATAATTATTGACTTACACATTCTCAACTTCTCGCAGCAAGGCCAGGTACTCGGCGCGCTGCAAACGTGACGAAATTATATATTTATTTTTATTGATCCTACATTTCAAATCTAAAACAGCTGGAAACTTTAAGTAATGAAGTAATGAAATACCTCAGCATCAAGCTCTTCCGTTCGTCGATTCGGATAGTAGCGCTCGAATCGTTCCGTGCCGAGCTGTTCCACCATGTTCATAAACACCTAAACAAACCAGTTTCATTATTTTTACATTAAAAAAAAACTCACACATTCCATGTAAAGCTCTCGGCGCTGTGACATAGAAGCCTGAATTTTGAAATATTATATATTTTTTTCGTTTTTTTTTTTTGCAAAACAACATGAAAATGATGCTACCTCATCCTCCTGTTCCACTGCGCGCTGATCTCGCTTCTCATTCCTTCGGTACTTGATATCCTACAAATAATCATATTAATTCAACGTATACAAATTACGGAAATATAACAATTACCTTCTCAAGCGCGCGAAGTCTAGTGTCCAGCAACCGGTAGCCGGGATCATTCTGAAATGTTCAAAAGATGTTACTAATATTTTTAACGTTTTAAGAAATAGCCAAATACAATCACTAAGTTGTATAATAATTAATGTTTAATTTGCAATGCTCAATGTATTGTAATGTAATGTGTTGTAATGTAAAGAGTTTCATGTATACAATGTTTAATGTATTAGGTTGATGCGTAAGTTTCTTTCCTTTTTCTTTCCTTATTTTTCTCGGCTCCTGGTTTACTTGCACCCAATTTGCCTGTGGTATATTTTGAGGGTATGTCTGGGGACTACAACCTTATTATGGTAAGGAACCATGAATACTTGAAAGGGGAGATAATAATTTTTAAAGTGAAATAAGTGACATTTCATTTAAATTTTTCACTTATAAAGGTCCGCGAACAATTTTTTTTCCTGGTGCAATCTGTGACCGTAAAATTAGATATTTTTGGGGGTGGTATAGGAAGGGTTACTTGTTCATTTGATCACAAAATATCAGGATAATAAGCTATGGTGAGGGCAGGAAATATTCAAATGTTGCCATTTCGACGGATCGATTTCGCAACAAAAGTTTCAAAAAATCTAGCACGCAGTGGAACAGATGTATTGCGTTCAAAATAAAAGGGTGTTCTTTATATTCATGGTACTTTATTATTTAGCACAGACGACATTTATAATCCCCTTTTGAACGACAATACGGTTGTATTTACAAGCCTAGATAATTTCGTGTGTGAATTGATTTTGAATTAGGCGCCTTTATAAAAATGCATTTCGTGTCAGCAAACTGTAACTATATAAATTATAAATCATAGTGACCATGCTTTGACATAGAGGTGTTGGATTGGCCATATCTCTTCCCTCCGCAAAATAATTACTTTCCAAAGAGGTCGCATTTTGTCGCACAATTGAGACTTTGACAGCCTACCGTTCCCGTCTCAATAAGCTGAAGGCTCAGTGTTCAGGGGCGCTAAAGAGAGTATACAAGCCCTCAATGATTGCAAAAGATTGTGAACCGATTGGACATTTGAGAAGAAAAATATGGCAAAAAACTTCATGATCCTAAAAAGGAAAGAAACTTACGCATCAACCCGATATTTAATGTTGTATTTAATTGTACCAAATTCCATGAATTTGATACCCAAATAACTTCATTCTTTCACTCAATCATACTCATACAGTCAGTTCCCAATACCCCTTGCACGCTACCGTACCACAACTCGAGTGTGGTCGTCCCATGCCGTTGTGTGTGCGTGCGGTGCGGCACGCCCTTCCGTCGTTTCTCTCTATCCCCTCTGGCATAGATCCCTCTTTCGCCGTCTGGCGACTCTCTCTTTCCCACACTCTCTCACTCACGAGGTGCGCGCGAGGCGTGTGCGCGCTCACTCCCTCCCTCGCCTATAAAAAGGGCGCGCCTCCCTCCAATCCTCAGAGCACCAGCGGAACCTCTCCTCGCTCATACGCGAGTATCAACTGTGCAGGGACAAGACCCTCACAGGCATCCATGATCTGACAGTAGATCCCCACCACCACGAGAGCACCAACAGAACCTTTCGCCCACTCATTCCCTTCCTTCACAATCAATGTCATCATACTCTGACCCGAATCAAAGGGGAAGATTCATTCATTCAATCACTCCCTCTTCCATCCCCTTCACACAGTCGCCCACACTTCACCTTTTTTCCCCTTGTAAGATGTAATTAATGAATATTATTGTTGATTACTCTTGCATTTCACACACCGCGATACCAAACACGATTCTGCCCATCGGGGTGGATTCGCGTACATTAATGTATTCAGTTGTATTGTATTTAATACCACTCACGTCCTCCGGTCGTGCGTCTTCTGGTGAAATATGGACGCAATTCGAGCAAAGGTGATCGTCGGAGAGCAGCGCCTTCTTGGGCCACGATCTCCGCTTTGGTTTGCCGATTGAACTCTTACTGGCAGTTTTTAACGATCTTCGTGTTTTTAACGGTCTTGTCATTGCTGAAGATCTGTAATGTATTGGTGCTATAAATTTAATGAACGTTTGATCAAAAAATAAAGCCATTTTACAGCGGGGGGCAAACAAGCAATTCGAGATGCGAACTGATTTGCATCAAGGACAATAAAATAAGAATAGAGGACAGGAGACGAGTGTTCATCAATGCACTTCTATCTTCAACTGTAAATTTCCTAAATGACATATCAGATCGGAAGCCGCTGATCATAAAGTTCAGATGAGATCAGGCGAATAATTGGAGGGGGGACTGACCGGAAAGCAGCACTGGAAAACGGAGGATCGTAAATGGACAGACGGATATTGGGCTTGATCTCTTGCACTCTGGCGCGATTTATATTGATCTTTTGAAATTTCGCGGGTCGCCGAAGAAAACGCCTTTCATCAGAGGGTCACGCCAAGGGGTACTTTATTGCACTTTCTCATTTTTGCCGATTGCTTCGTGATGTCCGTATTGACCATTCACAATAACGTGCTTTTTTGTTGGAGAGAAGAAGGGAGGATAAGGATATATCGTGTCAGACAGAAAAATTATTTCACATATTGTTGCCCTTGAGAAGTTTTTTGATCGATTTCGAAATAAATTAATTCATTTGCTGAACTTGTTTGGCAAATTGGATAAGGTGAATTTGTTTTGTGTATCTCCATAAAAAGCTCTTTTTTTTGCTTGATTCCGAGTTATGTTTGCACGTATCGTAATTATCTACATTTTCATCATCATCTGCGAATGCACTCCTCCCAGAAAAAGAACATCTTTCAGAGCGGAGAAACCTTCTGAAACAACTACCTTGAAAGAAATTCAAGAAAATGTAGGTAAAAATAGTGTGAAATGAAATTAAAATATTGTTTTCAGAGTGTGGTTCAAGCCCTCTTTGCCTCAAATGCTGTTTTATTTATTTTGGTCGTTATATTCTTCTTTTGGTTGCTGTACATATCGAAATGGTATTTCAAGCTATTCGCTGATGCCATTTGAATATTTTTTAGCTACAAACAATCAGGAAAAAATAAATTGCCCACTCTAGATCAGCTGGAGTATCGTGCGGTCTATAACAGATTGTGAATGATTGATTTACTTCTGATTTCTATTCGCAGATTAGAAGCTGAATACATTCGCTTTATATATTTATCCCTCGTTTTTCAATGTAACTTTTGTAATTGCATTTCAGTGACGAAGAAACGATTGATGGATCTAGCAGGCTGGTTTTCGGTAGCGATTGGCATGGGACAATTGAGTTCACACAAAAGTTCTTGCACGATTGGGATCATCACAAGGTACTACACTGCAGTTTTACATAAAAATAAGAACGATCAGGAGCTAAGTTGGAAGAATCTTTTGCGAATCGCAAAATTGACGTGCACCCTTGCCGATAGAACCTCGAACATGTAATGAATCTATTTTTCCTCAAAATACGTATTTTCTAATATCACAGAGAAGAACTCGTCAAGTTAACAACTTTATCTACGGACATATCTCTTCTCTATGAAAATTCTGCCAGAATTCTGGAGCTGTGTACGGAGACTTTGCAGTCGAATGCAGAAGCAGTCAGAGATCGAACAATGTGAGAAATTTTTTTAAAAATTATATATATTTTCTTTTTATTCTTTAAATTCGAATCAGATAATGCATTCGGATCCCGGTCGAATAAGAATTTCTGTAGCCTCTCTGCAAATCATTGAAATATTCAGCTTGAAAGTAATCAATCAATGCTGCTGGACGCTTAAACTTGTCGGAATCGAACCAAAATTGATGCAAGGAATAAGAGGAAGCGCTGCTCGAATCGTCACTAGCCTCACTTCCATTGTAAAACATGGAGCGCACACATTTGTATCGTTCCTTCTAATTTAATTTGCTTGAAACGAAAAAAATAGGAGGACACCTTCGAAGCGATATTTTCCATTCTTGCCCAAGCCGTTCGGTGCCCGGAAGGAGTTGAGGCTGTTTTGAGAAACCAAGTTATTCTGCTTGGAGAAAATGAGCTGAAGGAGATTGAGAGACTAAAGAAGCAGAAAGGGTCCACAGCGGAAAATGATGTAGGGTTATTTACTTTTTCAAATTATTTTTCATTCATTGACATAGAAGATTACAGACGCTAAATCTGGTCTGAACAAAATAGTGTACAGTGCCTGAATGACACATTGATGGAATTTATTCAGGCAACTGCCGTCGGTACACTCTTGAATAAATACGAGGCTTATTTGAAGGATGCCGAAAAGATAGAGATAATGGAGCAAAAGAAAAGCGAAAAGGAAGAAAAGAAAAGAGAAAAAGAGCGAAAGAAAAGCGAAAAGGAAGAAAAGAAGAAGAAGAAGAAGAAGAAAAGTGAGAAGGATGAAAAGAAAAAGGTGAAAGAACAAAAGAAGAACGAAAAGAAGATGGACAAAAAATCAAATAATTAGCTGATTCCTAATATCATGAAAATATTTGCAATGCCTTGCATAAATAATTCACTTTGAGTAGTGCTTATTGGGAGAATGATTACAAGCGCACGATATTAAAAGGAATGGAATGAGAACGAGACAAGAGATAAATTATGGGTTCGCCGTGAATTTCTATTTTTTTCATAACGGCTCTAATAATTGTAGTCACGTTTACATTCGAGTATGATGTAATAAAACTCTACAGATCGTCCATGCTAATTGTGATTCATGTTTAATATTATTAAAAAGAAACAAAATTTGCGAATTTATTTCAAATGAGAAGAGGAATAATAAGTATACATGCACTGATCACACTGAGCTGTACTCCACTCTTAGTGGTTGTTGTTTGTACACTATCGGGTGTTGATAAAGTTGTCACTTTCGTCTCTCCATCGCCTCCCGTTTTCTTCAGTACGTCTATTTGAACTGCGAATACGTCATCTGGTCTCCTATTTTTCCATGCGAAATCCACTTTCGCTGAAGCGGCCGGGTCAAAGGTTTTGCGGAGTTGATCGGTACCGGTTAGTCTGAATTTCGAAATTTTTAGGTATGATTGCCATAATGCGCTCACCGTACGACCTCGCCATTCACTGTAATGTCCACTTCGCTAGTGCCACTCTTGACAAACGAGTAATCGCTGTCGAGCGAGACGGAGAGGCCCCTGGAATGATATTTGTTTCTGTAGTGAAACGTTGAAAAAATACAAAATATGAGAAAAAGTTTTAATAAATGGCCCCTGGAACGAGCAATAAATGCAACCTAAGAATATTCCAACAGGCTCGTTCATGGCAAAAATATTTTAAGAAGTACGGTTTGAAAAGACGGACTTACCCATTATCAGCTAGCGTGAACGAGGTGTCCTCAGGCGCATTCGTTGTGGGCACCAGAGAATATCCACTAGGGTTTGGGCATCCGACGTAGCCTAAGCGATCCATATTTTATAGTATACATCCAAAAAAAGGCAGAAGGAAGTCTCTCACCTTTAGAAACGAATACGGCGCTCGAATCCATTGTCACGGGAGCGGGTAGTGCTAAAATATTGCAAAGTGTAATTGGAAATGGCCGATCGTCGAACTGCAGCAAACAAAGTCTGATGGAGAAATGACGGGCACACTTATTATTCTATTAGGTTGGTGCGTAAGTTTCTGACTTTTATGTTTCTTAAATTTTCTGCCGATCTGCTTCGCGTATACTGAATTTTCTCCCAGTATTATTTAGAGGGCTGATGGTATAGTAAAACCGTTTTACAAAATTGGGACAGGACTGCATAGTACATGAGCAATAATTTTTAGATTAGAATTTGTTCAGAATTGACACAAAACTTGCGACTTCTGGTGTTTCCGATTATAAAAAATTCTATGAGAACTAGTCAACCACTTTCTTAGCCCAATAAATATATAGTGTGGCATGGGTCCCTCTTCCCAATAAGAGTGAAATAGCCCACTTCTAACTTACCCTGAATGCGGGAAATTGACTGACGTCCCGATTTCGTCGACAGATTTTAGTGGTAAACGTTGTGATTTTTACTGCTTATGAAATGGAAGCAGCATCCTTATCAAAAAATTATCACGAACTAATAAGCCAACATACATTAATTTTTTGTATCAAAGAAATTCCTAGGTTCAACGAAACGAATAGGCGTCGATGAAAACTCTCAAAGACCCATTTTGGAAGACCTTGGTTTTCGAAAAGTCGAACGTCTTGAATAGGGCGATCGATGCTCACTCATGAGTTTCATCTCATAGTAGTGCTAAGTGACTGTGCTTGAGGTCTGTGAAGTGGTTTTACTCCGATCACTATTCTCAAAGGAGCACTGGCCTGAGAAAAAATCGCTTCGAATCTGTCCCGCGAGTTACTTAGTTTTGCACTGTACCGGCATTTCAAAATCAATTGGTATGTTTTAGTGTGCGCTAAAAAGTCCATCCACGCCCCCATCGACTACAAAAACAAATTAGTTGATAGGTTGAAAATGAAGGTTAGGATCGCTCAGAATAGACAAACTTGAAAAAAGTCAGAAACTTACGCACCAACCCGATACTTACCCGGATCGCCCGACAGAGATAGCGTCGCACCCGCCAGATATCCCTTCAGTTTCATCGTTGCAATGGGACTGTTGACCTTGACGAATGTCTTCTGGGCGTTTGTCATGGACCTAAATATTATTTTCCTTAATAAAGGATTAATATAGGGAATTAATATTTTCCCTGTGCGTGTACGTATGTTTGTCCACTATTGCGAAAGACGCTGGCAGGCCACGAAATTGTAAACAAGGTCAAACGTGTTGCGCGCGCTTTCTATATTGCGAAATGGATGGAGAGCGCAACGCACATTAGAGGCCTTCAGACGATAAGACCCCGCCGAAGGCGGGGGCGAAATCGGCTGGTAATTAATAAAAAAATATACACGATCATCGAACCTCGATTGGTAAACCGGGCGGCAGTCGTTCACAGCATCGTAGCCGGTGGCGTATACCTGAATACTGATTTCACACCAAATATTCAGGCCCGAAATGTGAGAACCATCTAACACCTCTTCGCAGCTCTTAACTAACCTCATAATCACCACTCAGCCCATTGACATTCACCACTCCACTAGTAGACAAGACAGTCAGGGCGCCGAACGTGTCTTTGGCATTGACTTTCAGGCTCTTTGTTGCATCCAGATAGACCACTTTCGTCATGAAGTTGACTGGAATTTAAAGTATTATAAAAAAAATCAGTGGCTAAGCAGTACTAGCTCAGCCGAGCTGAATTTGTAATTTTTCAAGTCAACGCCAATCGTTAAAATTGGCTAGACCTACTCGATTGAGTTTGTGCAGCGTACAAGATGAATGAAGGATTGTATGTTCCTCTATTCACGAGCGAGTAGAAATCGCCCATCTGTAAACTGTGGATTTTACTAACCTAGAAGTCTCTTCATTTTTTCTCGCCTGAAGGATAAGAATGTTCGAAGAAAATTATTTTATAAAATAAATGAAATTATTTTATACCGGAAGAGACTTTCCTCCTTCTAACTGACTTATTTCGAGAAGACTGAAATTTTATTTGATTTAAAATCAATAAAAAAAATCCAAACCTAATAATTCTCGTTCTATTGGAGTCGATAATAAAAATATCGTCGTTTTTCGTAGGCGAGAAAACTCGGCAGCCATTGAAGCAATTTAGATTGACCTTAATTTTGCTGGTTTAAAAAAAGTTGAAATTTGTAAAATACCTCATCATTGCCTTTGAAATCGACATTATCAAGCACTTCAGCAGTTGTGAAGCTTACTCTTGCTTCAACTTTCGTGAGGAACAAAGAAAGGATAAGTAGGACGGAAAGGGTAACGCGGTACATTGCAAACATGGGGACTGAGTCAGCCTGTCTGCATTTATATGGCTGAGGTTATGTCTTTTGCGTGTGTTAGTTTTGTGATCATGCAAGGATGTGTCATTGCAAATCTTACAATCACTGATGTGTTCCTACTAAGAGTACTCTGGATCAATGAACTGCAAGCTTTCCGCTGATTTGATCAGATGTGTGTGAATGATTCAACAAGAGAAGATCAATTCATACCATTCCTGAGCGAGACAAATTACATATAAATATACAAGTCACAGTTATGACACAATCAAAACCTACGCCCTCTTCTCTTTCGCAACGCAAAAGCTTCTGACGAATCGGAACACTCGTTTGAGCACGAACATAGTCACCAAAATGACTAAAAGAACAATGGAAAGAAGAAGGGCTATCATGTCAAGAGAGTACAGTTGAACGAAGTTCAGGGGTGGCAAATCCCTGTTGTGATCGGGAAACTCGAGTGCGAAATTGACAGCATGTCTCAAAGCATCTCCAGCCTTCATTGGAGATGAAAAAACGATCTTCCGGAGGGATTTCGCGGCTTTTTCGTAGCTGAAAATGTAATAGAATTTATAAAAATGGGAAGTAAATACCTAGGATTCTTGAGAATAGTGTGAACCGCTGCGTTCAACGTCTCAAAGTTGAAGCTTGTCTTTTCAACCCGGACTCCGAAGCCACGGTATTCTGCCAGGCGAGAATTCCTGAAATATGCATCGTTTCTCTCAAAACGCATTAAAAAGTTTTATGTTTTTATTTGATACCTGAACTGATCAGCAAACAGGGGCACGGTAATTAGCGGAGTTCCACTCGCGATCGATTCACCGATGGAATTGTATCCGGCATGAGTGATGAAAGCTACGGTCTTTGGGTGGGCTGGAATTTGAAAGTGACATAAAAAATATAAAATTGTAAAAAATAGTATGGTACTCACCTAGGATGTCATTTTGGGGATGCCACATGCTTCTGAGCACGTTCTTGGGGACTTTCACGTCGCTTTCCATGCGCCAGATGAAGTGGATGTCCGGGTTCTTTCTGAATAGTCGGGTTTGAGAATCGAAAAATTTCACATCCGGAAGAAAGCACTACACAGCATCCTTCTCCGACAGAGAAGGGGGAGACCAGAATGGTGTGACTACGAGCGGTCGGCAATTCAATGATACTTTTATTTTTTCACCGAATATACCAGAAGAATACTAACAGTGATTCCACGATCCCAATGTATCGATATTGTGAAGCACAACTCACTCAAATAGCTCAACGAAAGTATTCCTCCACGTCTCGGGCATCGTCTTCGGTTCGGCTACGGAACCAAAGGAGACGAAGACAACAGTCTTGGCTGATTTGACGAATGATGCGTAGGGCTAAAAACGATCAGCTAATAATAATCTACTTTTTTTACAAATCATGGTGCGTTTATCGTCGCCGAGAGGGGTCAGAATGACTGCGCTAGGGGGGTCTGGCGACGACGAATGAGGGGTCAAATCGACGTTCTAGGGGGGTCTGTGAGGCCGATTTGAGGGGTCTAGCGACGACGAATGAGTGGAATAAGGGGGAGAGAGGAGAGAGAAGAGGAGAGAAATGCTTTTGACCCTTCATTCGTCGTCGCTAGACCCCTCAAATCGGCCTCACAGACCCCTCTAGAACGTCGATTTGACCCCTCATTCGTCGTCGCCAGACCCCCCTAGCGCAGTCATTCTGACCCCCTCGGCGACGATAAACGCACCATCAGATGTCGAAGGAATACTGCTCATGTGCTGACCAATGCGAATTTAGCCCAATTGTGAAACACATCTCAACAAATGAATTATACCAAATAACTTGAAATAAATGAATGTTATTAGAATGACCTACCTCTTCCAGTGGCTTCGACTCATTGCTCATTCCCAGTCCTCCGAAATAGGTCACTTTGCTGGTTACCGGCACAGGGAATTCAATGTCTGGATGGACGTTAGCGAGTAGGAATTTGGCCTAAAATTGTCATCTTTATTATTCCTCAAGGGAATTTCTTTGTGAATTTTCCTTGCAATGTTTTTGCCTCTAAGGGATGACTCACATTTTCAGTCATTTCCAACACTCCGGGGAACTCGGCGCCATACTTCTCCTTCATTATTCGATCTACCGGGATCGTCTGTGAGTAAAGACTCAATGTCGCCATCATGATCTCCATCAGGACGTTTTTGAACCTGAAAGTAATTGAAAATCAATTATTTTAAGCTAATGCTGCGAACAGTGTCAACGTCTAGACGATTTTTCTCCAGAGAAATCGTCTGGACGAAAACGAGGGAGACGGACTCCCTCTCATTCTCCCCTCTCACATTGATCGAGAGTGGTCAAATTATGCGATATTTCTAGTCAATTTGACCACTCTGCAACGGATTGAGAGGGGAGAATGAGAGGGAGTCCGTCTCCCTCGTTTTCGTCTAGACGATTTCTCTGGAGAAATATCGTCTAGACGTCGACACTGTTCGCAGCATAAATAACTGCATTACCTCTGAGCAAACGACATCTCATTGCTTGCATCAAGCAAATTATTAGGGTAGATGGACGGCAGAAGGGGAACTCCGATAAAGCTCATCATCTGGCGAGAGAGGGGAGTGGACAGCATGAACCCGTAAGCGGGGATCTGAATTGTTCGCGATAAATTTCAAGCTTGCGTTTCTCGAAAATCTTGCATTTGTGAAAATGCATGAGCCGAAGAAAATTGAAAAAATCGGAGCATTTCTTATGAGCAGATCACTCTCAATCTAAACCTCACGTGAAATATAGAACACCACTTACTCCGAGAGCATGAATAACCGAGACGGGGCAGAACTCCAGATGATGAGCAATGGCAAAGTCGAACTTCTCCTCACGCAGTTGAGCCATAGCCGCGTCATCGTTAATGGTAGCTGAAGACAATCTGTCACATAGCGCGCGTCTTCTGAGAGAGATTGCATGACCGCTAGGAACCAGGCGCCGAAAGTTTGAGCTTTCTCAATGAAACTTTTATTGTGGCATATATAGGCGACGAAAAAAATTTCATAATAGAACTTTGAACCGGCTTTTAGCCATTTTCCGGTTCGACATCGAGGAATCGAGTTGATTGACATTTCGGCTACGTCGGTATGGCAAAAGCATTTTTATCATCATTTCGTACGATCAGCGCCAATACGTTACGACTAAAAACTCATAAAAAATGGGCATACTATTGATTGAAGTTTCCTTGTCTCACACTTTCGTACTGTGATGTCACAATCATCTTACAGATAAGAACCCGGAAAATTCGTATCACTGAGAATAGCCCGTAGCGGTGCGATTAACAAAAGATCAGATCGTTCTAGTGTAGCCTTTACGTTTTCCAGTATAGCACGTACCGGATGCAAAAGATCAGGACGTGTTTGCGCGTTTTGCGTCATCAAACCGACTCTAAACCAACTGACCAAAGCATATTTCAGCAGTGACATTAGTGTACGCTGTGCCCATTGCTCGCCAATCTCTCATTGTAGGTTCTGTCCATACGAGCCTGCAATAGTTATTGTGAGATTAATTCCACCCGTTGACGAAAGTTCGAAAGAGGCTATTAGGAATTTCTTGGCATGCAGTGTCTTCTTCAGTGCGTTAGAAATCAAAAGATCATTTCTTGCAAAGCGCTCCCAAAAGCTTATTTTCGATCTCTTACGGAGATATCATTTGTAGTGTGTACGTGCGCACTGCAGTTTCCATCGCACCCTCTCTCGGTTTAGGAGCAATTGCTAGTCTCTCTCATTTCGCAACACTCTATCGTCTACCCTAACCGACGAGTGATAATTAAAAATGTAGAGACGAGAACATTTCACTCGCTTTGCGCACCCAAATAGCACCCATTCAATGAAACACCCACTTTTTGTCGGCATTCTTGAACGCCCAGAACGACTCCGGCGTTGCGCCGTTGGGACGAATCTCTCTAACCTAAAATGAAACCTTTCTGTTGCTTGTAAAGTACAGATGTCAATTAGAACACTTTTCCAAAATTCAAACTGCACACAAGTTATTTTTCTATTTTCCAAATAGATAATAATAATAAATTAGCTCACTCTCGGATGCTTGCTAACGATCTTTGCCGCTTCCGGGTAGGCATTCGGCCGAATGATGACGACATCATGGTCCTGGGCCAGCTCTTCGGCTACTCGGATTGTGAAGATCACCTGAATTTTGATTATTTTATCACTTTCACAGTGGCTTAGAAACAAAACAAAAAATTCGAATTTGAAACAGAAGCTTGGGTGTACGAATGTGTTTCACTACTTGCATCTATTCATCAAGAAACTGATTCCTCGATAAGTGTCGCACCAACAGATCTAAAAAGAAAAAAAATAATTTTAAAAAAACTCACATGACTATTGCTCAAGGGCAGCAGAAACACCGCTACTTTGGCTGCCGAAATGCAACAAATGACGAGAGATAGCAAGATCCAGTTGCGCATTGAGATCTTGAACGGAAACAACAAGCAAAAAGTGGGGAAACAATTTCGCGAGGGATAGCAGAGTAGTGGGAGGTCAGAGTGGCGAGAGAGCACGCGGAACGAGGAGAGTCAGTTCTTTCCAAGAAGAGCGTAGCACAAACAGAGCGATGCCGTGGAATCAAACTACTCGCACAACTTGAGCCTACTCGGCAATAACTAAAGTGCAATACGGATCAGCGCCTCTTCATTTCACATTATAACTTTTCCTTCGACCGTTCAAGAAGTGTGTGAAATGAAAGACAGCAACCCGTATTGTTCATTCTAACTATAACTAGAACATTCAGAACCAAAACCAAGGAAGGAAAACAACGCAACACTCGACGAAAAGACACCGGAGGCGAGTTTGATACGAGTCGTCATAGTGTTTTTATACGCAGAGTACTCGCTCGACATCCTCCCTATCAGCACCACAGAGAAACTTCCTAGTCTCTCCATCCTGCACGACCTATCGCAAGTCAGAGAAGCGAGAGAGCATGGAAAAGTGAGAGATTCAGATAGTTAGCACCCCAATTGAAGACTGAGAATGGCTGATAAAGAGAGGAAGAGCTGACAAGGAATAATCGTGCACCATCGTAGGGTGAATTTGTCAGATACGAAAGCTGCACGGTTCAAAGCGGAAAACAGTGATGAATATGAGTGTGCATGATCAAAGTTTCATTGAACCGTTATAGTGTAACGTTACGTACGGAAGAAAAAATAACACGTCACAGAATCGTCATAAGTTTATTAGCTATATTCGAAACAATACGTCAATTAGTCGCGATTGGTCTTGACTGCCGCTCCAGAGACACATCTCAACAGTCGCTTGATCAAGAATTCAGTGATCAAAATAGAGAAAATAACAATACAAATCAGTACAGCAATCACGTCAAGAGAATACAGTTCTATGAAGTTCAACGATGGCAGATCCCTGTTGTGAACCGGATGCTCAATGGCAAAGTTGACGGCGTGTCTCAATGCGTCCCCTGCTTTGACCAGTGAAGAGAACACGATCTTACGAAGTGATTGAGCGGAGCGTTGGTAGCTGAAATATTAATGTAACTTCTGAAAAATGTGAATCAGAGGATACCTTGGATTCTTGAGGATTTTATGAAGAGCTGCGTTTAAAGTCTCGAAACTAAGGTTCGTTTTATCCACTCGAACTCCGAATCCTCGGTATTCCGCGAGCCGAGAGTTCCTGTAATTTGAAAGTACTGATTTCACCCTGTTAATTAAAATTCTGAGACATTCTCTGCTTTCGTTATTGAACTAGAGAAGAGATGAAATTGACTTCTGAATACCTGAACCATACGCGTTACCTGAACTGATCTCCAAACAACGGAACAGTAATAATAGGAGTTCCACTAGCGATCGATTCTCCCAAAGAGTTATAGCCCGCATGGGTGATAAATGCAACAGTCTGAGGATGTGCTGAAACATGAATTGAGATTCCATTCTGTATTCATCGAGTAGATCGAAGCGTACCGAGAATATCGCTCTGCGGGTGCCAAGTATTTCTGAGAACGTTCTTGGGAACTTTCACATCGCTTTCCATGCGCCAGATGAAATGCACTTCGGGGTTATTCCTGTGATTATTTTTGTTATTTTGAAGGGGGGCCTATGCCGTATCAAGAATTAGTCATTTTGAGGTGATAAGTAGGCACTGTGAAACATAACTAACTCGAATAATTCGACAAATGCGGTCTTCCATGATAAGGGCATCATTTTCGGGTCTGCCACACTGCCAAACGATATGAAGACAACGGATTTCGCGGATTCAAAGAACGAAGCATAACCCTAAATTACGATATTTTTTCCAAAATAGTTAAACTATACCTCTTGCAATGGTTTCGAATCATTGCTCATTCCCAGTCCTCCAAAATACGTGACTTTACTCGTTACCGGCACGGGAAATTCGATATCCGGGTTGACGTTGGCGAGGAGGAATTTTGCCTTGAAAATAAATTTATGACTAATTCCTTGCAGATTTCGCTTACTTTAGTGACCAACTCTTGAGTGCTCGGAAAATCATCGCCGTATTTCTTTCGAAAAATGGCATCGATGGGCTTGGATTTGAAGTACGCGCCAACGGTCGACATGAACATTTCCAGGAGGAAGTTTTGGAACCTAAATTTGAAGACTCTTTTATTACCCAAGAAGATATTTTGTTTTTCATTGGAGTTGATAGATACTGAACAAGTGCCTTCCGTTTCACCTCTCAACCATGCTCATTTCATTCCTGGCATCCATCATCAGCGAAGGATAGATTGAAGGGAGCATCTGAAGGAATAACAATCATTTACTCATCTTAAGTATTTTTATCGCAATTATTAAATGACAATTATCTTCGGGTCTTACTGGAATGCCAACGTAGTTGACGAAAGTGCGTACGAGCGGGGTCGATAGCAAGAAGCCGTAGCCGGGAATCTGACAATAAAGATGGATAAAGACGAATTTTAGAAGTAAGCGGGAATCTGATTGTTCTTTAATAGTATTTTGACAACGAGATCAAGTTTCTACTACTGAACACTATTCCATCAAGCTCTTTAGGGATTCGTGAAACATAGATTATGGTTACAGTAGAAGTAAAATAATAGTCATGCTCACCCCAAGTTCATGAATCGTTGCTACTGGGCACAAATCGAGATGATGAGCAAGAGCGAATTCGAATTTTTCTTCTCGAAGTTGTGACATAACGGTGTCATCGCTGATCATGTCTAAATATATTTTGGGTTATGTTTCATGATATCTGCAAATACACATCCGAAAGTACTGAGCGATCCCTACTTCTTCTTTTAAAAAATCTCACTCGTGCACACTGCGCTAAACACCTCTTTGTAACCGCCCGACATTGCTCGCCAGTCTTGCCAGGACGAATCGGACCAGATGTAACTATAATATATCATGATATTCGGGTCATAGTTTCATATTTTTAAACACTCCTCATTCTGTACAATTTCTAGTTTCGATAACAGTAAATACGCCATGTTTGTAGGAATTCCGCAAAGGCTTCCCTAGCGAATCAATAACAATACAACCTTACTTGCGCTCAAGCTGCTTGAACTTGTTGAACAATTCCTCTGAAACTCCTTTAGTTCGGATTTCGCGGACCTGAAAAAATATGTACATTCGAATAAACATTTGTTGAATAATCTCACCCTCGGATGCTTGCTCTTGATCGATTCCGTTGCAGGGTTTACAGTGGGTCGGATGATGACGATGTCGTGGACTTGAGCGAGTTCCTCGGCAACTTTGATGGTGAACATGACCTTAACATTTTAAATTATTTTTTCGTCAGACGATCCATCTATATTAACTTTAAAAATTTCAGACATGGATAATAGAGTCATGAAGCATACTTTTTGCAAATACATTCGGAAAAAAATTACGTGGAACTCACGTGACTGCTGCTCATGGGTGACACGAAAAGGGCGATTTTCTCGGCGTTTACTGCACAGAACATCGCAAAAATATGCAGTAAACGTCGCATTTTCGACATTTTTTCTGAAAAAACAGTGGAAATCAAGAAATCACAAGTTTCTAGAAGTTGCTCGACAATGATACGTCTACAAGCAAGAGAAATCGGTTCGAGAAATTCTTATCATCTCAGTTTATTATCTCAGCTACGATGGAGTGTGCAACCTACACTCGAAGAGTAGGCGAACCTTTGGACTCACGAAGAATGGTTTTACGAGTACAAGCGGAATCGTTATTATCCTCTTTATCTCACAAATTTTCACAAATCTAAAATGTGAATGGAACATTTGTTAAAATTAAATACGCACTGCCTAAGCCCTCTTCTCCTTCACAATTCTCACCCTACAAACACATCTCCACAATCGTTTCAACACAAAAATCGATACTAAAACGGACAAGACAACAACAGAAAGCAGAAGCGCAATCATATCCAGTGAGTACAACTGGAAGAAGTTCAGTGATGGCAAGTCCCGATTATGATCGGGATGCTCAATTGCGAAATTGACCGCGTGTCTCAATGAATCTCCTGCTCTGACGGGTGAAGAGAAGACAATCTTGCGAAGGTTTTGGGCGGATTTCTCGTATCTGACAAAAACAAATTATTATTAATTCCCCAACGGTTCTTGTTTTTTGTATGAAAACTGCTCTAATCTATTCGCCTTGATAAATGATCATGTAACAATGATGATTATGAAAATTTTTCTCTAAAAAGAGCTTACTTTTTATCGTTGAGGATCTTGTGGAGTGTCTCGTTGAGTGTTTCGAAGCTCAAACTCGTCTTCTCTACTCGGACCCCAAAGCCACGGTACTCGGCAAGACGTGAATTTCTGAGATCCATTGTATTAATTTCACAAATTTTCATGCTTGATTTTTTTACGATCATCTTGTTACACATTGCAAAAAAGGAAACATACCTGAACTGGTCAGCGAATAGGGGAACGGTAATGAGTGGGGTTCCACTGGCGATTGATTCTCCTAGAGAATTGTAGCCCGCGTGGGTTATGAAGGCAGCGGTTTTGGGGTGGGCTGTAATTTGAAAGTTCCTGATCGAGATAAAGTTCAAAGATCAAAGCGTAAAGCCCACAAAGTATGTCGCTCTGCGGATGCCACGTGTTTCTGAGCACATTCTTGGGCACGTCAACATCGTTTTCCATGCGCCAGATAAAGTGGACGTCCGGGTTATTTCTGGAAAAACTTTTTGCTATGTTGTAAATTATGAACGATACCGACACTATTCAAGTGCGATCGAGAATGAATTTAGGAGCACTGTGAAGCATAACTCAGTACAACTGTAATATGGGAGAAAAGCGAAGTAAAACTCACTCGAACAATTCGACAAATGCATTCCTCCACGAGGCAGGCATCGTTTTCGGATCTGCCACTGTGCCGAATGACACGAAAACGACGGATTTGGCGGAGTTTACGAAGGATGCGTATGGCTGAGAATTGTATCAAATTATCAATAAACCAACGTCCTCTTGCTGTTCCCGCTAATGTGTATTGACAAAAACATAATAAACTATTTACCTCCTCAAGCGGTTTGGACTCATTACTCATCCCCAATCCTCCGAAATACGTGATCTTACTCGTGACGGGCAGGGGGAACTCGATGTCCGGATGCACGTTAGCGAGCAGGAATTTGGCCTGAATCGTCCATTTCTCATGGTATTTTTGGTAAGATTTGTTGTCACGGGCAACGAGAATGAGATCGACATGGGTGATCAAGAGTCTACTTGAAATGGTCGTGAAGCATAACTCATTAGAAATACCACAAAACAGAAAATTCTCAATGTGGAATTTCTCAATACCCGAAAAATGAAAATAACCTTTTTTTTCATCGTTACCTACCTTCATAGCTAAGTCCAGAGCGCCAGGAAAGTCCTCGCCATACTTCTTCCTCATGATAGCGTTGATTGGAGCACCCTGCAATTAGGGATTTCAGGCCCATGCTTATGATATCGCAATCTCTTCCTTTCGATGACACCTCGTTTCGATCTACCTACCTGCATGTAACCTCCGACAGTGCCCATCATCAGGTCGAGGAGGAAGTTCTTAAATCTGAAATTTAATTACGATATTATCATTTAAAACCTGTACTTGACTCCTTTGAAAGAACACAGCTTCGTCTGTTTACTTGTGTGAACTGTGAGCTTTAGTACCTATCAACAAAAAAAAGTTTTATCAAGAACACTTCCAGCAAATGAAGTGAAAATTTTAACGCCTTTTTCATTGCCCTTTTTGTAAAATATGGCACTAGCGCTATGAATTTTATTCGGTATACCTCTGCGTGAATGTCATCACATTCCCCGAGTCGGCCAGTAGCATCGGGTAGATGGACGGAAGCATCGGCACTCCCACCATGCTGACCCAAGTGCGAGTGAGCGGGGTGGAGATGATGAAACCGAAGCCGGGAATCTGGAAATTACTAATGATATTTTTATCTTGCGGAACTGAATTATGCTTCAACTTTGGATTGATTTCATTTCAACTGTGTTTCACGGAATTGATAAATGTGATCGGGTAAGTGGTGGTTAGTGCTCGTCTGCTAAGTTTCTTGAGAAAAAAACATTTAAAGAAATACCAATCGCATGGGCTAATTCATAATCATGTTGTTCCATGAAAGAATCTGTAAATGAGTGATTTTTTTCAATCACACGGCGAGCACTAACCCCTACGTACCCAACTAAATTTGCAAATTCCGTGATACACAATTGCAACCGATGACCATTCTTTGTGTGAAATTTAACTTTGTGCGCTTTCGAATTTTACAAGTTGATCCGCATTTGTTAAACTCCAAAAATATTACTCACTCCAAGCGCGTGAATGACCGCCACGGGGCAGAAATCGAGATGATGAGCGAGGGCGAAGTCGAACTTCTCCTCGCAAAGTCGGGCCATGTTGGCGTCATCGTTTACGAGGTCTGAATTTATTTGAAATTACCATTTAAAAATGCAGTAGAATCGAACATCTAACTACAAAAAGGAATTAATGTGATTTTTTGGGAAACATACTGGGGGAAAAGTATCTTACCGACGCAAGCTTCGGAGAAGATTGCCTTGTAGCTGCCGGACATGGCGGCAAAATCCGACCACGAGGGATCGTCCCAGACCATGCTGTGAAGGAGTATAATGCTGACGTCTAGACGCCATATGGCAGGGGATTTTTATTGTTTATATTTTGACATGCGATATGACAGGTTGGATCATTGCTCATTCCCCCCATGCTAGAAAGGAAGAGGATCACTCACAGGTAAAATAACAGGTTTCCCGCTAATCTAGTTCGTTGGAGAGACCATAATGAGCCAATGTGATTGAGCTCTAGTGCCAATTTCAAAACTGTTTGTTTATACCTTAGTTCGATTTTCTTGTGATGATAAAATGTCTCTTCAGATGCGCCCTTTGTTCGGATTTCTCTGACCTGAACTCAATAGCTGAATGTATTTTCGAAATAAAAGCGCGAGCTCACCCTCGGGTGCTTGCTAACTATACTTGAAGCTTTTGGATTGATATTAGGGCGAATGATGACGACATCGTGGTCTTGTGCAAGTTCCTCAGCTACTCTCATAGTGAAAATTACCTGTAAATCATATTTATTTTTCGAACAGAGACCACTTAGAACACTTTATCTTTCTAGTCTCCTTGCTGTCCAAGATGAATAGGGGTAAGTTCTGAGAAATCGCACATAAAACTCACATGGCTATTGCTCATTGCATTCAGAAACACCGCGACTTTGGCGGAATTCACAACACAAAATAGGAGACTCAACAGCGGTAACAATCGCATTATCTGAAAACGTTTGATTATGCACCGATTAAAAAAACACGAATAGGAGAATCACATCACTAGCAGTCGGGCTTTATACGTGAGCAAATAGAAAATGATGTCTCTTATCAGCTACAATTTTAGCCCTGATCATATCATGAAAGCGCTGGTATCGATAGGAAAAACGAAAGATTTGGACACTCTTGTAGTCTCCGAGCTTTCAAGCACTTTACTTGGTTCCAATAAGCAATATCAGGTTCACGGCAGAATCAGGCGATAATTTAATGAAAAAGATTTTTTTAAGACACGCGTCTTCGTTGTTACTATTTTTAAATTGAGACGCGTATTTTCTTACAGGATCAAATCATTTTATCACATAGTATGGATACAGTTACACGTATTGAGATCACAATAATTTGACAAACCATAAACCTAAGCTCTCTTTTCTTTGACAATTCGAACCCTACTGCTAACGCACCTCCACAATCTTTTCAGCACGATAAGTGTTGTGAAAATGACAATTACGAGAATGGAAAGTAGTAAAGCAATCATATCGAGCGAATACAACTGGAAGAAATTCAATTCTGGGAGGTCCCTATTATGATCAGGGTGTTCGATTGCGAAGTTGACAGCGTGTCTGAGGGCATCCCCTGCCTTGACGGGTGATGAAAAGACGATCTTGCGAAGGGATTGGGCGGATTTCTCGTAACTGAAAAGGGGATTTAAAATGATAAAAAAAAGAAGAAAATCACCTCGGATTTTTCAAAATCTTGTGCAGTGCCTCATTCAGAGTCTCCGAGCTCAGGCCCATCTTCTCCACTCTTACGCCGAATCCGCGATATTCAGCGAGACGGGAGTTTCTGAAAGAAATTTTTTGAATACTTTCAAATTAGTGAAAGGTTGCACTATTTTGCTAGCAAGAGTTTCACCTGAACTGATCACCGAACAGTGGCACGGTAATTAGCGGAGTTCCACTCGCAATCGATTCTCCGAGGGAGTTATAGCCGGCATGAGTAATGAAAGCGGCAGTCTTGGGGTGGGCTGAACAAAAAAAAAACCTTTTCTTCAAGGAGGAAGCAACAAGGAAGATATCAAAGATGATATGGATGGACAAAGAAAGAACTCACCAAGAATGTCGTTTTGCGGATGCCATGTGTTCCTCAACACGTTCTTCGGGACCTTCACATCGTTCTCCATTCGCCAGATGAAGCTAACGTCTGGGTTCTTTCTGTAATAATTAATTGTTTTTTTTGCCTCAGCAGCAGCACCCCGATTAGAAATGAATGAGTACCAACTATCTTGAATACATTGTGAAACACAACTCACTCGAAAAGCTCAACGAATGCGTTCTTCCAAGAAGCGGGCATCATTTTCGGATCTGCTACAGTTCCGAAGGATACGAAAACCACGGTTTTAGCGGAGTTCACAAACGAGGCGTAGGGCTTCAATGGTTAATATTTTTAGATTTGCAATAGGATCGCAGTGCTCTTCTACTCGAGTAAAACTTAGCATAAAATTTCTTACTTCCTCCAGCGGTTTGGTCTCGTTGCTCATTCCCAGGCCTCCAAAATACGTCACTTTGCTCGTAACCGGAACAGGATATTCAATATCCGGGTGGACATTGGCGAGCAGGAATTTTGCCTGAAAAATCGCCTATGTTTTTTCTCTGTGCACGATAGCTCTGCATTTACATATTCAAAGAGCGGACAGAAGAAGATGAAACAAGAAAGAAAGAATAGTTATCATGAAAAAAGTGCCCACCTGTCCGGACAACTCCAGCACGCCCGGGAAATCGTCTCCGAACTTCTCTCTCATGATTCCATTGATGGGCTTCGCTTGAAAATAGCCGGCAAACGTGGCCATCATAGCTTCCGCGAAGAAGTTCTTCAGCCTTCAAGCAAACCATTTTTAAAAAAAGCAAAAAAAGCAAATATAGTGTTCCCGTTAATGAAGCATGTGCTGTTTATTGGTTTTTGCTTTAATTAATTGGTAACTGATAATTTGCCTCAATAGAATACAGAGCGAGAAGTCAGCGATCGATCACTACCTCTGGAAAAAGTCCATCTGGTTGCTCGAATCCGCGAGGAGGGCTGGATAGATCGAGGGAAGCATGGGAATTCCGACGAGATTGACAAAATTCTTCACCAGAGGGACGGACAGCATGAAGCCGTAGCCGGGAATCTGAATGTCATTTTTCAAAATTTTTTAATTCAGCGGCGGGACAACGACCATTAGTCGCAGCAAACATCATAGAATTTTAGTGCATCATGAAACCTATTTCGACATCCATTTTCAATGTAACTCGCCATCAGCTCATAAAAAAGGGACTATTCTGTTATATTTTTGTCATTACTCACTCCGAGTGCGTGAATGACGGACACCGGGCACAGGTCTAGGTGATGGGCTAGAGCGAAGTCGAATTTCTCCGCTCGAAGTTCGGCCAACTTGGCGTCGTCGCTGGCGAAATCTGGACAAGATGTTTGCAATTTTTTCGGTACCTGAGATAGAATGATCAACAGTCCGAGAGGGCTTGATGATATGATCTTATGATATACTTTCATACTGATACTACCTTGCCACCTTGGCAATTTCGACAAGTGAGTGTTTCTATGCCAAACGGGTGAGAATCAAAAATAAGGCGCAAGTCTCACCTTGACAAATCCCAGCGAAGATGGACTGGTAACCAGCAGACATGGCAAAGTAGTCCGACATTGAGGGGTCGGACCAAACGAGGCTGGAATGGAGAAGCGAGTAATTTCATTGAACATAATTAGTATGTTTTTAGTTAACTGTTAAGTTGGTTAATTAGTTTTAAAACTGTAAAATAGTGTTACGAACTTCTTCTCAATGTTCTTGTACGCGCCGAACGTCTCCTCAGACACTCCATTGGTGCGAATTTCACGGACCTGAAATAATAATACTGAAGTTTCACAGAATATGTTTCACTCGATTTGTAAAACATGAAATGAGCGAGTGATCTAATGCGGCGGCGATTTCTTTCAGCTTTAATAACGTTTCTAAATTTCATAAAACACTGACAATCTAGTAGTTTCATCTTCTCTCTCACAATACCAAATACATCAACCATGACTAGTGTGACCAATTCACACAGTTGGGGACTGATAATTCTTAACGCTGGCAAATATGTTTCAAAGTTCTCATAAAAGTTGACAGACTCGGGATATCTAGTGGCTCTTCGACTGTAATTGTAAAAATTTCAATAATCGTACTCTGGGATGTTTGCTAACGATCTTGGACGCTGATGGGTTAACATTAGGACGGATTATGACAACGTCGTGGTCTCGAGCGAGTTCCTCCGCTACCCGGATGGTGAAGATGACCTGGAATGGCATATTTTCGAAAATAAGGTTATAAAAGTGTTTGACATGTTTCAAGAAGGGAACGTAAATTGAAAACGACTCACATGACTGTTGCTCATTGCGTTCAGGAACACGGCGATTTTGGCAGCATTTACGGCGCAAATGACGGCGCAGAGCAGCAGTAAACTTCTCATCGTAACGAAATCTGTAGAAGTAACTCTTATGCACACGATGAGATAATTAATGAAAACAAAATGCGAAAATGCGATTTTTATCGCAAGTCGTGACATCTATCGGATTTGAAAAGCGCCTCAATAGGATCAGTCGAAGCGCAAAAAGTAGAGAAATTGAAAAAAGTAGTGACAGATCGCCTCACCGCGCACCATCTGATTTTATACGGCCGCAAAACGAATCGTCAGCCCCGTTATCAGTGTGCTGTCAGTGTGTCGCGCATACAATTTGTGATCATTTTTGAGTGATAAGAACAATGGAATTGGACACTGTCGTAGTACGGGAAGCTTCCCAACGATTTGTACACGGATCCGAAGATGAATTCGAGATCAAACCATGAAATAGGCACTATGTTGAGTGATTCATTCGTAACAACATATTGCAATCCAATTAATTGGTGAATTTGGTTATACTGTTGAATAAAACCGACGAAATTGTTCGATTTCGGAGGATCGTAATAGTCGAAGAATGGAGGGATCGGATATTATTCCGGCGCTGGGCGGCATTTCGTTCCAAACTGTGGTATGTATTTAAAGAAAGCGTAATGTCATTTTTTTCTGTTTCTAGCTCATAATTATCCTCGGGAGCACTTGCATTATGTTCATCTGCTTCTTCATTCTCATTTGTTGGATTTTTATGCAGTAAGTATCATATTTCGATAGAAACCAAACTAAATACTTTGTTTAGGATTATTAACAAACGATGAATAAACATTTACGATCGCTAAACATAAAAAATGTGCCAGATGCTGTAAAACAAATTTTATTCGTATTTTGATAAATGGGATTTATTTGAATTTGTTCTGATCTCAAACAATTAAAGGGGGAGGGGCACGAATATTTTCGCACATAAACTGAGAACGTGGAGTGGTAGGGATGCTATACCCGATCAGAGATCACTTTATCCGAAGTTTTGGAAATGCCTCTGAACCTCGCAATGGATTTTACAAATTTCAGTGCGGTGCAGGCTCGATCAGGGTATACTGTATTCGAAATGGACTATCGATTGATTGTGCCGATGTTTGTAAAAATGGGTCAATCCGAGTGGCAATAAATAACTGCAACTTAGAGGACTCGAACCAACGGGGGAATGAGCGCCATCCAAACTCTTTAGCCACTAGGCTATGAAGACAGTTGGGAGAGTTTCCTTGAAGGAGGCATGTGTACTTGAGGTGCTCAACAACAATTGCGGGAATGGATCGGGATTCGACATTTTTGCAAGCAGATGCCAAATTTCATCTTTGACACTAGGATTCTTAAAAGTCTATTTGTACCGAGCAATGAAGACCGAATTCACGTACGCAGTGGGCACGATCCATCGTCGTTGCAACAAAAATGGGAAATTTTAGAACGACAAAGACATTTTATGAGAAGAAGTAGAAGCGATATATTATTTGAAGTGCATCCCTCTTGGGAACGTTTTTTTAACCGAGAAGTACTGTATAATTACAGAATCTATCCAATATTGTATTATGCGCATACCCAAAATTCAAACGAAGCAAAAATGAAACTCAAAAATGAAAGGTTTTGTATATACTCGTGTATAATGTAAATGTCCACGTAGTACACAGAAAAGCGATAACAGTTTATATTTTCTGCAATGCTGGAAACACAACAGAAAAGAAACAACGAGAAGCAACAAATTGCCATCAGATTTATCCTCCCTTCTTCTTGGACACTCCGACAGTGCGTCCCTTACGTCAGGTAGTTTTGGTGTGCTGACCGCGCACAAGGAGACCCCTTAATATTTAGTGACGGATCTTCTTCAGACGCTCGAGATCCTCGCGCCACTTGTTGTCGATACCGGTGGATAGCATCTGCAAATAGTTCGATCATGTCGAGTAAATTAAAAAGCATCACAAAATAGACTTCAAACTGTTAGCAAGCGAACAACAGCCGGCAGTTAAAATATAACGCACCTGCTGGGTCTTTCCGTCCTTGAAATCTCTCTGTCTGTTGAGGAACCAGTCGGGGATCTTGTACTGGGTGGGGTTCTGAATGACGGAGACCTTCTCGACCTCCTCCTCGGAGAGCTATACAGCGCGTCTGGTGACGTCAATGTCGGCCTTGTGGCTGCAGACAAAGGCGAAACGACGGCCGACTCCCTGGAAAACAGCGTCTTGATCCATCAGCAAACTATTTACTTTCGGCATCATTTTTGGCATGAGGTTTTTTTTAAATTATAATATTTAGCCACAATAATATCATAGTTAGTCGCAATAATATTTAACCTAAGATTCTCAGAACCAAGTCTCACACCTCAATAAAACTTTTTGTCTGTGCCAAACATCGAAATATATCTTGTTTTCTTTAAACTAGAAGATATGTTGAATACAAGTATTTTCAGCTAATTTTAATTCAGCTGATCGTAGCCAACACGAAAATCCGCGCATTTAAATTATCCTTGAATGCCATTACTCACAGAATGATTTTTTAAAATTCTTTCTAGTACCTTATTTCGTTTATTGTCTTAAGTCTCTAATGGTGTATCAGCATCGGAAAACATAGATCATAGTTTAAGCACCATTCATCCTTACATAAACGCTAAGAGCTAACCATTAGACATAATTTACAAACCTTGATGGCGGTGATGGCGAAGGGGATCATCTTGTTTCCATCGATGTTGGTGTTCATCACACGATGAATGTGCTGGAACTTCTCGGGCATGATGAGCGACGACATGGCTGCCGTGTGTTTATATTTCCTCCTGTAAGTGAACAAGTTATTGCATAATTGACAATATTTACACAGAATTTGAAATGGACATTGAAAAAAAGGCTCATCACGTGTACAATGATGCAATAGGACGCTAACAGTCATCTATCAGTCGAATTCTGCCATTGCGAACTTTTTTTTCGATAACGCATCATCAGATCTTGTTTAAATGTCGCAAACGATGTGAATAAACAGTAAATATACAACTGAAATTCCGGTGAACAGGGCAAAAACAGACAACAATCGGAACAACTTTTGGAACATCCACAAACTGAGTAATTTATATGAATTTTGAGCGTTAAAATGACGCGGTTGTGCTCTAACAGAATCGGTGGATCGTTTTACAGCTAAATTTTAACAATTTAAAAAGGATAAAACAGCGTGAAATCAATAAATCGAAGTTGAAATCAAAGAAGCTCAAATACGGGCTCAGACCGGAAACCGGAAAATAGAAAACCCGAAAAATCTACAGTACTTGCACTCGGGGCAGGCACTTCGCGTCAAGAAATTTTCAACTCGATTCGTGCCTCTACCCCTTTAAGATAAACATTGCCATTACAAATACTCATGTCGATACTGCTATATCAAAAAACACCGAACAGCGTTTTGCTCAAAAATATTCCGAGGTTCATGCAGGTCGAGATATAGGTGCTATAATGAATGAATTCCGATAGCAGTGACACAAGCAAAAACTAATTTCTGATTTCGTTAGTGAATATCATGATGGAGTCAATCAGTGTACATGGTTATGGATTCAGATAAAAGCCAACGGAGTGTGTGAACTTGCAGAGTTTTGGTAGAGAATGGACCCTCAAGATACAATTCCTGCTCTGGGAGGCATCTCGTTTCAAACTTTGGTTAGTTTATTCTTTATAGATTTATTGGATTTATTGTATTATTTTGGAATACATGTTTGTGTCTCACTCTTTTTTAATCCCGTATTTTTTCTTGGAACGAACTTGAAGGTACCCAAAAAACAGCCCATAACCGTTCCATGTCCTCATATTTTTACTCGGTTTCCCTCAATTATAATTTCCAGTTCTACGTCCTCATCGGAGGCTCGGTTCTGATGGGTTTTCTCATGACCACCTATGCGTTCTTTTATCTTCTCTTGTGAGTAGTCGGCCACAGAATTCGAAATACGAGCATCGTCTTTTCTTTTCACGTGCTCACTCACCAGTGCGAGGCGAGGGAGCTCGTAAAATGAGGAGACGATTACCCCTATTTCGAACTCTTTTCCAACGAAATTTCCCAATGTCATTTGTTTTAGCAACCTTCTCGCCGTGAGAAGAGAACTAAGATGAACAGTGAGGAATGAGAAATGAGAAATGATAAATTATTAAATGTTGAACACATTTACAAATTTCCCGTGAAACATTTTTTCATGTCCTTCATTATTCGGATGCTGGTATCTAGTGTATTCTCACACAATAGTACAATCGGTTGAACGTCTCGTAGTTCGCTTGTTATACATGCTCTTGACTCTCCGCTTAGTCCTAGTTTCCCCGTCCAATCATCGCCTTGTGAAGTTGCATGCTTTGTATTTACTTCCACACGTTTTGGTGGGTGTCGCACTTTCATACGGAAACATCCTAATGAATTGCACTCTGATTTGTAAACTTCCCGTGATCATTCCGCTTTGTGATCAAACTATTCACAACATTCAATACCGACAGAAAAGGGTACTCGAACTGCTATCTAGAAATAAAAACAAATGTTTCCGAAACTTGTCGCGAGTCTCATTCTGAATTTGATTGGTCGAGAAACGTCAAAATGTGTTTCAGAAGCATTTTGTAATTCGATAAAAAGATTTTTTTGATTCAAGCTGGAACTTTATTTCGTATAGTGATTTTGACGTTGTTTGTCGGGAAAGAACAAATAATATCAGAATATTTATTCATACGAAATAGCACGCAGATTCGGTTACCCAACGAAATATATTAGTATACAAGGTTATGGATTGAGATAAAACCCAGCGCAATTGTTCGATGTGGATCGTAGTTGAAGTATGGAGGGTACGGATATTATTCCTGCTCTGGGCGGCATTTCTTTCCAAACTGTGGTATGTTTTAAATCGTTATATGGTTTCGTTTAAAATTAATAGTTCAAAATTAGATTTCAAGCTCATAATTCTTCTCGTATGCACTTGCGTTATGCTTGTGGGTATTATCGCTCTTATCAGCTTGAGTGTTTTCTGGTGAGCATTTTTATATGCTAAAAAAATGTCAACCATTTCTTCAGGTGTTTCGGCACTATGGTTGCCCGACGTGGATGAATAAACTATTTTATTGCTGCTCCCTTTTTATGTTTATGAATGAAATAAATGTAATGGATTTTTCGCGATGCTCTCTTACCGATAAGAGTCAGACCATCCCTCAATACTTATGAAAACTTACACATTGGTTGCTTAACGAACAATTGGGATAGGCTGTATTGTAATATTCACATGCTCAGCGTTCGTATAACGAATATATGTCAACCTTCAATTTCCCCAAAAAAAATTGTGGTTATTTTTATTTATTGTTATTCACTTGTTGTTCGAATTCACTTAGAATATGAAGTTATATTCACTGAGATAATTGCATAAAGTAATACATTAGTGAACATGATTATTAATGTGAATATAACCCGAAGAATTTGTGTGATTTGACAGTTTCGAACGATTGACGAATGGAGGGTTCGGATATTATTCCTGCACTAGGCGGCATTTCTTTCCAAACTGTGGTATGTCCGCTCCTATTCTTCATTTTTTTCCTTTTTCTTCTATTTCCTTATTTTGAGTTCATAATTTTTCGATCAATATTAAAATTCCAGCTCATAATTATTCTCGTTTGCACCTGTGTTATGTTTCTGGCCATCATTCTCCTTATGGGCTGGGGTTTTCTCCGGTGAGAATTTTGTGGAATATTTCCTTACTAATTTGTTTTAGTTGCTTCGGTGAACTGTTCAAGGCGGTTCGTCGTCGATGAATAAGCTGTTAATATATAAATTCCTAAAAAATAAATTGACGTGGACGAATTTATTGCTTGAATGGTTGTCGAACATTGCACTTGGAAAAGGCTGTATTGCAAGATTCACATGCGCAGCTTTTTTTAGTTCGTCTTATCTCGAAAATATTTGTAAAACTTAATTTTGCCTATTTGTAAATGTCCGATAAATGTTATTGTGTGATGTTGCTTGTTGTGCAATACATTATCAATCTGAAGCAATATTGACTGCGAGAATTGCATAAAGCAATAAATTAGCATACATGATTATTTACATACATAAAAACCGAAAAAATGTGCATTTCACAGTATCGCACCGTCGAAGAATGGAGGGTTCGGACACTATTCCAGCGTTAGGCGGCATCTCGTTCCAAACCGTGGTATGTCTAGGTCTGCACCATGCATTCAAGATTTAGATTATTTAGTTCACCATTCTTCTCGTTATGAGCGTCTGTACATGCGTGAGCCTTCTGAGCCTCATCGGCATTTGCTGTTACAGGTGAGATTTTCGATCAATCATAATTTATCCCAGTATTTTAGGTGGAGTGTAACTCTCGGAGCGCGCCGTCGTCGATAAACAAGCCGTCAATACTTACTTTAACAAAATTTAATAAATGAATGCATTACATGTATAGTTGTCGCAAGATTGAACAGCGCACGGAACGATTGTTCGATTTTTTAATAGTTGAATGTCGATTGAAATATTCGCCAAATTTTCGATTTGTCCGCATTGCGATTGAGTGGCCGCTATCGCCGAAAATATAGCACTGACGATATTTGGTAAAGGATGGCTATCAAAAGTCCGTAGAAAAGACCTAGAAAACATTGACAGAGTTCCGCTGATCTACATCCATAATCATATTCTAGGTAGACTATCGGTAGACCGAAGTCTGAAGGAGTTATTATGAATTAGGTAACTTGGAAATGCCGGGGGGTTGGCACGTATGGTAAATGAATGAGATAAGAACCTTATATTGAAATATATTTAAACACATCAATCAAATCAAGTATCATCCAATTCGCTCAAAGGTCAATGCAATATTATAGTCATGCTTAACAGATTATCTTTATCAATACAATCAATATCGATAATCGTGTTCCTCGATGGAATCAATCAGTGTACTTTATTATGGATCAGCATAAAAAGCGACGGAATAGTGAACACGACAATAATATCGAAGAAGGATGAGCAACGTCTCTCAAGGTCTTTCGTTCCAGACCCAGGTTATTGCCAATTATTGACAGCCCTTTCGATCAGAAACGCAACTAGAATTCAGAAAGTCGACTATCCTAGCTCATTCACTATAATGGGGTGTTAATTGGGTGTTGTTAGTTGTCATAGGTGTCGAGAACTTGCTTAGGATCATCAAAGTTTAGTTCTACATCGCCGTCGGTTGCGCGTCTCTCGTAGGCATCGGACTGGTCGCCTTCGTTATCTTCTTCATGATCAAAACTAAGTATGTTTCGGATATTTCATTGATAAGTGAGTCGTATTTCAGATAAAAGTTGCTGAATATCGTTAAAAATAACAAATTGTAGGTGCTGCACAGAGACTCATCCTAGAATGAAAAAGAACAAAGAGGATGAGTTTGATCCAGAGAAAGGAGGGAAAGACTTGCCCACTAAGACCGTTCCTGTATAAACAATTTTATATTTTACTAACATTGAAGAAAAAATATTAGGAAAAATATTGTTGGCTGAAGCAATAACATGTTCAAGAGTTGTATGAAAAGGAACACACTGTTGTATACGAGTTGTACTGGTTAATTGCCGCCTGCGAATTCTTGTACTTCTAAAAATGAATCAGGGAAGAATACAATTAGCAGTGCACCAAATGGAGGGACATGAAGATTAGATAACCGGTGGAGTGTTATTCGTATCTACGTACATTTCTCAGGAACTGCAGGCTATGAGTTGTACTGGTTAATCGCCGCCTGCGGGTTCCTGTACACCTCTATCTCCGGGGGTTGATCGCATGAGTCGAGGGCCAGGTACACTTTGAAGAGAGCCATGCCGATCTTCTCACCGATATGCTTGCGAACGGGACCGGGAAGGAAGATGAGGTATCTGCAAGTTAGGAGTTATTTACCGACAGTTCTTATCTTTCCGGAAGGGCGATTCATTAACTGCTTATGACGTAGGACTACTGACACTCAAAGCACACCTCGATTGACGGGATGGTTTCTTATGGTTTCCTAGGTACTCACAATGCCGGTCCAAGCGAAAACAGATCCGAGGTGAAGTAGGTGAACTCGATAACAGTGTGTAGGTCGATGCCGAGTAGGCCCTTCCATTGCTGGAGAATGACCACGAGCGCATGAAAGTATTGTAATGAAAAAGACCTTGATATGGTTAGAATTGTGTGAAAATGAGATGACAGTCAAGTGAGGTACTTACCACAATTATCAGATTGAGAATCTGTGAGATGAAGATAAAGAAGCTGAAGACGAAGAAGTATTTTTCCTGAATTTTTTTCCAAAATTCACTACAAATTTGTATTACTGTTGTCGTGGATTTGAGTAGCTTCAACTTGTGCAGGAGTTTCAATGAAACCGTCTGAAGAATAACGTTCTTGAAAATTAAAACAAAAGAAAAGATTAGATTACATTGAGAATCAAACAAATGATGAATATGATGATTCCGAATCCGAGTTGGATAACTTTGGACAGACCGTTGTGCTGTAAGTTGCAATTTTAGAGTCAATTCAGAAAAAAATGTTGACTTCATTATCAGAATCGCTCTGCACCGCTTCATATCTAGCACTGCCAGGGAGAAAGTGAATTATCGTTACCATTGGAATTCTGAAACAATGAATGGTTAAAAGGAAACTATTTTTTTTTAAACCTGATCGCCAAATTAGTTCCAAATGCCAGAATGTGGACGATTATTGCAACGTAGAGGAAAGATCTCTTCCATCGCTGGAAGTTCACCTAATTAAATTTTAATCATAATAAAAAAACCGTAGCCTCCTCTCCCATGTGCAATATCGCATCAAATCTATCATAAGTGAGCAACAGAAGGTTGATATTTTGCACATAGTAGAAGTGTGAGACGAGAAAGCTATGGATATTCCTGAAAAAAATATAATTATTTTCGAAACGCAATTATTATTACAGAATGATGGGTATGTTCGAGATCCATTCATAGTAGAAGAAGAACTGTGGCTCATTGACTAATTTGAGAAACATCCAAGCGTTCAGCCATGTTGCTATGTTCTTAATTTATTCATAAGACACTAGTTTCACTTTACAGTCAAATGAATTCGAAAGGGAGATCGTTGGCACATAGGTAGAGGCTTGGGATTCATAGTAGACTAATTGTAAGAGGATATCGAAAATATTCTCGCCAATGATCACCAATAGAATGATATCAAAGGAACACTTTTAAATGAACTTACCGCCACCGCCATGATCACATAAATCACTAAGAAACTGCGGCTGATGCTCTTCCGAATGCCATAAAGACAGTAGAAAGCGAGCAAGTAGAGTGCTATTCCGGGCAATCCGTAGAATAGTTGTATGGTGTTACGGCCCCGCATTTAAATACTTTGAAGGTTCTAAGCTGGATAAAAAAGAGCAGAAAAAGTGGATCGATACGAGATGTAGGCAAGAAGTCGCTGATGAAAAAGTCAGGTGGCTCAACTAATGAACAGACGATGGATAGAGAGGAAGAGCCCACTTGAGAAGTGAAGCTTCCGTCTCTTCATTTCGCCTCAATTCTAGCTTTCTCTGATAACTGAAAGTCATACTCTCGAGAGGATACACCCTTTAGAGCGACTAGGAAAACGTCTATGACAATCCTGGTCATGAGACGTATTAATCATCAATTATTAGGCATTAGAACTCCTCGAATGTTGATTGTTGATCTTTAGACGAATGAACATTCATAAATATTTTTAAAATGACAGACAGCAAACAATAAAGCATTTCAGAACAATTTCAATGATGATGAGGTTAATTGGCTATCGTCAAGATGCCGACTGACTGTATTCGTGATCTTCTCATCCAGAAACTTTCGAATTGGACCAGGTAACAGAATTGTATAGCTGAAAGTAATCATCGCTTTCACATTCCCAAGTATCTTGCTTTCACAGCTGGTCCGAGCGAGAATAAATCCGAACAGTAGTACATGTACTCATACACTACTTGAATGTTATGGCCGAAAAAAATGGCAAATGAAAGCTATTCGAGTTATTGTCTATTGTCTATTGCCACCCGCGTGCATATGAATGAAACGCTTTGCTATTCATTCAAACATAGCGTCTTCGTAGGTATTTCCAGTTATACTGATACTTTCGCCGCTGTTGTTGCTTCAATCGTGGGGGAGTATAACGGTAAGAAAGAAACAATTATTGAATTACTCGGTCGCAGATAAGTGATGACAAATAGGCAAGACGAGGTAGTGAACCTGGCTAATATCCCGGCTGATATAATTCGAAGGATAATTCGTCAGGAGAGGCCATTTTGTGTTACTGATCTGTGCCTGGTGAGATTATTTATTATAGTATGAATTTTAGTAATTCTTTTCAGATATCCCGTCAATGGAACAATTTCATAAAAGAATTCTTCGCGAAACGCCCTCTAAAACCTGCAATCAAATGCGTGAAATTTTCAAAGCAATCTGACGACCTGTGTGGCGCCAAAGTTCTAATGACAATCCTTAGTGAGCATTGCGAGTATTTCGGCGGTTTCGAGGTTGGAAGAGTTTCTAAATAAATGTCGTTACCGAAAAAAAAACTACTGTAGAAAGATGAATCTGGCAAGCTTGCGCACACACATTTCTCACTCATGAGGAAGGTTAATTCGCGAAAAGTGTTGGATCCGCGCATTTCGGATATGATTTGGCGATCCTCGAGAGTCAATCGGATCGAAATAGCTCTCCCGTCGTTCAATTCTGTCCAAGTGGATGCGATTCGCGATTGTCTCGCCAATATTCCTGTGCGCTCCCTTGTGGTTGGACCACTCGATACCTTCGATTGGAGAGCACAGTTTGTTTTTTTTGTGGTCGAAACATTAAATGGTCGACGCTCGCGATTCTTCAGAAAATATATTTTAATTATTATTTCGGCTGCTTACTTATTACAGAAGAGCGTGCGCTGACCTGATTCGGGCTCGTTCCGTTAAGAAATTGACAATTTTCGCAAATCTATTTCCATTTGGAGTTTTGCGTAAGTACAGTCATCATCTCATTTCGGATGCGGTATCTGAGAGTTTGAGGTTTTAATCGCATGAATTGACAAAGACTCTTGGTGTTCCGGTGCCAGAGCAAGTAGTTGAATTTATGTTGTTCTCCGGAATTTTTTTTAAATGGGGGTTACCTCCAAACCCATACATTTCTTGCAGAATTCATCACAGACGCAATGAAATTGGTTGAGGCGCTCAAAGTCTTCGAATTGTACCCAACCGCAAGGCATCGGCTGCACTTTGGTTGCACCAAGGAAGACGTTCTCAATTTAATGCACCATTTGCGAGTAAATCGGTACGTTGATGCGGAACTCCTCACTAGAAGGGACCAGCAACTACGTAACTACGGACCTAAGTATCGATCGCTTATTCGCGTAAGACCCTCGATCGAAATATCAGATTCAGAATGAGCGAAAGGCACAAGTGTACGATAAAAAAATTGTCTTGAAGTGTGTTATTGCGTTGTACTTAATCTTTGAATTTATTTATTGGATGCCCAGTCCCTCTGTCTAGGAGGAAAATTCAAGTAAGAATGGTTGAAATGGGTTGAATAACATGCGTAATTAGCAATATATTTACAATTTTATCACTCATTTTCTGTTTTCATTAATGAATGGGATGAATTATTGAAATTTAGTTGATCTTGGATCTTGTCGGTATCGCTTTCCAGCAATTAGCTACTTTCTGTATTAATAAAAACCGAATTGGTCCCGGTAGGAGAATGATATACCTGAATGAACTTCAATGATCTTATTGCACAGCCACATAATTTGATATTGACAACCGCTCGGAAAACTAGCAAATGAAGGCGAATGAAAGCTTTCCGATTTCTTGTCTCTTGCCACCCGCGTGTAATTGAATGGGATGCTCGAGTATTCATTCAAACATAGCGTCTGCGTAGGCGTATCCAGTTAGATTAATTCCTTTTTTCACGTACATTTTGTGAATTACTCGGTAGCAGATACGTCATGTCAAATAGACAAGATCACGTATTCAATCTGTCTAGTATCCCGGCTGACGTAATTCGAAGGATAATTCGCCAGGAGAGACCATTTTCCATTACTGCGCTGTGCCTGGTGAGATTATTTATTATAGTATGAATGTTAGTAATTATTTTCAGATATCCCGTCAGTGGAATGATTCGGTGAAAGATTTCTTCGAGAAACGCCCTCTAAAACCTGCAATCAAATGCGTAAAATTATCAGTGCAGTCTAACGAAGTTCGAATGACAATCGACAGTGATAATATCGATTACTTTGGGAGCGGCTTCGAGGTGCGATACAATCTTTTGAACGTATTAAAAATATTGATTATTTTTCTAAATATTCGTTTCGTGAACATTTGTATTTTCAGAAAGACAACTCGGGCGAGCAAGGGCACACGGAAATCTCCCTCATGAATCAGCGAGTAGCGAATGCGATTTGGCGATCTTCAAGAATCAACATGCTGGAATTGGATCTACCCTCGTTCAATACCGTACAAGAGCGCGCCATTCGACGATCCATTCCCTCTCGAACGTTTCTGTACAATCTCTGGATATGGGTCGGCTCGATTCATTTGGCTTGGAAGAACAGTGAGACCACCTTTTTTGGTTTTCCAAAATTTGAACACACGTTTTGTTTTGAAATTACGATAATTCACTTTACGAACTTACCCACTAGACTTTATACAATATGAGAGATTTTGAATCTAATTCTTACTTTGATCTCAGTAAATTTTTTTTCAAGAATTTACTGAGATCATGTTTCGACTGTTGGTTAACATATTATTTCAGAACGAATTGTGTGGAAATGATTCGTGCCCATGGCGTTAAAGAATTTAAAATTGCGGCAAATCTTTTTCCATTTGGAGTGTCGCGTAAGTAAAAAATTAAGACCCAGAAAAAATAACCTTGACATTAGCTATTTTTAATTTTTTTTCGTGCGAGTTTGTGAATTGAGAAGAACTCTTACAATTAATTTGTTCCTTCAGAATTTATCGTCGACGCGATTCAGTATGTTGAAACTCTTGTAATCTTCGAGCTATTGCCAACGTCTACACGACTGCTTTTTGGAAGCGTCATGCGAGACTTGCTGAATTTAATTCACGATCTTAGAATGAATGAGGAAGTTGAGGCGGAATTTCTCACTACGTATGACCCGGAACTGCGTAATTACGGACCCGATTATCGATCGGCCCTTCGTGTTAGAACTATTGCGCCGATGGAGATATCAGATTCAGAATGAGCGAAAGGCGTAAGAATACGAAAAATGAGTGATATTGAAGTGCATTTTTCCTCGTATTGGTAATTTATTTATTGATAAAGTCTATGCTTAGATTGTTGAATTTGAAACGAAACAATGGTTGAAATCGGTAGAGTAACATGAACAATTTTTTTTCTCAATATTATCAAAAGTTTTCAGTTCTAATGAATAGAGGTCATGGGATGAATAATCGAAAAGGGATGAATAGTTGCAATTGGTTGAATCTTGAATCTTGACGGCATTGCTTTCCAGAAACTAAATAGCATCTTTATCAAGAAACTGCGAATCGGTCCGGGTAGGAGAATGGTGTACCTGAAATATCTCATATTTTCAAGCACTCATTTTATAACTAACACTTTTTGTTTGCATATTACTGTATTTTGCACGCGTTATCTAATCGTTGTGATTATCTTCTAATCATGATAAATAAGTTAAAAATTTAAATCTCACAGCGCTGGTCCGATGGAGAATATGTCCGAGGTCACGAACATAAATTCGTAAATCAATGATATGTCCGAGGTCGAAATATTTGCTCCCAGGAGTCGAGTGGCGATTACAGTCTGGAATTTAATGGTTCATTAATTTAATTATTTAATTAATTAATTAATTCAGTAAACTTTCCGTCACGGTGAAGTTCAGAATCTGGGTGATTAGAATACATGAAGCGATGATCAGGAATGGACTTTTCTGAAATTTATTATTTTATTTTTGTCGCTTTCAAAATTTACCAGATTCTTTGTTTTCGTCGATCTCAAGTGCTGAAGGGATTTGTAAGAGAGACCCTAAATTTAAGATAAGTGGGGGAAAAAGCGAATATTAAAAGAAAAATATGAACAAACGTTGAGCGTCAGGCAAGTAACACCAATGAAGATACCGAACGCGATTTGGAAAAGTGTGGCCAATTTTTCGTTCTGAAATGAGGGATTTGATCTTTGATCTTTGGCAGTTTCTTACTTTTGAGGCTCCTGGACCATATTGCAGTATGTATGTCATTGCCTGAGCATTGAACGTCAGACTGATATCCATGGGTATCCTTGAATCGATATTTCATTCACACAATTAATTTGTGTGCAAATATGGGCAAAATAAGAGCTGTTCGTGGTGACGTATCGTTTTGCACATAAGTCACAAAATATAAAATTTGTGTTCCAAATACAAAAAATTGCACATAAGTCAGACGTTCTAATCCAAACTCTTCTGTTCTTGCAAATCAACAGCTAAACTCCTTGTTTAAAAAATTAGTTTTCTAAAAATTACCTGATAGCCAACTGTATACCAATAGCCACGAAATGTATGACAACGGAAATTGCCAGATAGTGCCGGTTCCACCACTGGAAACTATAGTTGTTTGTTTGTTCGCTCGCAATATTTAGCGAAAGAAAAAAACGAATCCCTGGAGAAAAAAACCGACCCTGAAATCCTTGATAAGTGCATAAATCGCGGCGAAACGGTCGAACGTAAGCAGCAGAACGTCAATGTTTTGTGCGTAGTAGAAGTGAGAGACGAGGAAGGTGTGAATCTGACTGGACACGGGAGGTGAACAATATTAGTGATTTTGATCTTTGATCTTTGAGAACTCGTTCGTTTTTTCACAGTAAATTTGAGAAACGAACATGAGAATCGGCACAGTCTTGATCCATTCATAGTAGAAGAAGAAGAAGGGTTCGTTGATGAATTTAAGAAACATCCAGACGTTGACCCATGTAGCGATGTTCTGAAAAGCACAATAAAACCTTCCTTGAGGAGGGGTTAGATTTTCAGCGATATCTTTCTATCACTAAATACATATTCCTGAAACACGTGGTGAGAACATTTCAAAATGTTCTTCAAGGACTTCAATTTTCTGAGCGCATCCCTCGGGATCGGTGTGAAGAAATACAAAAATAAAATAAAATGGTCTCACCGTGAACGATAACATAACATAGACGAGGATGATGCTGCCACTCAGTTTCTTTCGGATACTGTACATGGCATAGAGTACGAGGAAGTATCCGGAAATCAGCGGAACTCCATAGATGATCTGGATTGTGTTCCGAAGATACATCGCTGAGGCTGAAATAGGTCGATAAATCAATTGATAAAACTTACGCAGAAGTAAAAAAAAATCAATAACAGCTTTATGGAAAGAAATAGGGTACCGTGCGCGGACTACTGTAGCATCTGGCTACAAGCTGGCACTGATGCGCAGAAGTCACAAGTTTCTTGTGAGGTCACAATCAAAGGGGGCGTTTTTGCCGGATGTTTTGCACGCCACTCTCCTCGTTTACTATGCTATTTCGTATCTCTAACCAAGTAAATATCTCGTAAGATACAGAGGCATTTTCCTCTAATGATCAACGGAAGAAGCTCTTGAGCGAAGCTGTTAGGAATCCGTCTCTTCATTCCTCTTCCTCTCTACATCTTTTCCTGACAGACCTGATCTTGTGGAGGAACTACCAACAAACACTTCAGTTTAACGAGAGAAACATCTACATGTCAGGAGTTGCCGTATCTTCATTTTGCTTAATGCCTCAGTGATTCTAACCGCTGATATTGTGCGGTGGAAAAAAGAGTACGTAGCCTGAATCGGCCACTCCAAGATGAGGCACATGTGACTTGTTATTTTTCAAGGAAATGATCAGTAGTCACGGAAAGACAACCACTGCAGGAATATTTCACTACAAGGGAGTGTGAGAACGAAGTGGATGATTTACATTACAAAGAATCATATTATATATCTGAATAATTGGTAGAATAACGCGTTACAATAGCAAAAGAAACGATTGGAGTCGTGAGGGTGTGGCGAATTTTAGATAATGATATTCGAGTTGGATTTCGATTTGTTCGTCTCCTTGACGGTTTTCCAGCACATGGTATTCTTTCGTACGTAGAACCTGCGAATCGGCCCAGGGAGCAGAAGGGTGTACCTGAAAAAGTTCGATTTTCGCCTTATCCCAGCATGGACTTCTCATTGGAAGTCCCGGCGAAGCTTCTTGAAAGAAATAATAGGAAATGCGTATCCATGTCAAGTGATTTTCTAGTTGTACGACAATGCTAGGACCCAATGGTAGCTTCGCATGCAAGACGGACTACAATACCGTGCAATGCTTTATAGCGTAGGTACCCTTCCCCGACCGACGTCACTATCGATTTACCCCTCAGCATTGGGTGGCCTCCGGGTGGGTTGAACACTTCAAGATGTTCTAGTGTTCGTTCAAGCATTTTCATGTCATTTGGTGAGCTGTAATAGTGTTCATGGCCTATTGTCAATCCTTTTCATGTTCTATGATGGTATTGATAGTCAATTTACAGTCCATTCATGAGTTATGATAGTAAAACTCACACTCCCGGTCCGAGCGAGAAGATATCCGACGTTACGAACATAATCTCGTAGACGGCGCCGATATGCTCTCTGGGAATCAGCTTCGCTATGGCATTGATCGCGAATAGGGTCTGAAAGAACAGTGTTGCTTGAAGGGTAAAATTTGCAATGAACACTGTACCCATCAAGCTCCAAGCCAAACCAAGCACACGTCAAGAAATTTTTCACACTACGCCACTAGTATGTTCCGGTTTGACCGGAAATTAGGAACGGAATACAACACCATGATGTCCAAATAAAGTCTCATAAAAGAAGACCTTATTCCGTGTGATATTTTACATGGAGCTGAACGGATCACTTGCTTTGAATCCATGAAATGCAAGTGTTTATTAACGTACCGTTACAAGAAGATTGAACATCTGCGTTAACCAAATACATGTGGCAATGAAAAGGAAGGGACTTTTCTGAAATATTATTATTTTCATTTTTTAAACAATATTTTTATCTCACGATTGCAGTAGACTTGGACGATCTGATATGGCGCAGGGATTTGTAGGAGTAGATCTGAAAATATTTTACCCCATTCAATTACAAAAATATGGATCTTGAAACGATTGCCAGAATTTTTCGGAACTTCTCAGGGTGTAGCACTCAACAAACAAAAATGATATGACGGGGCGTCAGCCTTAGACCGAAGAATCAACCAAATTCTATAAGCGAGTCATTTTTCGATGCTAGTATTTGATCGATTTCCTAGACCCCACTAGACCACTTGAGATAGGAATATCGACAGAGATCCTTCTCGACCGAGCTACATTAACGGCCGGCTGCATCATTCCGATGAGGGGTGTGCAAAAAAATTCTCGACCTCTCATTTCGCCACACTCTCTCGCTCTTTCTGATCGGCGAGAGAGCATTGCGAAATGAGAGGTCGAGAAATTTTTGCACACCTCTGATCCCGATTTTCAGGTATCCTTTCGAGAATGTGCGCCCAAAAAATGCTAACGAACATTGAGAATCAGGCAAGTGGTGGTTACGATGAGCCCAAAGGCGACTTGAAATGGGCTCGACAGTGCTTCATTCTGAAATTTGATCTTTGATCTTTGGTCGTTGAACCTCAAACGTACGTGCTTATCGTTCGGTCCGTACATAGTTACATAAGCTTTAGTGTTCGGATTGAAGAACAGGAGGGTTTCCATGGGTAACCTCAAAACTCGAGGCGTTACGGAAAAACGATCTTTTCACAATCACTTTTAAATATCTAGTATCACAACTGTTTGACAGAGGAGAGTAAAATGAGTTGTGCGTACCGATTTGTCAACTCTGTTAAGCCCCTCGTAAATGAACGCACCTTATGGCCGCCAGGATTCCGATTCCGATAAGATGCGCTACGATAGAAATTGCGATGTAGTGATCTTCCCACCACTATAAAATGTAATTAATCAATAAATCACTATTTCAATACCTTCAAATTCTTGAGCATCCCATACACGGCAGCGAATCGATCGAAGGTGACTAACAAGGCGTCAATATTTTGCGCATAGTAGAATTGAGAGACGAGAAAGATTTGGACCTCACTAAATTGCGGATATTGTTAAAAAAAGATGACATTTAATCATACTGACATGAGGAATGGAACTGTCTTGAGCCATTCATAGTATAAAAAGAAGAAAGACTCTGAGGTGAGACGAAGGAAGGACCAGGCATTCAACCAGGTTATGATATTCTGAAAATTGTTTTCTTTTAGCCTGTCCGAATAATTCAAATGGTCATGGTCCGCTGAGTGATGAGTGACCGGGATTCACACATCTCAATCCCATTAAATTTTTCAGGGTAGGTACTCCTAAGGAACTCTCAACATCGAAATCAAAATTGTAAGAAATGTATTCTTACCGTTAGCGCCATGATGACGTATACAAAGATGAAGCTCGGACTGAGAGTCTTCCTGATTCCGATCATCGCATAGAAAACGAGAAAGTAGGTGAGGATTCCCGGGATTCCATAACTTAGCTGGACGATGTTCCGGGTGATCATTGCCCTACAATAATAAACTTGTCCATTGAGAAACAGCAATGACGTAAAATACTAGAAAAATGACGAAAAGAAGAAAAAAGTTTTCCTAAAATAATCCTATTGAGACTGGTACTCCGTAGGCCAATTGGACGATGTTACGGGTGATCATTATCCTACAACAATTCAATACTTATCAGTATTTCTAGGGGATGATCAAGATGGAGTATCAGAAGATGGTCCTACAACACTCAAATCAATCCCTAAAAAATACGATCGCGAAGCCGCATAGATCATGACGAGAAGCAATAGAATTCAAGAAACTTCACGTTGGTCTGTGACCGTCAAATGCAGGTAGCATGACAAGGAGTTAGGGCGGGTCTAACCAGGAAGTCTCTAGAGACCCACTCACGATCAGACTAATGATGAATCAGGAGTCCTCTCCTTTTTCCAATACTCTCTAGCATCTCTGTCCTGAGAGATTGCGTAGGTAAACGTCAAAGATCTGGTTCATTGCTCACTTTGCCTCCTAGCTATCCTTGTTTCCAGTGCTATCTTTCTTCTGGAGATGTGAGATATCGTGTGAAATTCAGAGAGACTTGATGACACCCTCGTCTCAGTCGTACTCTCCCTGTATGTCCACGAGCGAAATAGCATGTAAAATGAGGAGAGGCAATCTTCGATTCCTTGCTCTCGTCTGTATCTCTCCAACGAAATAGCGTTAGAAACGAAGAGGTGGGTGCCCTTTTCTAATTAGGCGAAGTGGTGCATCCTTGACGAGTAAACACTTAACGTTTAACCAGAAACATCATGAATTTGTGGGTGCATTTACTATTTATAAATATAGATGCGAGTTGAAACAATTATGTTTGAAGAACGGGTTGACAGGATGGAATGAAAGGGAAATCGATTGTTTGGTCATAAAGGTACAGTAATATTTAGATGATAATAGTCGAGTTGGATTTGACAAGGAAAAGTTGCAGGTCATAAGGGCACAGTTGAATTCACATAATAATTGTCGAGTTGGATTTGTTCTGGTCGACGATGGTTTTCCAGCACGTGGTTATCTTGCGAATCTTGCGAACGAGAAACTTGCGAATCGGACCGGGCAGGAGCAAGGTGTACCTACAAAGATATGATTATCTCCCAGTCAGATCACGGTCTTCAAGGCATAAAGTTGCCACACAGCATGTCTATGGACTGATGTCATGGAAATATGATGGCTGTTCATTTTGTTGCCTTTGCCATGATTTCATGGCTTGCAAGATAAATTCCAGAGGAAAACTCACACTCCCGGTCCGAGCGAGAAGATGTCCGAAGTCACGTACATAATCTCGAAGACCAACCCGAGATTCTCGTTTGGCACCAGCTTCCCGAGATCTTGGATCGCAAATAGGGTCTGAAAGAAATAGAGCTTATTTTTATTCAAAAATATATTTTAAAGCTGTTACAAACGTGATTTACGAAGCACTGGAATATAATTTCTTACCGTTACGACGAGGTTGAAAATTTGCGTGAAAAGAATGCACGTCGCAATGAAGAGGAAGGGACTTTTCTGAAATATTTACTCTTATTTTAATTATTTAATTTTTAATTGTTATTCTCACAATCGCAGTAGACTTGGTTGAGCGCAGATGCCGTAGGGACTTGTACGAGTAGAGCTGAAATCGTTTTTGAATGAAAAACAGGCACTCGAAAGTATTCCCAGAAGATCCATGTCTAATGCTCTTTTGTCGCAATTCAAGTGATATCATTGGAATTTTCTAGAGCCCATTAATCACAAATAATTACGAACATTGAGAATCAGGCAAGCGGTTGTAACAACGAGGCCAAAAGCAACTTGGAACTGACTGGACAGTGCTTCATTCTGAAAATTGTGATCTTTGATCTTTGATCTTTGTTCTTCGGACTCATATGCCCGTACATGCATATCGTTTGGTCCGTAGGCAACTCCGTAGACTTGATTCTTCGGGTCGAATAAGAGAAGGGTTTCCATGGGTAATCTGAAATGTTAAATGTTAGGCTCTGTTCTGGTTGAGGGGTCCGTGGGAGATACAAGGGTCCGTAAAAAGTAGAAGGGTCCGGAAAAAAGAAGAATGGTCCGGAAAAAAGAAGAAGGGTCCGTTATTTTAGAATTTTTCAAGATAAAAAGTTGAAGGGTCCGGAAAAAAAGAAGAAGGGTCCGTTATTTTAGAATTTTTCAAGATAAAAAGTTGAAGGGTCCGGAAAAAAAGAAGAAGGGTCCGTTATTTTAGAATTTTTCAAGATAAAAAGTTGAAGGGTCCGGAAAAAAAGAAGAAGGGTCCGTTATTTTAGAATTTTTCAAGATAAAAAGTTGAAGGGTCCGGAAAAAAAGAAGAAGGGTCCGTTATTTTAGAATTTTTCAAGATAAAAAGTTGAAGGGTCCGGAAAAAAAGAAGAAGGGTCCGTTATTTTAGAATTTTTCAAGATAAAAAGTTGAAGGGTCCGGAAAAAAAGAAGAAGGGTCCGTTATTTTAGAATTTTTCAAGATAAAAAGTTGAAGGGTCCGGAAAAAAAGAAGAAGGGTCCGTTATTTTAGAATTTTTCAAGATAAAAAGTTGAAGGGTCCGGAAAAAAAGAAGAAGGGTCCGTTATTTTAGAATTTTTCAAGATAAAAAGTTGAAGGGTCCGGAAAAAAAGAAGAAGGGTCCGTTATTTTAGAATTTTTCAAGATAAAAAGTTGAAGGGTCCGGAAAAA
>LS486016.1:57800-80851 GCA_900490705.1 Pristionchus arcanus
CCAAACGCATTATGCAATAAAGTTAACTGTACACAAAATAAAAATAATGAGGACCAACGGTATTTTTTTGAATTATGTTCTTCTTTATCATTATTTAATATTCCTACGTTGGGACCTTTCTATTTTCAAATGCAATTTTTGGGACCTTTCTTTTTTTCAACACACTTTTTGGGACCTTTCTATTTTCAAATGATGTGTTTGGGACCTTTCTATTTTTGGGACCTTTCTATTTTTCTCTGCCTCGTCATACTTTTTTGAACTCAAGGGACCTTTCTATTTTTTTGCCTCATTTTGGGACCTTTCTTTCAATTTTGGGACCGTTCTATCCTTTCTATTTTCATGATACGCTGGAACCTTTCTATCATGGGACCTTTCTTTCATTTTTGGGACCTTTCTTTCATTTTTGAGACCTCTCTTTCATTTTTGGAACCTTTCTTTCATTTTTGGGACCTCTCTTTCATTTTTGGGACCTTCCTTTCATTTTTGGGACCTTTCTATTTTTTTCGGACCCGTCTTCTACTACAGAGCCCTAAAGATGACAGTTGTGCTCTGCGTTGTTCATGAAAAGTTTGTTCGCGTTAATTACTTCAGTGTTCATATACAATAATTTTATCAAATATTTAATATCAAAGCATAAATTATTGGTTAAAAATGGATTTTCAAGCAGTAGAGTCCAGCTACCATACAGTCGTCGAGAAAGATTTGGCTGCCTTTCGTTGTGAAATAATAAGGCAACGACTGTTCCTAGAAGAAGGAATTGTTATGAATTCATAGCTATTATTCATCTTCGTCCTGGCACAGTAAATATTTGGGAAAATAGAAGGCCAAAAGTTCCCAATTTCTGACCTGCAGTCTCTCAGTTTTCTCTAAATGAAGAATAAACGACTTGACTCCGGTATTTATGTGGAATGTGCGGTCGTGTGGGTGTTCGCAGGGGCGAAAGCCATTTTCAACACGTATTACCGTTTCAATATAGAGATAGCCTGGAATGTAAATAAATGTTTTATGATTCATTCTTGATATGTTTGTCCCATCAGAAAAAAATACGCTATTAAGCGGATAAATTGCGTGTCGTTTCTACAATCTACGATTAGGTTATGCAGTAGAGCTGTTATTGCGAGCGCTCGTCGCTCGCGAGTCTTTTATTCCAACTCATTCGCGAGCGCATCGAGCTCGCGAATCGCTATTCTAATGCGCTCGCGAGCGCATTAGAATACAAACAAATAATGGATAATTGAATTTCACGTCCCCTCATTTCGAACAATTCTCCCTAGTCATTCTCAATTGAGTCAGTTTGTGATAGCAGTGCTCGCGAGCTACAATAGTCGCGAGCGATTTGGAGAAATCATTCGCGAGCCATTCGCGCTCGCGAGCGGTTTTGCATAACCGCTCGGCGAGCAAAACTCGGCGAGCAATGCTCGAGCGAACAGCTCTATTATGCAGTGTGGAATAATATTCAGACCGAAATGCTGTTACGAGAATAAAACAAAATATTCACGTCAATAGCCTTGAACTCACTCGACTTTGACTAGAGTAACTATTAGCAAACATGCGATAATCGTTGTTTTTTTGGATTTGCTACTCGTACGAAATTAAAGTTGTTGATACCATATCCGGATCCGAAATCGCATGTGTAAATTCCCTTATGCACTGGATGATAGCCAAACTCTCCCGGGAAACAAGTCATTCCTGCAAATGAAAAACATTTTCGTTAAAGAAGCTGAAGCTGTGGTGTCAAACAAAGTGCGCATATTCTAGAACAAGTAAATCTCAGCAAAAATGTCTTACGCCCATATGCCTGCCGTATTACGTCGATGTTCACAAATTTTTCACATTCTTCTTTCTGAAATTAGTGATAAATATCAAGACGGTCTTCGATAGCACCTTGTGCACAATTGGGAAATCTTTCATGTAAGCGGTGGTCAACATTCCCGATTCCGGATCGGTGCCAATAAAATAAGTGTCTGAAATTATGAAATATGACTCCCATTTGCAAACCTGCCGCACTTTTGCAACTGGCTTCCGAGCTGTACGATAGCTCATTATGGTGTCGTGGATTCGGATAAAACGATAGAGCAATATCGGGGCAACTGCATTCATATTTGTTGATCACTTTCGAATATTCACACTTCTAGAAATATGTTACAATTATCGTTTGAATCGGTCTGCAAACGAAATTCGATGGTTAGCGAGCCATTGATTGCTCGAGAGGGAAAGGGTGGGGCTCCCCTCCGTCTCCTCGAACGTTAGTCAGCGGTATGCTAAGCGTGTTATGGGACATAATCAAAATTGTAATTTAAAAATGACCTGCCCACGGAAACACTCAGTGCAATTAGTGACAGCTCTGTAATCCGGTCGCTCCTCCTTTGGAATTCGAAGATTGGCTCTAAAATACGCATTTTGCTTGAACTCTCGTACAAACAAACAGTATTTGAGGATTGTATGAAGTCGTCTTCGTTTTATCCTTCTCAATAATGCAGTAAAATCCGATAACTAGACAATCACTCTCGCTGAAACATATTTTCAAGTTGGAATAATGGAAAAATGATACATGATGACAATTATAAATATCACAACAGAGTGCGATCTACGGTTAGCCTAGATCCTACTTGGGCACGCACACCAGAAATATTTTTATTGTTGTTATGGTAGTATGTATATTCAGTGAAATACCTGGCATGAACTCGATTACTAAATAAATAAAATGAGCCGAATAATCCGAATAAAATGAGCCTTTGCCAGCGCGATACGTTTGTTTCTATGAATAAATGTTGCTTGCTATCATCTACTATTATTTCCACCCCAAAAGTCCTTTCGTAAGCGAGATAATACGATTTTACGCCGATTGAATAATCCTTGGAATGATACTGGACGCAAGTGCTGTTGTCTTGATAGCGAGTATGAACGAATAAATAACCTGAATGATGGTGTTTTTTTATTGATTTTTTCCTTTTACTATATCCATACTTTTTCCTATTTTTGACGTATTATGAAAAAAAATATTTCGATAAATAAAACCAATAGCCAACTAAATATCGTAGCTCGGTCTTTTATCGATCGTGCAAATAAAGCACTAGTGTGAAAAATACATGTGAATCAACACACGTGAAAAAAATATTAAATGTTATTTTTTATACCTTTGTTCTTTCCTGAATCGCATGTATACAGGCCTTTCAAGTCGGCGTGATAGGTGAACTCTCCCTCGGCGCATTCCCATTGACCTGATGATTTTGTTATTGTTATTGTTATAATATTATTTTTGTTTCAAAACGCGAAAGTGTGAAATGCTCATTCAACTCTTTAGGTCGTGTTCCTTATTCCGCTCCGCAACGCACGGCTCGCACGCATAGGGCTGTAACAAAACCTTTTATTATTATTAATAGTATTGTTATAATTCTTTTTATTTTTATGTATTATCATAATTATATAATAATAATAAGTTCTGAGTATTTTAAGACAAAAAAAGGTGCTACCGCATGCTCCATTGATCGACTCCTCAAGTCGGCCACTTTTAATTGAGTGTATATGTCATTCCAAACTTTGAAGTGTGTGTCTGCGAAATTAAAATCAAGTTTAAAACAAAACAAATATATATAAATAAAAATAGGAACGCAAAAATAAATATTTAAAAAAATTTCTTAATTTCTAATTTCTGATTTATGTGTTCGCATGATAAACCTGGTCCTGAACATCAAGCAAAAACGTACTCTCGCACTTGGGCTCCGGGTTTTGTGTGAAATGCAGATATCGCGGGTCACATCGGCACACTCCACCATTCCCGTCCTCGTTAGGTGAACAAATCGAAAAAAGCAACATGATAAAATAGTCACTGGCCTTGCAATGGGCTCCCTTTTACCTTTAAAATCTCAACCGAATTCTCGTTTCTTTTGCGCATGTTCTATGAAAATTTGCAATTCATCGTATTTTGACATACTTGGTTGAGCCCCCTGCACTCCTCACAACTCGCCACGCTATAGATGTCGTTTGTTAGTCGGCCAATCGCACGCAAGTCATTGCTGTAAATGGTATAGATAGTTATTTTTTTAGGAAATATTCGTATTCAAGATCTAGCAATGGAACCCTTAAATGGCAATAGTATAAAAATTTCAACCCACGGGTATTGTTCGTAGTACTTGGAGTACCGGTAGGTGTTAGGAAATTCAGGGGTGATTGCAGCTTCCTCGACGATGCAATAAAATCCAGTGACAGGAAATTCTATCGAAGCATCCTCGACAAGTCCTCTGAAAAAAGTGCAAAAATACTTGTTTGCGAGTGCGTGTACATCAAACATCCCCGATCCTATAGTAACAAATACAAGACAGAAGATTTTACGGAATACAATAAATCGGAACAAAAACTGACGGTATTTTGATAATTCCATATTCCACAGCGAAAGACGAAAACGATCCCTCTTCGGTGGAGAAGTTTGACTGAGTTATTTGAAATAGTAATTTTTTTTGTATTCTCTCACTCTATCCCTCAGAGTTGTCCGAATCAATTCGAAATTGGTCTGTCCCACGTTCACAGTCGGAGAGGTTGTGGCCTCAGTTCCGTTGGCATGAACAAACAATCGACCTGGAATACACGATATCTCGGTTTCAGATAGAACGAAAATAGAGAAAATTCTACGAAACGCTGGAAGCAAAGGTTTCTACGTCAAGCGATTTTACAGTCGTAATACATCGCTGGGACTCACTGGTGAGGCCAGCTGCTAGACAGACTATAATACACTGCGGACCATGCTTACTAGGGTAAGATTCGTTCCGCGACCTTGCACCACTCGGCCATTACGCCGGTATTTGATTTAATGCCTAAGGAGTCCGAGGAAACGTGGGCTATTATCAATATCCATATTATTTTTTCATGTGTTGGATTGAAAATGATAATCGAGATATTTTTAGAACTTGATTAGGCAATGAACGAACCTGGTGTAGTTCCGAAAATACAAGAATACACTGCCAAGGCTTCGGGGAGATCGACAAAGACACCAGGCTCACATCTCAATTTCACTTTCACTGAAAAAAACCCGATCTAATTTTTGCAAGAATAATTTTGAAAATTAGTACCATCAGTATGCAATTCATTGTGCTCATCAACGAAAACTCTGCATTCGCGAGCCTAAAATATATATTTTTTGTATTCTGACTATTTTTTAAACAGCAATATTTATTGAATTAGCTAACTTTGTGTTCCATTCGCTGACCCTCTACCATTATCTTCTTTCCGTTATACCGGTCCCACATTGTCCATCGGCCGGCTTGAATTATTGATTTATTGACAGAGGAATAAAGTTATAAATAGAGCTCTACTCATTTCGCATATTTTGAGCACATGTTATTTTATTGTTTCAATTATCAATAAAAATGCATGGTTTCCAGTTTGATGAACAAACTTACTGGTCCCTTGAGACTGACACTTCGCATAGGCGAGAATGAAGAAAATTGAGAACATATGCCTCATATTCGAAGTAAAAAGTTGAACTAGCGAAAGGCTTTTATACTACCTGTAACTGTATCAGGGAAGTGGTTATCTCAACTCGTTTTCCTTGTTAAGGTCGTAAAAATAACGCGGTTGCAAATTGCGTTTCTTTTTCATTGAAACCGATCGAATAGAGTGTGTGAGCTAACGCGAATATATTTCTTTTTTCTCTCTTGTTTTTGGCACAAAGAAAATGTGTCAAAAAATCTTGATGGATCCCAAGATTGAGAATTTTTTAGGGAACATGTTGAACGGTTTTATGAAAGGAAATGAGCTCGAAAAATGTAAAGGGGGCCTTGGGTAATGAAGGGTTCCAAAAAAGTAAGAAAGGGCACAAGGTAACATCGAGTTCGCGAGAAAATATAAATAATGACAAGAGGTGCATGACAATACCCAGGTTGTAGGGGTTGGGTTCGTCGATTTTTTTATATGTCTTTTTTTTGTTCTCGCCCAAGACGGGGGTTTCGCGGCGAAAGGGGAATGAAGGGGAGGAATTAGTGGATAAAAGTAGAAATTTCAAAAAAAGACGAACGACTCCACAATCTGGGAATGAAATTTAATGCACACGACGGTGCTCATCTCAAACTTGTTTTCCACTCTGGAATAATTTTCGACACTGGTGTACCAACTCATATTCGGTTGTAGTTTATTGTGGTTGCTACATATTTTTATCAACAACTCGAGTCGAAAAATTGGGCATGATTTATATTCGCTATCTCCCCGGAGGATAGATCTCGGGGCTCGTCGAGCGGCGGTGCTTGCAGTGTTTCCTCTCCTACAATGGTGATTTACACATAACAAATCTAATGGAAATGAATGTTATTTTTATTTACATACTTCCCATGCTCGATCGCTGATGTCGACGTCGTGAGCTTCGTAAAGAACCTGAATCAGATTGAAATTATGGTACATACTTCTGCACTCCCCTTCGAAGAATGTCTAGAGCGATACCCCCAGAAACCAGTCAATTTACTCACATGCTTCCTATTCTCCTCGAAATAATACCTATCATCGATCGTGTGCATTGTCTTCTCATAGAAACAACCGTCGCTGAGCTTGGCGCATCTGAATGGAAGTTCACTCTAGTCATCCATAATTTTCTCACTACTAGCTCCATATTTTCCATGAGGGCAGTGATTGATAAAAGAGTAATCAACAAATCAGCTCACACGTTCTCAAGATGCTCACACATCGTTCTCGGCCCATCTTTCGCGCATGATAATCGGTAAACAACGTAGAATTTGAAGGGCGAGACTCTCTAAACGTTCGATTAGTACGTAAGAATGAAAATAATTTTGGAAAGTACCTTCTCATTGCTTCCAGAAACGCGGTAATACCCAAGCGAGTCGGTGGTTGTATTAACTCAAAAGTAACAGTCACCCAAATATGACCAATTTGGAGAGTCTATGGAGAGAATCCTTAAAGAAGGCGTCCCACGAACCGCGCGGGCGACTATGCAAAGTGAGGGATGAGAGGGGCGCTCGCCTCATTCCTCACGCTCTCTCGCTCGTTGCCTGCTTTTCAGGGTCACTTGGCACGCAGCCAACTGCTCGTATCTCAGTTCAAACGAAAATTGAAAACATGGGAGTTTCGAAAGTGTTATTGGGTAGCCGCGACCCACAAGCTCACATCGAGAACTCACTTAGCCAGATATTCGTGGGACGCCTTCTTTAACAGCCAAATATTGACCTCACCTACAACGAGCCCATGCGGCAGTGGCAGCGTCTCCCAGTCTTTCAGCTGGACTTCAACACCAGCGATGGGCACGATGGAGTCATTCTAAACAGCGTTGTTTTTAAATACAAAACGAGAAATGGAATTGTGGAATCGACAACTGAAGTTATGCTATAAAGGCTCACGAATGTTCTGCACACAAGGCGGCCGCGAGTGAAAACCTGCAATCAAGATTGTTATTGAGATTGAACTGAATAAGGGAAGACTGGAAAAAGTACCTTCTTCGTTACGGATGAAAAGATGCACGCATCTAACAAGTAAGAGCTGATGAGGATGAAGAAGAGTGCGAGTGGTAGATCCATTCCAGGAGTAAAAGATACTTTACGGGTAGGCAAAAAGGTTGCAGTGAACAAAAAACAATGGTAGAGTCGATATCACCATTGTTTCTCTTTTCTTCCCTCGTCGGGGGTTCCTAAGACATTCGTCACCTTGTTTACTGTCGTGTCTCCTAGATGTTTGCAGATATTTGTCTACTATCACTGGTTTTTGAACCTCAAAGTGCCGTACCATTGATTTTTTGCTCCCCCCCTAAAAACTTTGATTTCCTGACTTCGAGTAAATCTCGTGCCACTTGAAATCGGATGTTGTGCTTATTATTATGGCTCTAAAGGTGAAAATCTCTTCATTGTTCACACACTTTCAGATGCCAGAGTGACGAGAGAGCATTAGGAGAGAAGAGACGGTCCTGATAGCCCTACTCATTATACACTCGAGTGCTTTTCACCGCTGCCCTCAAGTATCTCACTCCTAATTCCTATCAGACCTTCCATGTCTCAACTTTTCCCTGCCTTCATCGTCGGTTAGTGATGCCGAAATAGCATAGTAAATGAGGAGGTCGCGGAAATAATGTCATTGGACTCAGTCTTGTGAGAATGATAGCGCCGCCCACGATTGTCACGTAGCACTGGGGATACTTGGAGTAGTTGTGAGTCAGTATGCACCGTATCTGCCATATCAATCTACCTCATTAATCTACCGTCTTCCTCTATCTACCGTTTCTATTTCACTTGCTCCTGTCTACAATATCCGTATACCGTTTCTAGGATGCACGCTCGAAACATTGTCCAACTCGCCTACGGAATTCCCGGAATACTCTGCTACTTCCTGATCTTCTATGCCATGTTTGGACTAAGACAGGACCTCAACGGGAGCTTTATGCTTGTATATGCAACTATGAGCATTACGGTATACATATTTCGACCAAAAAATGAATCTTTTGAGATCTTTATTAATTTCAGAACATCGCAACGTGGATCAACGTCTGGCTCTCACTCAAACTGGCCAATGAACCATTCTTCTACTTCTATTACGAATGGCTCAAGGATCACGCCATTATAATGTGGCAAAGGTTTCGAATTCAAATTAATTGTGAGATTTCAGTGACATTCATGCCTTCCTCATCTCCCACTTTTATTATGCGCAAAATGTCGACGTTCTACTCCTAACCTTCGATCGATTCTATGCGATATATGGAGCACTGAACGAAAAAGGGGTATCGAACTACAGCATACCTCCAAAGATTATTGAAACATTTCAGTGGTGGCGAAAGTACTACATACGGATCATCATTCTCGTACACGGATCGATTCTCGGCGCTCAATTGCTCATCAAGTATGCACTTGACTACGAAATACTAATAATTTTACGTACTCTCCCCCTACTATGACCGGAGACAGACCACGTGAAATGGCTTTCGAAATGTCCCAATCATTATCGTACCGAAATATATATTTAAGGTTGCCTATCGAGACTGATCTTGAATTCGATCGCGAAAAGGGAGAGTACCAAATCTATTCGCGTCTAAGCGATCCTCTGGTGAATCTTGCATAATTTTATGTAATTTATATAAATCAATTTCAGCGAGTCACAATTTCCGGATCGTTCCAAATCGGATTTGGAGTGGCTCTCATTGTTGCCGTTATCGGCCTTTCAGTTTGTCCATTCATTATGTCTTGCTGTATTTCTCAAATTATCAGTATTTTAGATCTACTCTATCGTTCTTCTCAACCGTCTCAAAGCCGTCAAGAATGACCCAAGAATTGTGAGCGATTTAATTTTGTAATTTTAATTTGAAAGAAAAATATTTCTAAGAAAAGCCCGTTCCTTCTCATCTCCTCATGCATTGTGACAACGCAGCTTACGAACCTTTCTATTACGGTATGTTTTTTAAAACTATTATTTTAATTTATTTTAAATTTTTTATTATTATTTCATGTATATATTTGCAATCATTCCAGACCGCACTCGGCGTTGGGCAAATCATGCAGTGGAATACGCCCAAGGATATCCGGATAATCTTCGAATTCATGTTCGTGACGTCCGATATGTTCAGCATTCTGCCAGCGCTGTGAGTTTAAAAAATATTTTTTAAAATATTTGTTTTGACATTTTTTCAGTTACACAATCCTCATTCCCGGACCGATTCAAAAGTTTCTACTACGACAAATCATTCCCTGCTGGAATCAGTATTGAAAACATCAAATATTCTCAATTTCATCAAAGTTTATCGCGTTTCATAATAGAGACTTCGTTCAACTGTTTTTATTTCTTGATACAAAATATGCAGCAAGCGGCAATAACAAGTACAGCTGCCAGTATCACGAGCACACTACTAATGATGAAGGTGTTAGAGATTCCCGGACTCGGTGTAACAGTGGTAGAAGGTCCTTGAGTGGTTGTCGAGACCAGAACCGGCGGGGTAATTGGGCTCGTAAGTGCGGTAGCTGGATTCGGGTCCGATGTTGATGTGGTAGTCGGAGTAGTAGGGTGCGATGCCCTTGTCGTAGTGGAACCATGTACTTGTGTGGTTGACCAGATAGTTGTTGATGTAGAAGTGGGTCTTTGTGCGGGTATGGATCCCAGTGCAATAGTTGCAGTCGGTGCTGGAGCTGGTATAGAAACGGTCGGCAGAACCGGAATGTGCCGGCGTTTGAGCAGGAAAGAGCCGGGATATGTGGTATGCGGAACTGGATCTGAGATCCGTGCCGTTGTGGCAGTCTTATGCTGCATTCAGTGTCGAACATTGATCATTTTGAGGGGTCATTTTGGGGGGTCATTTTGATAGATCAATTTGAGGGGTCACTTTGTCCACTCTCCCTCTCTTGTCTCCCTCTCATTCATTTCTCATAGTTTCGTCCGAATGAAGTGGTTGGATGAGGGATGAACAATAGGGAGAGAGGCGAGGGAGAGGGGAGTTTACATGTAAATGAGGAGAGAGGGAGAGGAGAGAGAGGGGACAAAGTGATGAATCAAATTGACCCCTCAAATTGATCTATCAAAATGACCCCACAAAATGACCCCTCAAAATGATTAATGTTCGACACTGAATGCAGCATTAGCTTGCGTTTTCGAGTGCTCGTCCGCAAGAAGATACTTATTTTTCGTTGCCGGAGTAGTTTCATCATTGCAGAAATCATCCTTGCAGCAGCACCGAAATTCGTTTACCCCATGCGGGAATTTTTTTCGAAACAACCTTCCTGAGATTAGCGTAAAACGATCAGTTTCGACTTATTTACAAACAGTGCTTACCTTCGTACAATATTCATCCGTGCCACATTCTCTGTGAATTCGATAGTTTTCATGTTTCGTAAAGTGAATAGTTAAGCAGAATTCGGAGTTGGCGCAGGAAACATTCTGAAAATGTTTCGAAATATGTGGTGAAACATAACCGTAAAAATTACTTCTGCAAATGAGTATTGCTCAACGCAGTTGAGTGCTCGCGAATACGGAAGAATTGCTGCCATCATAAGTAGATGCAGTGCAAAATTGATCACTGCAATTATCGTGAGATTATTTTCCATTCCACTCGTATCTCACCTTTGACGAACGTTCGAGGGGGCGGAGAAGGGAAGAGGCCGGGAGGAGGCGGTAGATCAAGCGTCCTCCTCTCCCCTTCCTCTTCCCTTCCTCTCTCCCAGACAATCAATAGCTCGCTAAACAGCACATTTCATTTGCTGAGCATTTCAAACGCACGATACAGTCGAATAAAAGAATAATGCCAATCAATGCCTTACTTGTGGTATCTGAGAATAGATTCAAAGAAGAGCGATCAACGCTTGAAAAAAAATTCGAAAGAATGCGAGGAACTATGAGTTTGCGAGTATTTTATCTACCTCGAAATTCAATCATTGAATCCCATTGCTAATTCGCTTTTCGACAATAGTGTTCACGATCATTTATTAGTTTTTGAATCAGTCTTTGTAAATGAAAAACACAATCACTGCAACAAGTACTGCGATTACTGCTACAATCGCTAAGGCAATGACTGTATAGAAGATGATGGCGATGAGGAGGGAGGATTCTTGTTTCGCTTCGAATAGGCAGACGGGTTTAGGAACACTGGCGCATTTTTCGTATGCGCGTTGTGCCATTTCCGCGTTTTTGATCGAATCAGCATTGCAATTATCGCCCTGTAATTAAGTGTTGTGTCGGAATCAGACCGATCCGACTCTCTTCTTTGATGTTTGGCCGATATTCCAGACATCGAGCCCCCTTACCTTGCAGCAACAGATAATTATACATTTTCCTGAGGCCTCCTCCTCTTCGTAACAGCCTTCCTGAAACGACAATCATAATTCTCCGGCATTTGTTTTAATGAACGCAGCTTACTTCATAGCATCTGCTGTAAGAACATACACTCCACGAAATGTTCTGAGAATCTTGTGTGATATAATATTGAGTTCGACAATATTCTGCATTGTAACAATCAATAGAATCTACCTATATATATATTTTTAATTATTCTGTTTGAATTCTACTAACTACTTTATAAGGCCACATTTGGTCTTTAGTTTCGCAAAAGATTGTGTCGGAAACTGGAATGAATGCAAGAGCCATAAATAGGGTGGTCTGCGATTTCATCTTGTGGAAATAACAGAATACAAATGCTTTAGCCGTTTGAGAATCGAGGTATGATAATTTTCCCTTATTTATGTCAGTGAGTTTTAAACCCATCAGTTCAGTGTTGATTGTATTTGTAAGGTGATTTGCGATCTCTTTTTCATAATACATGATTTATTTTATATTCACTCTCCATTGCTATTCTATACACTATTCATTAATAAATATAGGTACCGTTATCATTGCAATCTCTAGCATCCTCAATATTTATTGTTTGTGTTCCCATTGTTTTACAGTGAGATGTCGGTATTTATTTTATTATTATCTACTTGTTCATGCTATTACAGCCACTATTACTGATGTTATTGCAAGCAATAGAGACGTTGTTTGGCTCTTGCAAGTATATGAGGTCATGTCTTGACAAGCTTCGAAAGCCCTTTCTGCTTGTTCGACGTTATCCTCTGCGTTGCAATTATCTCTTTTGCAGCAGCAGTATATCATGCACTTTCCAGTCTCATCTTCATCCACGAAACAACCTTCCTTAATTATTTTTTATAGCTCATACTATGATTGAATATACGGCAGCGGGGTAGCGGTCCGCCCCCCCCCCCCTCTACCCTATCTCTCTCGTAGCGGCTTGTTACAGCTAAAATGCCAACCCTAGCTTATACAGAAATGATCATACGTTTGGACACATTCTGTTATATCCGCAATCCCTCCTCGTTCGATTGCTGTCCGAATAATACTCAGTTCGACAGAAGTGAGTGGTGTAAGAGCAGTCCCTGTCGCCCGCCTGAAATTAATTATAATATTAAAAATTAATTCTAAGTCACCGGTTCAGAATTTCTTTGGTGTTTGCAGTTGATAGCACAAGAAAATGGCGTAAGAACAATAAAAATGAGAAAAACGGCTATCATTTTTTTCGACAAAACTCCGACACTATGACCAGAATAGAAGAGGATCGATGGTTTGACAAGCGCTTTATCTGTGTCGGAATTGTTTTTGTTATTTGGAAATTAGTTTGACTCAATTGCATCCCCTCTATAACGATGTTTTTGATAGATTGTATTACGTACTTCGTTTCTTGGATCGGATTTTATTCGAGCATTATTTTCTCAACAACTCCTTTGTGATTCCCCGAATATAAATTCTATTGCGGTAATGCTTCTCGAATGGAGTTGCATCAGGAAGAAATAACAATTCGATTGCATTCTTCCCCGTAATCAGTGCGGTGTATGCAAACTGTGATCAAGTCAGTTTATCCGTGTTCTATTATATCAGTGCAACAGTCAGTGCTGCAAGTGGGACGAGCGGTAGGACCACTGCCGAGTTGCCAATGTGAATAATCTCTCTTTCTTCCTTTGTTGTGTTTTCCTCCAATGTAATTGTATCCTTTTCTGTCACATCTACCGCAGTAGTAGCTTTTGTAGTAGGGAAACCGCAAAATTGGTCGGCATCAATGAATTCCGGAACTTCCGATTCCTTATTGCAGTTATCAGTGTTGCAGCAACAGTAATTGTATTTGTGCTTCAGGGTACAGCATCCTTCCTAAATCGTGACATTCATTCCTCATCACTAATATCCTCACCATCAAGCAAAGGCTCAAATTGTCGCATTCCTTCAAGAGCGTGTTCTTCCGTCGCGAATGATCGTTGTTCGTGGAGAGGCTCATGCAAAATGTAACGTTCGCATTGCAAACTTTCTTTTCTTTCTGGAATATTTGAGATGCAACAGTAAAACTTTGAAGAAACGCTTTTTTCTAAACTTTGAAGAAACGCTTTCTACGAAACATTGCGAGACATTGAGAAACATTGCGATACGGACGTGGTGATAACAGCTGAGTGCTCCACAGAGTTCAGCAATCGAAAAAACGGCGACGAGAAAGGTTACAGATTGCATTTGCTGGGATGAAAATATAACTCGTTGTTCAGTGGTTGCATTGTTATTTGTGCAGCTAACCTCGATTTCAGAGAGAAGGGGGTGAGAAACGAGTATGAAATATTCGGTTGAGATGATAGTGACGAAAAAGGAGGGTTCCTAGGAAATATATGTGATCGATAAACGTATCTGAATGCCGATCAATTTTATGTGATTGCATCTTATCATATGAGTTGAATAATTTATCCTGTTTAGTATGGTTCAGTTATTATGAATGGATTGACGATATACAATTTTGTTTTAAATTTCAGTAATAAGGCCCATAAAAAAGGAGGAGAATGAAAAGTGCAAACGTTTGCATCAGGAAGTTTCGATGCAAGAAATTTGTGAATTGAATGATTCTCGAGGTCTTTTTATCTTCTCTGATAACAACGTTTTCGGAAATAAGTCAGCGATTGTGTTCAAGTTCATAACATCGTTTCCAAAATAAATACAACGATTAAAATAATCAAATATCATTAGCCAGTGTGCTAAATGCATAATACTTTAGTTTTTTATCTTCAAATGTCAATACTCAACAATAAGGCAGGTGAAAGATGCATTGGTTCATGTCTGCCAGTTTCCGTTCAATCACTTCTTCTTTTAGCCCCCTGTACCACTTTATTAAGTTGGACATCTGAAGATCAGTCGCCATACGCTGCGCAGCTGCATAGTAAATATGCATCATGTTAGCGACTGAGATGCTTCCATTGGCCACTAAACGTATTTTTTTAAAACTTATTATGGTAGGGTTGCAAGTTCGGTATCGGTAATACGGCACTCTCTCGCGACAAATAGTTTGAGATGAGAAATAGCGTGCGAAAGTGGGAGAGACAGCTAGGGGAGACTATTACACGGTTATTGTAAACGGACTGGTTGGGTAAACATGGTCGAGTCCTTCCTGGGTTGGATATGCGAACGTTAGTGTCTCGGTTTGCGTAGCGAGAGGCCGACAAAACGTTGCCCCGCAAGCATTCGTTGTCATGTCCTGCAAAATTCGCTTCGATGATCATGATTTCGAGGGTTAATTAAATGAGTTGACTAAAACTAAAATTTACCGTGTAATTTCCTAGAATATCCGTATAAGACAGTCCGAAAAACGATGACTCCTCGTAGATGTCCGGAAGTAGACTGTAGAAATGCGTTCCGCCATGGCAAGTGCTTGCGCTGAAGTATTTTCATGCATTTATTCATAACCAGCCGATTTCGCCTCCGCCTTCGGCGGGGTCTGATCAGCTGGAAGGGTTAACCGCTGATCGGTTCGCTCTCCACCCATTTCGCAATGTAGAAAACGCGCGCGACACGTTTGACCTTGTTTACTGTTAGGTGGCGTGCCTACGTGAATTTTGGAAGTAACAAACAGACATCTCTCCTTTATTATGGAGTAATGATGGTTAACTTACGCATCTTCACCGGTAGCGAACCATCGTTTCCAGATATTTCTCCACGTCTTCTTAGAAACGATTAAAAGATCAACGTATTTTTCCTTGAATCAGCTCTATAAATCGTGAAAATGTCTTATATTAACCGTTGTTGTATCAGCATCTTTGCGATCCTTTTCAGCAAAAACCTTGTGTACTCCGGCAGCGTAGTATGTAGTTTTATGCGCGTTAACATCTTTCGAAATACTCTCGTTGCTCACTGAAAATAGGTCAGTAATATAGCATTTACCATTTATTCGAAAGTGAAATTAGGAATAGTTGACCAGTAATCGTCAGTGGGTAGACTAGATGCCCTGTCTGCATGTCTGGCTCGAACTTCGCCAATAGCGCTGAATACCCTTTAGGCAACGGAAACTCGTAGTAGGACTGAAAATTTTGAATTTTTTGCAGAAAGTTAATTATATATTAAAATTACAATTCACAAATTATTGATCTCACTCTGCGAATTCGCTCGTCATGACAGTGAGGAATCGTGAAGTCGCCCCAAAAAGAGAGAGGTCGCCAGTCGAAGGAAACGTTGACGAACGTTCGCATGTCGCGCCTAACAAAAACTCTTTTGATTGATAACAAAAAATTGCTTTGAATGATTCAAATTGAACAAACAATGCTCACACCAGTTTGCCTTCTGGGAGCGGTCTTCCTTGCTGGTATCCAGCATAGTGGTAACCAGCATAGTGGTAACCAGCATCCAACAAGGCTACTTCAAGTAGGCAAAGCAAAGTAACGAATCGCATCTAAAAAAAAAAGAATTTAGAAGAACAATAATAAAAAATATATATTTGAAGACATGATAGAAACATTCAATCTTGCAATCAGATCTATCTGACCTCGTTTTCACTCTCACTTTCCTCATTTGATCGGTTATGGATCGAGAGATATCACTGTGATAATCATAAAAAGGCAGGGAAAGTGAAATTTTCAGCGAATGGGAACGAATTCGAACACTTGTATATAAATTTTCATGTAGGATTTTTTATCATCGTTGTGCTATCAGAATCGATTCGCAATTGCCACAATGAGCAACATAACTACGCTCGGGTCGGGCGAGAGCTTCTGAACTACCGTTGTCTTAGTTATCTCTTCAGAAGTAGTCGTGGTTGGAGCAAGTGTGGGTTCAGTGGTTGACGGCATCGCATCAGAGGGAGTAGAAGTTTCTTGAGTAATCGTCGAGTCGTCACTCTTGATGGAAGGGGCATTGATGCGGACTGCCTTCTTGCCGAACGATGAGAATGAATCAGAGGCAGTAGAATGTGCTTGGGTAGCCTTCGTGTCTTCTTGATTGACAGAAGGGAGACGGACAGCCTTTTTGCTGATTGAAGCCGATGAATCAGCGTCCGCATTGCAGTTGTCGCCCCGGCAGCAGCAGTACGTTATTTCCATACCGTATTTCGCGTCTTTGTTGCAGCCTTCCTGAAATATTACGATTCATTAGAATCGTTGCAAATAATCTCACCTCTTTACACTCAGATCCGCACATCTTCATAATCGTTCTCCTTCTCGATCTGGGGTTGTATAATTCCGTACGTTCGCACCAGTCAACTCCAGCCGAACATTCCTGAAAGATTATTTTCAAACAATTTCCTTGCCTATATTTGAACCTCGACAGTTCCAACGTCCTTTTCAAACTTGGCAACGTGGCACTTGATTGCAGTGGAGAAGGGAACAAATATCATAACAATGAGGACGAAAGGTGAGGAAGTTTTCATGACTGTAAACATGGAAGATGAGATCAACAAGATCTTCGTGGATGGAAGTTTTTTTAGAATGATTTAGAGAGAAGAGCTTCGTTTTTATAGACTGCGAAAAGGACATTATCCTTGATTCGATATCCTCTGATTTATCACATTTCTCAACCAAAATTCATTCACGAACCCGATTAACGAAGTAAATATAATGTATACTATTTTCGATTGCATTCTCTCAGAAGTTGGCGTTTCACATCTTTATTGCATCAAGTCAGTTATTCGCAGCGATCATGGCCGCAAGTATTGCCAGTGAGATGAAGACGGTGGGACCGGCTGCAGGGGACAGTCCTTCCAGAGGGAAACCATTGCAGTAGTCTCCTTTGCAGCAGCAGTGAGTCCCATCAAGAGTGGCACTTATAATGTGATTATCCATGATGCTTCCGTTTGGTATTGATGTGTCCGTGCATTCTGACTGTAAAAATTATATTTAAAAAAATAACTGTTGCAAGAATTTTAGGCTTTAATGCTTACGGCCGTGCATTCTTCACCACATTTTCGAATTCTTTCTTTTGACTGCGGCCAAAACCACACTTCACAGTATTGAGTGCCTGGGCGGCAGTCTGCCTTTAGTAAAAGATGATTTTTGTCTGAATTGAAGAATGAAAAACAAACCTCTTCAATCTTAGTTTGCACAACTCCTTCTTTGATGTATTCACGATAACACTTCAGAGCATAATTTTGGGGAAAGCAGACGAATGCTGTTAGAAGGAGAAGCAGCGATCGCATATCTTCAAGTAAATATCGATGGCTTGGAGATCCGCATATTTATTTGGAAAAAATGGAAAAATGAAAATTTGCACTGATTGTTATTCAACTTACCTAGATGATGAGATTGATGGACGAACTCGAGTGAATATCAAGCGTGCTTCTCCAAGCCCTTTATCTGGATTTGTAATTTCTTTATTTATTATTACGTTGCCCCTGATTATGTTTAGATTTCGGAAACGAGTTATAACACAATAGCAAAATAGAATAAGTTTGCTATTGAATAAGTGTTCAATCATAGCACTATAAAAGTGCGAAATCCGCCTTTCTTAGTTCAAAAAGGCCTCATTGTATCGACTTCGCCTGATTTTAATTTTCATCCCAACATTTTTTTCAAATTATTGGATTTTTTCTTGAAAATAGGTGAATTTTTAAAACTAACCATCGTTAAATCACGGGAAAATTTCGAAACCGACAAATTTTTTATGCTCCGATTCTAGTAATGCGATCTCCCTTCCTGCTCCTTCTCGCTCTTCTTCCACTATCCATCTCAGCAATCAAGTGCAAGAATTACAAGGAAGAACGACTGGTGAGCACTAGGGATGGCTAAACGGTAACGGGATAACGGGCCCGTGCGATCTAACAATAAACGGGCCCATTATCTCGGTCACACCCATTACGGGCCCGTTTACCCCGCATTGCCAACTCTAGTGAGCACCATAGGAGCTAACCCACTGGTTGTGCAAGGTTTTCGGGGCAGTTTTTGCAACAAACAACAGTTCGCGATGTTTTGAGATACGGTAGTCATGTACGGTTATTAAGGTTGATATTGATGTGTTTGGGTATGATAAAAGGTGTGTATTCCTTAGCATGGGGACAGCCACCAATGCTGGACAGTTATGTTGGGCACTAGCGCAGTGCATGAAATCACTTTTAAAAAATTCAGGATTCAGAAACGTGCGATGGCGAGGGTTCGTGGTGTTACAGTGAGACGGATTACGAAGGGACGGTGATTGGGAGGTAATTTTGTGAGCGCGTTTATTTTCTGTGTCCTAGCTCAACATTTAGAGCGGTTGTACCCTGTTCGAAAGTGCACAGAAGATGTTGTAAAATAAATTAGAATATATCTATAAACTGCACTACTTGGAGGTATTGCGGCACGGACAGTGACTGTCAATCGATTGGACCCTACTTCAAAGAGCACGATAACGTCAGACCATTTGTCTAGTATTTTTCTAATGCCGGAGAACATTACTATTTATGTTTTAAAACAATTATTTTGTTGCAGCAATGGTGCAAGTCAATAGAAGGTGGACTGAAGATTAGGTGCTGCTGCAAGGACGACCTATGCAACGACAGAGCCCCTCAGACTGCCCTGGAAACAATTGGGCCCCGCGGATTGCTAGGTCCAAAGAGCTCTGCCCATTCGTCAAAGTTTAGCTGCCTTGCGACGGTGATAGTTGTTGCACTCGTCGTCGGTATAATTTATACGATACTCGATCAACTCAGATTCATTTTAGATGTCAATCTTGTTCAGAATCGAGTTTTTGAAGAAATCTATTACCTTTCTATCACGGTTCACTACACTACCAGTAACAATGTTTTTTGACTATTTTTTCAAAAACATTTTAACGAGTTTACTTTCAAATGGATCAGAGCAATATCCAATAAACATATTCAATGATTGCACCTATAAAAGAGTGAAAATGTGCCTTTCAAACACATCTCACCCATCCCCTTCTCCAACAGTATTCAAGTATGTTTTCATTCAATTATTCGCCTGGAAAATTGAAATTCAGAAATGCGACACGCAACATTCTTCATTCTCTTACTTCTTCCGATTTTCTGTCGAGCTTTGTCCTGTAAATTTCGCAAAGCAGGACACGAGGTTGGTTTGCTCCTAACGACTCCTCTTAAAAAATAATAATAAAAAAATTCAGGATTTAGAGTCGTATGAGTGCAAAGCGGACGAAACAGTGTGCTGGAGCAAGACTCTGCTTGACGGGACAGTGACAAAGAGGGACTGTGCTCGAGAAAGCGACTGCATGCTTTATCCCACTTGGAAGGTATTGGTGTTATTGTTATATTTTCTACTACTTTGTTGTCTACCTAAAAGGCATGTTTCATGGAACAAGATATTGATCGCTCAGCGCTAATATTTACCAGAATCTGGATATTAGAGCTCGAGAAATGATACCGCCCTCTCTTCATTTCACGAGCTCTCTCTCTCTCTTCGACCGAGCGGTGTCATTTCTCGAACTCTACTGAATATATTTCAGGATCAAGTGTGCAACATCTATGATAAGGCTGTCTTTTGCTGCTGCAACAGTACCTCGTGCAACCATGCCGCACCTGCCATAGCCGTCAAATATTACAATGACCCGTACATCAACATGGGCTTTTATGAGATGTACGCGCATACACTGCGAAAGGGCAAGAAGTGGTACGAGAAAGATGCCCATTCCGCAAGCTCTACTGAGGGCACTGCTCCTCTCTTCCTAATGCCTAATGTTGTTCTTCCTAATGTTGTACAAAAATAATAATAATAAACGTTTATGATTTTTTTTGTTATCAACGAATTGTCAATTACCTGAATCAGTACATGTAGAATCGTTGCAATATGAGAATCAAAGCAGTAGAAAACCAATCAACGGAATGCGTAGCTAGATATGACTCCCACAGTAGTTAAGTTTGATATGGCAAGTGTAATGGAGTAGAAAAACTTCTCTAGAGTGCGCAAAAATCGTGCACAACAACACTGTGAATTCGATAGTTCGGAAGAGACTAGCTGAAATGCGCTGAAATTTACATATATGAGACAAAACGCTTAGATTCAGTGCAATTTTTATACTAGCGGGATGAGATTTCCTACTAATACCCATCGTAGTAAGCCATGGTCTTGAGAATGAATCGGCAGTTTTAAAATACTTTTGTTGCAGATTTCGTGAACGTGTACAAGAACAAGGGCCAGGCCGCACTTCTCGAGCACTACTACAAGCACTGGCTGCACTCGTGAGTTTATTGATTACCGACCTCCAGTTGGGATACTGTCACCTGCCGCAGGGGTTATTTATTTTTACGAAACTATTAGTACCGTATCTGATTCGTGTGATCAACTAGATCCCTACTACAAGCACAGGCTACACTCGTGAATGATATCGAGTTCTACCGTACCTTCCGATTACCGTAGTGCGAGCGTAGCACACCATACGGGCGTAGCAGTTCATAGCAATAGTCTTTTTGCCGCGTATTTGTTGACGTTCTAGCGATAGTCCTTACCGTAATCAAATGAAGGCAATAAATCGATAAATCGATATTCCAGTCGCGAGGAGGTTACATTGGGCGAGGAGAACGAGAAAGTGGTCATTCGGGGATTGGACAAGTACGGATTCCTCGAGTGTAGAAGCAGAAAGACGCCCAGCAAGGTATGGGTTTCATTAAGTTTATGAACAGAACTAATGATCTGTTGTTAGCGTTTATCCTAGCAAATTTGAGAGGGGAAATGACAATTCGGGCGCATTCAAATTTTCTGATTGAAATTTAAAACAAATTGAATGAAGATCGGTAGATATGTGTTTCGTAGAGTCCTTTACTATCGGAAGAGATATGTACATTTTTTCAGGCTTATGTTTGCAGTCCCATAATTTCTCCATTTTCAGTTGTACTCAGTAGCTGACGACGGGAACACATTCGATATGATGAAGGGACTGATCAGAATGAAGATTAAAGAAGGCGTCCCACGAACCGCGCGAGCGACTATGAAAAGTGAGGAATGAGAGGGACGCTCTCCTCATTCCGCACGCTCTCTCGCTCGTTGCCTGCTTTTCAGGGTCACTTGGCACGCAGCCAATTGATCATATCGCAGTTCAAACGAAAAATGGTGTCATGGGAGTTTCGAAAGTGTTATCGGGTAACAGCGACTCACCACCTCACATCGAGAACTCAGTTAGCCAGATATTCGTGGGACACCTTCTTTAAGTGATCAGAGATCAGAGATCAAAGATCATGCTCTCCCCCACTCTTGCCCTCTTCCTATTGATAACTAATTTTTGTTGTACCTTTCTTGTAACAGATCTTTAGCGCGCGGATTAGCCTACTGTATCATATGTAGACCCAGAAGAGATTATCGAATAGCGCATAATATTGGTTGTGACGTTACTTTGCTGTTGTCGAATGATTCTCGTATTATTTTTGTCTCAGATTTATTGAATTCACTCAAATTTTATCATTGATTCCCGTTGTTCAATTTAAATTCCCCTAAAAGTTCACGCATTCCTGTGATGAGATTCGACTGTTGATTGTGCTTTTGATTTTGAGATTTAGAGGCTGGATAAAAGACATTTATTGTTCGATAATGCGTGGAGGAAATATATCGGTCGCTACTCTGATCCAGAATTTATACTTTTTCTTTTGATATCACCTTATTCATAGTCTAAAAGTCTTGAAAACCCAACATCGATTTGGGCGGTGATTAATCTTTGATCTTAGCACAGTCAAGCAGTTTGGGTCGAATAACAACGCCAACCAGGAGTAGTGCTGTTTCTACCTACCTTCTACCTCCGATTATCACACGCATTTGTGCCGTTTCTAAAGAATACGAAGTGATATGACCAATTCGGCGATAATCACTCGATGTTGCCCCTATTCCTTCTCTCGTCCCCCATCCTTTTGATCTCTTGAACTCGTCTTGTTTGTCGGTAGATCAGCGGCCAGTCGCGTGTCTGTCCCTCATCCCTCGTCCCTCACATCGATTGATCGATAGGAGCTCTTCCCTTCTCCCTGTCCTCCCTCCCATTTCTCATCATTCCTTCACGAATGTCTGTTGCGTGCCCCCTCGCTCTCCGTTCTTTTAGATACTTTGTAGTTTATCGTGTAGAATCTTTGAATTTCCTTACGTTTCACTCTCTACAGGCTATTTCGTCTACTCTTAGCTTGCTTTATGCTAATAGAACCGTGAGATTGCGTTGATAATCGGCCTGTACTTTGTGGACGTTTTCATTAGGGCGGAGGGCATTTTCGAATTTTCAATAGCGTTTCGCGAGTCGTTCGTTGTAGTGCGCCCATTTGAGTAGCGTATAGCAGTCCGCTCTCCACCACAGATAACATTGCATCGTGTGAACTTTCATTCGCTTCCGATTTCATCGTAGCAATTCGTTCCGCCTTCTTTTTCATCTTATTTTCGCGTGCGTAC
>LS486016.1:100517-121050 GCA_900490705.1 Pristionchus arcanus
AAAGGAGAAATGAAAAAGATGATGACAAATTTCGAAGGACCGTATCGGGTCATCAGAACAAGCAACACGACAGTTACTGTCGTTAGGGCAGATAATGGTCTAGAGAATGGCCGTGAAGAGGATGAAAGAGTAGTCCAATGGGACAGAGTTAGACTGGTCCCACGGGATAATAAGGATATCGATAATATGAAGATTGTGAACAGAGTTAGTGTAAAATCTGATTGCAGGGTCGCCATCTCGACGAGTTCGCGACTGCACCCGGATTTTGAGTGCATTGAAGACGACTGTGGAAAGGGAAGGAAGCTGGAGGACATGTTCCCGAAGGAAAGAGTCAGGATGGATAGAGCAGGCAAAGTGGTATTCAAGACGCTTCGGCAGCTCGCTGCTTTGATTGAAATGAGAGAGGAATGGCCGGATCTCTCGATCCAGCGGGCAAGCACGCGGATGAAGGAGAAGATTGATCTTAAGCAGATCTCATCAAGATCAATGAAGATGGCCTATGAAGAGGGCATATGTGAGCACTTGATTGAGGAGTCTAACTCTGTAGATCGAGTTGGAGTTGTGATTGAAGGGGAAGATCTCGCTATATCTGAAGCCATTTCTTCTGCTCTCATGAGAAAAGGTGGAAGAAGTTCAAGAAGGCCGTTGGTTGTGATGGTCCCGAAGGACTCCGTTGTGGCTAAGTGTGAAGGAAAGACGGTGGACATTGAGTTGGCCATCTATGAAGATCTGCAAGATCTGAGAAAGCAGATGAAGGGAATGGAGAAGGCAGGAAACTTCCCGAAGTCCCTGTTTATCCTGGTCAAGACTACGTTCGCAAGAGAAAGCATTGAAGAATTGAAGGCATATCTTGCCGAAGTGAGTAAGGAGACAGAGCTCACTTGTTATGTCGCTGCAGACATGCTTCCAGCAAAGCAGAGTGATTTCAAGACTGAGGTTGTCAAGATGCATCAAGAAATGCTCACACTTTGGAATACGGAAGAACTACCAGTGAATCTCGTCGTCGTTAACAGCGTTTCCGGACTGCTGTGGGGAGCACACCCTCTGGTGACGCTTTTCGTCATCTCTCGCAGAGAGAGCAAGGAGTTATTTGAGAAGGCCATCAAGTATCTCGTCGATGGGAAATCATTCCCTATGGAGGAAGCAGTCGGAAGAATTGCTGAGAGAACCAAGAGACCCGCACCTACCGAGTGGGCAGGAACCCCAAGCACTTCGAAGCCGTTACCGAAGAAGCCATTCCACCACATTCGATGCTATAATTGTGACAAAACTGGTCATCCTGCTTCCCACTGCAGAAAACCCAGGAAAGAAGATTCTATTGGATGAGGACATCCACTTAAGAAGAGGGAGGGGCATGTAGATGAAGTGCCCTTCATCCATGTAATTCACGTATTCCCCCCCTCGATTAATTATTATGTGCTAATTGTCTTATCGTTAATGCTATTTTATTGCAATTAAATAATTCGAATATAGTAATTTATTAAAATCAGTTCATGATTATATCGTATCACACTATGAAAGTGCAAACTTACCGTATCTCATTTCGAATTTAAATATCGCTGCGTGGCTGAGTATCAGTCATTTGCGTCAAAGTTGTTTTAGGGATCGATATTTTGCTAGTTCTACTTTTCTCACCGTTGTTTTTGTTCTTTTTCTTCGTTTCTTTTTCTATAAATTAATTAAATTAAAACAAATCGTTGCGAGCACTACAGGAGTTAGAACTCTCCCTTTTATCTCACCTTTTACGTCGCGTCGTCTTTTCCTCGCCCAGTAGCGTCGTTGGCTCACCCCAACGGCAAGAAGCGCTCCTCACGGAGAATAACGCTTGATTCCTCACGGAATAATTGAGAGTTGACCCTCACGGGTAACCCGTTTGCTTGATTCACACCGGAGGTTCTGTCCAAATTTCCATTTGGTTGCAGTGAGCTCGACTCCGGGGAAGATTTTACAAATAATCATTCCATCGTCTCGAGGAGAGAGAATCACCTTCTTGTGATCGATTCGTTTCGGGGAAGATTACACGGACAAACAACTGCTTTCACGAGCAAAGTAAGTATTCATTCACAGTGACTTACCATTTCGTAAGAGTTGAGTGATTTACTTAATTTTTCTGTAAGATAAGGCCTTTTGTTACTACATTCGCTGGTCGATTGCCCATTTAGTGGAGTCCACAGCAGGGATTAGTCAATAAGAGTCACCCTTAATCTTTACAAAACTGTGCCGAAAACACTCGTTTCCTGGTGTCACACTTTTTACCCTGTACGCACTACTGTAGAGCATTGTCCGAATCTTACGCAAACGGCCTCACATGTAAATAATAAAATGGGCAAGATAGAATCAGTCAAACCAAATATCACCTCTTCAAAACCCCCTTGAATCTCGTATTTCCAAGTTCTCCACATTTCCTTCTCCACTTCCCTCTTCATTTCCATCAGAGAAAATAAAAATATTCTTCCGTCTTCCAGTGATGCGATCGGCTATCTACTCTATTTTAGCTATTCTACCCCTCACTACCGCTATCGTCTGTCTACAGCAATTCCTTCTCAGTAATGTTAGGATCTTCTTTTCCTCGAATCTTTAAATTTATTCGAGATCGAACAGTGCAAGGCCGACGTCGAGTATTGCAGTGACGTCGAGTGACTGCTCAGTTTAAATGGCCCACGTATGTTGATGGTCCGGAGAGCCCGTTTATTATGCGAAGATGCGATACGGATTCGAAATGCACTGCGGTAGGCTTTTCTATTCAATTTTTCAGAACCAGGATCTCACAAAGAGGATTCTGATTTTATAAAAAGGTATTATAGGAAGGATGCGACGGACCGAAAGATGTACTGGATCACCGCTGCTGCAAAGGAGACCGCTGCAATGTTCCTACTACTAGCCCATCAACTATTTCAATGGCTCCATTCTCTATCGGTGTAGTAACAGTATTGATTGCTTCGTTGCTCTGATATTAACAAGCTGAACTGACTGTGATGAATAAACTGACTTGAACTATATATCTACTTACATTTTGTGTGATTGCACAGGTATCACTTGAAGGAAATGACAAGGTGACTGAACCATCAACTTATTTAACCGAATTTTTCGGATTGAGTTACAATGGCTAATCGCATCACAAAAACTCTTTGGAAAGTATATCAAGTCAACAACCGAAGTGTATTAGAATGACTCAATCAGAGATACAATTATAGCTGCTATGTATATAATGCTCGGGAATCAAAATCTCCGCACTCGCTTACTTCGCTTTGCTTAGCTCTCCTCTACACAATACCCTTCTGAAAGTAAAAGCTAGATCCTAGCAAACTTCATCAGTTACATTTCACCCACTAGAAAATATTCAGAATGAATTCGGCAATCTGTTTGGTTATCGTTCTTCTTCCGCTCTCGAGTGCGATCATTTGTCAAGTGCAAACGCTCAATTCGACGGTAGGTCTCGTCACAGTTTGATAATTTGAATATCGCTTTTAGGAGTCAAAAGAATGCGACCCTGTTGTTGAGTGGTGTATTTCTATGCAACTAACCAGCTCGAGATATTCCAATGAAAGCTTCATCCTGAGAAGTTGTGGCTTCGGCAATGAGTGTACTCAGGTAGTCTTTGAGGATTTTTTAAATGGTGATGTAATACCCTTTTTTAGTAAATTTTAAAATGACTTTTCTTAATCAACGCAGTTTTTTAGACAGATTTTTGAAGTTAAATATCATTATTTGTAATCAATTATGATTTTACTTTAGGAAGGATGGAAAGGTCCCTTGAAGATCGATGGTGAAGACCACAGAAGAATATTTTTGGAGCAGCAAGATATCTTTCAATATTGTTGCAAGGGAGACAATTGCAATGCGGATGCAGCGATTACTCCAACACCTACTAATACGACCACAACTACCACAAATCAATCGCCTAACCCTGCACTCATCTCACTCGCGATTGCAACAGTACTGATTGCAGCTGTGATTTGAAGAGCAACTGAATATCGATAAACTGACTTGTACTGAATTTATTGGTATTGTGATAGGAGCGAATAATTCGAAATTAGCTCGAAGTTTCAATTTGTATCGTAGAGAATTCATACCAACGTTATATTTTCTTATTTCAATGACACTTTTTCACTAATTCTTCTTAGAATCACAATTACAACATGATTTTTAACTGAATCAGTTTAAAATATTTAAAAAAAAAGATTTTTAAAAAGAATTTGAGATCCTATTAGCGAAATCGATTGCGAACCCTTCATATACCTAGATTTTCGCGTCCTCACCGTTCCTCTCTCCACCTTTTCTATCCCCGTCGTATGTTTCTGTACTTAGGCAAGTACAAGTCATCCAAGGTGTGAGAGTACATAATAACCCTGCAGTGATGCTCCTGGTCTGTCTCCTTCAAGCCCTTCTTCCCCTATCCAATGCTCTCGAGTGCACACTTTCCGCAGATGGCGAAGTTTTTAATGCGGTGAATTAGTTTAAATCTCCGTGTTGAGAAAATAATTCAGACCAGTGAAATATGCCAGCGTGATGATGAGTGGTGTATTACTGATTACTTTTGAAAAATAAATGTCACGCTGCGAAGTTGTGACACATTCACACTGTGTTCTAACCATAGCGCCGAAAATCCGGAATGGCAGGTAAATAATAAGTTCAGTTTTCCAACAATTTGCAATAAACATATCAGGGAGGATGCATTCAACTAGAGGACATTGTTTTGCCAAAATTTTGCTGCTGCAAGACTGATTTCTGCGATGCTGAAGAGACGACCACTCCTGCTCCGATCACAACTACTCCTTCCACTGAAACAACTACGCCTAACACGACCACCACGACAATTCCCACGGATAGCACAACTACACTGGAGTCCACTACTCAACAAACCACTTCAACAACCACCACCCCGAACCATGCACCTAACCCAGCAGCTCTCGCCTCACTCGGAATAATCACTGTACTGATTTCGGTCATTTTCTGAGAAGCAACTGATCATAGATAAACTGACTTGAATAAGAAATAGAAAGTACTTGATTCAGCAGTTCAATTGTATGTCTCAAAAACGCGCAGAAAATCGTTAACAATTTATCAACATGAATCTCCTCATTTTCCCGGAATGTGGCTTCCCTTGCCCACTCGATCGCATCTGTTCTCGATCTTCCATGCGCTCTTCGCAATGTCCACGTCACCCTCGTCGAAGACTTTCTGGAATTTGCAGAGATTCCATAGAAAAATATTGGCAGAACAAGTTGCAAGAATTCAAAGAATCTAAAATGTGCAGAAGCAAGGATTCCAGGAAGAATGAGTGAGAGGATCATGACGATTTACTAACCGACGCTCCCGGCTTGTAGTATTCCTTCCCGTCAATCGTATTCATGTGCTTCTCATGAACGCAATGTCGATCGTCGTCGAGTTGCTTGCAACTGGAAATTTATATTTGAAATAATAAATTTATTTGTTTGTTTTTGAAAAATCGCAAATGCTAGAAAAAATAAAAACTAACATTTCCTCCAAGTAAGCGCATGTTGCTCTGATTCCTCCTGGTGTGCATTTCATCTTGTAGACGAGATAGAAAACTTGGTCAGACCACTGAAAATTGATTAAATAACCCCACTCTTGATGTTTTTATGAATCGGCAAAGATTTTTTTCACATGCGAAAACACTTTTTGAAACATTCAAAGTAAAATATACGTCGCCTACCCGATCCGCTCCTCCGGCAACTCCATACTTGCCATCCGGTCCCGTGGTCGCTGTGCGCAACAGATTGGACTTGGGCACTACTCCCACTGCAATAAATGAACAGAATTTTACACATTAGGCATAGGGAAAATGTGCACTTACGGATATGATCCCATTCATGCAGCTCGACTACAACGCCTTCCACGGGTACTATCGAGCCGTTCTGAAGAAAAAAAATATCGCAATCTAACGACACCGAAATACATTATTGACTAGAAAATCTTACTGTCGCTGTGCACACGAGACGACCGCGTGCATCGACCTGTAATCGAGAATAAGGTGTATGTGATAATAGTATCCGAATGCAATATGCCACATGACTAGGGTTGTCATAACGAAGACTTGTCTCTCTGATCGGTGCTAGAGTACGACAAATGCAGTGACGGATTCTTCATTCTGAGACCTACCTCCTTGAAGTCGGCAGCTACTAACAGAGGCAGAAGGGAAAGGATGGCGAGCTGTAACACCAAGCAAGGAATCATCCTGAAAACAGGTGAATGAGATAGCAGAAATGGAAATTGAACGAGAGTGAGCTGATCAATCGCCTCCTTTTCTTTTTCAATAGGACATTTTCTCACGCTAGTAACAAAAGCAGTGAAACTTCCACCTAGCGAAAGTTGGAAACACTTTCTCTATTCGCCTTGCTGTGAATTCGAAGGAGCAAAATTGGAAGCACAAGGAAAGTTAATTGAGAATTAAAAACGCAAAATGTTTCATAGAAATGAATAGAAATCGACAATCGGACATCGGAAAAATGCAAATTACACCCTCGACTTCTATGAACAGTTGTCATGTTTTCCTCGGTTGTTTTCCTGTTTCCCAGATGTTCAAATTCAGGATTATTCAAATTCATGTCGCCCGAAACAATAAAATCTCCCAATCCTTTGGCGTGTGTCTGGGAAAAAGTCTCGCGCAAATCATAAATTACAACTTTATCCATTATTCATTTCGGGATCTACTTTCCGGGTGTCTTCGGGTACTGGTATCTCGGATTGCCGTTCAGGCATGTTTCATCGACCTGAAAATGCAACACTTTTCATTATTCGCCACTTATTGCCTCTTCCTCGTCGAGTGATAATATGAAATTATGACAGTAGCCTCTCACTAAGCAGGCGAACTTAGAGATCCTAAAGGTGTGTCGATCAATTCCAGGTTGTCGCACCTTCCAAGCAGCCGCGGTGAGCACGTTCACGTCGCCATCGTCACACGGCTTCTGAAATTTAATTCACGTCAATTTCCACAGTTTCAAAAATAGATCATACTCCTACAATATCGGATTGTTCGCTTAGAAATTTACATCACGCTTACATGCATAATCGAGTAAGTAATGCTCGTCAAAATTCATTAACCAACCTTCTCACTCGGCGCCTCATACACGCACTCCTTCCTGATCGTGTCCATGTGTCGCTCGTGCGTGCAGTAGCCGCGGCCGTCCGTCTTGGCGCAACTGGAATGGATGATCTTTGATCTTTGATGTTTACTCTCTGATCTCTGATTGTTGATCTTTGATCTTTCACGCTCCCTCACATGTCCTCCAGCTTGGCGCACCGCTCCCTCGGGCCGCCCTTCCAGCACGGGAACTTGTATACGAGGTAGAACTGGTGCTCGAGGAACTGAAAGAAGAAAGTTAGTTGTCGATTGACTACCGTAATCTCATCGTCAAAGGTTAGGCTACTGTAATAATCGAGTGAATTCCGTAATTTCCGTCATTGAAAAGTTAGTTCTTGATTCTCATGAGATCGATCAACCTCTCCACCGTATACCTACTTCTTTGCTGAGCGTTCACAATAAAACCAGTTCCCGATTCCCATTAGTCTTCGATCAACTACCATAATTCACTTCTACCGTATACCTTCTCCTTGCCTCCGGCCACTCGATATCGGCCGTCATCGCCAGTCTTCATTGAGCTCACGAGCGAGCCACGGGGCGCTGAGATTACGGTAGGTCAGAGATCAGAGATCAAAGATCAACTCACGGAACTTCTCCCACTCGCGCAGCTCGACGGTCACGTTGGCGACGGGCAGCAGCCAGCCGTCCTGGAGGAGGTCAAAGATCAGAAATCAAAGTTCAGAGATCAAAGATCAACTGTCACAAACCTTGGACGTGCACGCGAGACGCCCGCTCATGTCGGCCTGTAACAGCAACAATATTTCAATGTGCCAAATCGGCAAGCTACAGTACTAGCCAATCAGTGAAGCCCAACGATATATCAACAGAGCGAAAGAGGCTAGCATAGCGGCTGGATACAGTGCTCAAGATCAAGTATCAAAGTTCAAAGATCAAACAGACTTCCTTGAACGTGCCCCAGGCGCAGGCGGCTCCGCAGAGAAAAGCGGAGAGAAGAGCGAGAGCGACCACTCGCATTGCGGGAGGGAGGGTTGAGTGGGGGGAGGAGAGAGGAGGAAAAAGCAATTAGAGGGACAATGGAGGATTGTCCGGTTGCGGAATAGTAAAATGTTTATTAATTTTATTGTTCGTGACTTTTAAATCCAGTCGTTTTTAGGAATTTTCTGATGGACAAAACAAAAGAACGGAGGAGTGAGGGGGGAATATTACACGTGAAAAGTCGAGGCAAGGAATGATCCGCTGATCTTTGATCTTTGCCACCCTACTATTTCCGCATGACTGCCTTTCCCACCCGCGGTCACGCTGTTAGTGCGCATCTGCGCAAGATGAGTTGTTCTCACGATAATAACTGATTGGCTGTCATATTCCCACGCAGATGGAGTGCCGAATTCGCCTTTCTCTATGTCCATTGCCCTTCAATCTTCCCACCACCTCTCCTCTCGGACTATCAGCAGCTCTCAGACTACGGTAGGCGAACCTTATTTTTTTATCCTCCAAGGACGTGTTCCATTTTGAATCAGAATTTGCAATAGTTTCGAATTATGGGACCGTTTAGACCTGAAATACCATATCGAACATACCGTTCGGCGAGGCATTTCTGAGATCCGAACAACGTGAAATTAAAAAAAAAATTAAATTAAATACTTCCAGCGGAATCATGCTCGCCAACATCGCCCTCACCGCCTTCATTCTCTTCTTCTTCATTGCTCTAGCGATTGCTCTGACATGCGTCCAGCTGACGGATAAAAGAGTAGGTGTAAAAGATAATAGATGTAAAATTGCGATACTACTTCTCTTACAAGAACTTTACAGGAAGCGAAAGCCAAAAAGGCCGCTCAGCAAGCCTCCCGTCCTGTCGCCCTCCGACGCACGCGCTCTCTTGGAGCAAAGTGAGCACAATTATTTATAAATAAATTAAACTTACAATACAGAAACAGCTCGCCTCTGCGCTGTGCCGATTGTAATGCAATGATATCCACACAGACACTTCGCGACTGGAAGATGGAGCTCAGAATGAATAGAAAAGCCGAGGTTAGTCGACACTGGGGTTGCACGTTCGGGATCGGTAATCCCGAGAATGTCCGTAATACCGACTCTTTTTTTCTATAGGCTCTCTCGCTCGCGCGCTCTATTTATTGTCTCTAACCGTCTGGCAACCCTAGTTTATACAATGTGAGCATTTTTAGTAAGTATCTGAAGTGCTTTTCAGGCAACTAGAATAATTACGAGACCCTGCCTACATCACACATCATCCACTGAAGAAGTGGAAATGCTGCCGATTCCTGCCCGTTCCATGGCCCTCAACGTTGACGGTGATGTCGTATCCAGGTAAGGCAAAAGAAAATCAATAGTGACAAATTGATTGGATTTTAGGACTGGATCCACATCGAGCAATCCTGTGATTCACGAAGTCATTGCCGATGTTCATTCTGAATCCATCAGCGACAGCCATAAATGCGATTAGACATGTCTTTCAAACTTCATTTATATACCAATTTAACTGTCTTTATCAATCATCCCCAGTATACTTCATCCCCAGTATACTTGTGCAATTTCGTTACCATGAATAAATACCAAGGCTTCCATGTCCTTCTCACGCAGGATAATTGGTAGTAACACGAGGCAATTATCGAGCTACCGCTCTTTTATCGGCGACAAATATCTTCTTTGAAATGCTTCTTGCTCTAGTATTCATCTCCGTTTTTCGATTGTCCAGTGCTCTGAAGTGCTACTTCAATCAAGAGGTTGCAGTAGACTCCGAGTCAGTTTTTATACACTTTCTCGCCTAGTTTTTCAACACACAATTGTCCTGAATGTTCCTTATTTAGCCCAAACGTTCAATGTGAAGGCGACAAATGTGGTGCATACGGTAATGCAGCGGGCGCTTGGCGACAGGTTAGTTTTTTAGATCAACTTTAAAATTGTAAGATGCGTCTCGTCTCTATTCAATTCAGTTCTGCTTCGTTAACATTTCCGAATATGTCGGCATCGATGGATGTTTCACTGGAGAGTGGGACACAAAACACTGCTTGTGCAGGAAACACTTTTTTTCGAACCGATCGCATAATTTGTGGCCTTTGGCCGAGAGATATTTACTGATGCTTTCGCTTGAAAGATTCTAAGTGGAAGATGAAACAATTATAATTACAATCTCTTATTTCAGCACCGACCTATGCAATTCCAACTCATTCGTGGCGAATACAAACCCGTCTATTATGACATCACAACAATGCTTTGCAGGAGTGAGTTGACTTACAGGATATATTTTACCAACTGAATTTTTTTTGGACACCTCACCAATGCACCGGATGGCACTGCGATTTGGTGAAACCGTTCGACTCGGACACTATCGAACACACGTGCACCAACTTTAGCGTTGAATTTGCGCCGTTTCGATCGTATGGATTTTCTTCTACTCGTTCACTAAAAATCGTTCAGTTACTTCCCTAATACTATCTTTCTTTTCGGGATTGTGCCATATTTCTGGCAACCGAACGCCAACTTGAGTCGAATTGCTTTTGATACGCAAATGAGTTGCACAGGAGAGGTAAGTGCCTTTTCGAATAATTTTAGAAATATATTGTATTTAGAACTGCGAACAGCGATTTAACAACAGTATCGCAATCTTTCCTCTCACATCAAGGCCCCTGGTGAAGTGTCTCTTATTTATTCAGGTGTGATGTTGGAAAAAATATTTTTAAAAAGAATTTTAAAACACATATTTTAGCCTTCCGGTAACACTACTCTCGAGCGTGTTTGCATGGGCCATTTCTGCTATTTGTTAGAGATTATTGGATGGCGGAGTATTCCGACACAGCGAGTCTTATTTTCTATTAATCATTAATCATTAATTAATTAATTAAATATTGCTGTTAATTACCATTTTCTAGATACGCTTACGGTTGCTGGCGTGTAGACGATAGAAACGCCACGCGGAAAGTATCGGTGAGCAAAAGTAATAGTGTTTTAAATAAAAAATCGATATTCAGGCATCCACGCTCACTCATGGCCACAATACTCTGTACATCTGCGATCACGATTACTGCAATCGAAATGTCACAACTGCTGGCGGAAACGGCTTGGAGATAAGCCATAAAAACGCGGGTGTCAGTGCTTCGCAAGTGTTGTTCTTCTGCTATATTGTTCTCGTACTATTATTACTAGGGCTCCGCAAGTGAGACAGCTCGCAATCGGAGACAATAATTCAATCAATGTTTCCCTTCATTCATGTCTCTCGCGGAGACGTCTCTCGGTCCAAAATGAGAGGGAGACATTTCGAGAGACGTCTCCAATTCATTTGTTCATCCACTCAATGTTGTTCTGATATTCAAATTCGTCGAAACGCATTTTCAATCTAATCAATCTCGTTGTTCTCCTCAGGCCGCCCACAAAGAATGGAGGCGAGAGGAATGGAGAGACGTCTCTCCTTTTCTCCTCTCAGAAAAGGAGACAAGGGAAAATAATATTAAAATGAAGGGAGACGTCTCTCGTCTCCAATTAAAATTGGAGACACGAGTCTATCCTTTGTTCGATGTCTCCCCAAATGTCTCACTTGCGGAACCCTAATTATTACTGATAAAGGTTTAATAAACAAGACAATTTTTTAAAAACATTTTCGAAAAATTTGCCCGATTTCCACCGTTTACGTGGGTACTAAGCGCGTCTTGCCTTGTTGTTTCCCGGTTCGGCCTCGAAAATTGGCAGTTGCGCTTGCCGATTTTCCTCTCGCGCACGCATCCCTGGGTGCAGGAGCTCGCTGAGCCAGTTTACCTGCTTCGATTTTCCATTTCCATCCCAAAATTCCACAGATTTACTTCAACGACTGACTTTTTGCTACTTTACAGCATGTTACTGTCAATGAGAACAGCTGTCATTGCGCTCGCCCTAATCAAAATATCTTCTGCCATCAAGTGCCACTACAGCGAGGAGATAGGCGATGAGTGAGTGCATTTTTCAATTTTTCAGTCGTATTTTATAGACAAATGACGTAATATTTCCTTTCGTCGCTTTCAGAACGACCAAGCAATGCATCGGCGATAGATGCGCGGCGTTCGGTGTGGCGGAAGGCGTGATGCGACAAGTTAGTTTGCTCATTCAATTCAGCCCTATAAATAGGCCCCCGTTTCTCTAACATTCCCACCATTTCGATAGACATGCGAGTTTGTAAAGTGGAGCCCTTCTTATCCCTCGAGGTCTAATTAATCGCCAAATCAGTTCTGCCTCGTCAACATTACCGCGTATGATGGGATGGCGGACGGCTGCTACAGAGGGCAGTACGACTATCATCACTGCTTGTGCAGGTTTGTGCACATATTGTATGGTCCGCTAGCATTCTGGATGGTATTAGCGGCCTTAGAACCAGAGAAAATGTTATCGTCAACTAAAATAACTACAATTTACTCGATACTTGGATGAAGTAACATTATGGCACACATTCCAGCTCTGATCTGTGCAACACAAATGAGATGCTTGTGAACACGCCTATGATATACCTTAACTCAACGCTACGATGCTTCGTTGGGGTATTATTTTATATTTAAATTAACAATTAATTGCAAAAGTACAAATCTTTTTAGAGTAAGGATGAGTGCCCTGTACAGAAATACTGCGATTTCACCAAACCTCACGATGATGTGATGGATTATGGGTGCAAAAACTTCTCCGTACTGTCCACTAAATTCACCAAGTATTATTTTCTGAATTTTCAAATCGAAATAATAATTGTTCAGCTACTTTCCCGACGTCGTGTTTCTAATTACGAACAGTCTCTCATACAAAAGTTGGGATTTAAAAGACACCACAAGCCCTGTAGAGATTTTCGATCAGGACTTTAGCTGTTCAGGAGAGGTATTATATTTTATGGTGCGAACAGTGTCGACGTCTAGACCATATCACTGGGAGAAAAAACGTCTAGACGGTCGCGTCTAGACGATTTTGAGGGGAGTCATTCTCTCCACTCATTTCGAGGGAGAGGGGTCTCACTCACCTCATTTCCCTCGATCAATTCCGAGGGAATCTAATTATTTATGAAAATCTGATATTTTGCATCAATTATCCCAACCCCCCTTCGAAATTGATCGAGGGAAATGAGGTGAGTGAGACCCCTCTCCTTCGAAATGAGTGGAGAGAATGTCTCCCCTCAAAATCGTCTAGATGCGACCGTCTAGACGATTTTTCTCCCAGAGAAATGGTCTAGACGTCGACACTGTTCGCACCATTACATTTATTTTGTATTTTATATCAAAACTATGCAGAATTGTGAGCAGCGCTTCAACAGAACAATCGCCAACTTTCCGACTGCATCAAAACCTCTAATCAAATGCCACCTGATTGCGCATGTGAGCACTGCTTTTGAATATTTGTATTAAATTTTTTTTTAGCCAATTAAAGTATTTGTGTGGGAGTCCTCAGCTTCTATTGAGCGCACTTGCCTGGGCCATTTCTGCTATCTACAGGAAATTCGTGGCTACTACGATATACCGACTCAGTGAGCATATTCGTTCTGCCATTTCTTGAAAATGATTTTTTGAGAATAATTACCGGTTGTCTTCGAGTCGATGACAAAAACGCCACGCGAAAAGTCATTGTTCGTTTTTTCTTCCTTTTTTATTTTATGTTTTCGATTTCAGCCTTCTACACTTGTTTCTGGGTTCGAAACTCTCTACATTTGCAATAAAGACTTCTGTAATTGGAACAAGACAACTGCAGGGAAGGGGGGATTGGAGGTGAGGAGAAACTCATGATTGCCTTCCAACAAATAATTGCAGGTTGTAAACACAACGAATAGTCCGGTATTCCCATTTTCGATACTGTTCCTAGTTATCCTATTTGTGAACATGAAATAAACAGACTCTGGATTTTTCGAATTATTCGCACAATGGTTGATAAATATTTTTTTTTGTTGAAAATGAAATGATAATAAAACGATTGTATGAGTCGACATTATCACCCAGACTGAAACATCAACTGAAGAAATGTCACACTTCAACTTGAAGACTTCAACCCGTAATCAGAAAACCTACTACTAGAAGTCGTGACTCCTTTCCTTCCTTTACGATGATTTTTCTTCTATCTTTTTCACTATCCCACATCGGCCTTGTTTTGTCCATTTCCTGTTATTCTTCAATCGTTTCATATCAGGAAAAACTGGAGGGCCAAATTGAGTAGGTTATTGAAAATTATTTTAAAAATATTATTCCATAGAAAAATATGCGAAGCCGACTACTGTGCGGCCTTTGCAATAAGCCCCGTTTTCGTCCATTGGAAGGTAAATTTAAGTGAATTTTTAAATTTCTAACTCCTGTGCCCTTTGAAAAAAATCAGTTTTGCGTGGCCAACGTTTCCATGTATTCTGGTGTCAATGGTTGCGTCGATAAATACGAGGATGGCTACTCTCGCGGCAAGCATTGCATCTGCAAGTGAGTCAGCTACTTTTTCATCGTGAGGATATGTTCCATTCCACGCGCTTTGACGAATGGTCCCTGTATCTCAATAACTCGCTAACCATATCATTAAGCTTCAGCATTTCAAGAGCACTATAGTCAGATCTTGTTTTCATTTGTGTTAGTGCTTACTCCAATTGAATCAAAGCTAACTATTCAGCACTGACTTCTGCAATACGGAATCAATACTATCTACTCCACTCAATAACTCCACTCTTCGCACGCAAAAGTGCTTTGTTGGAGTGGGTTTCTGATTTTTGCATGATGGCCCGCGAGAGAACAATCGACATGAGAGATGCGTGAGATCCTATCTTTAATTTCTACTGCCTTTAGACCCCAGCCGAGTGCGAGGGCACGTATTGCCACATTTCTCATGACTATTATTCAAATGATATTTCTTATTCCTGCAGCGCTTTTGACGTGACGTACATCAGCGAATATGAGTAAGTTCTTTCTTCGCACTTCATTCTTTCCGAAAATAAATTTCCAGCTTGTTCCCGAAAGTTCTTGTCAAACACGTTGACGGTTCGCAATATTATTCGTGGAATAAGACAGATAATGTGACCATGATCGAGCCGTTATCTACTGACATGAGCTGCTCTGGAGTGGTGAGGCAATGTTTTGAGCGAAAAATATTTGCAATTTCAGGATTGCGTGCAGCGTTTCAACCAAAGTTTAGCTGACTTTCGATTATCCGCGCGACCGCTGGTGAAGTGTATTCTGCGATGGGAGGTGATTTTGGAGTAGCTGTCTATCTCTCTCAATTTCCACTGATTTCTCACTGATCTAATCGGCGAGAGACCATTATTAAACGAGAGAGTAAGACAATTGTTATGATTTTGTGTATGAAAGGCGCTGAAGGAAGTTATTCGCCTCATTCTGTATCATTATGTATCACCTATCTGGGAGAGATCCGATGGAGAGACCTATTTACAAAGCCATAAAATGTACCGCATCTCAGATTGGCAACATCGAACGTCTATGCCTCGGACACTTTTGCGTGCTCACAGAAATGTTGGCCAACAACGAGTAAGTGTCAAAATCAACTCACAATTAAAATTGGTTTTCTCACAGTCATTTTTTCATGATATTTTTGCAATACCGTAAAAGGTTTCGTACCGAAAAAAATCATTCTGAATAGGTTTGAGAGGACGATTTGGATTTTCAATATAACATTGTTAATTCAGAAGTTACTACGGCTGCTGGCGCGTCGACGAGAGCCACGCGACGAAGAATGTAAAGGTATTATATTGTATTTATTTCTTCATTTAACAAAAAAATAGCCAATTTCCTTCACCTATGGTTTTCACACAACGCACCTGTGCGATTGGGATTATTGCAATCACAATTCGAGCACGGCAGGAGGAAGAGGGATTGAGGTGGAATCTCGATACTGAATCCCTGAAACCATCAATATTTTCAGTTAATCAAGATCCCCAAATCATCCAGAAACTCTGTCCATGCTCTGTTCTCAATCGTAATATCATTTTTGACCGTATCTATGCGATATGCTTTTATCTAATGAACTTTTTAATACATTTTTTTATGCAAAATGTTGGCATAAAGTTGCAATGTATTCATAACTGTTGTATTGTAAATTCAAGACTAATGTCTACGTCATGAAGGCGCTTTATTCGCTAGTATTTGGTCAGATCGTTAGTGCAATCATTGCTGCAACTGCTGCGAGTGAGAAGAGGTCGGTCGGAGCTGCAGCATCAGGTTCGGGGTCCCACGGAGGCGCCAGCGTGTTGTTATTGCAGAGGTTCGTGTTACAGCAGCAGTTGTAGAATACCGGGGTCTCGAGACATCCTTGCTATAAAAAGACCTTATGATGTACATTAATGGAAAATGATTTTTTTCGAGAATAAAATGTGACTGCTTAACCATCATTTAGTACATTTACCTTGGAACATTGTCCTGATGATTTCGGGCACCCTCTTCGCTCGCCCATCACAGGAGCGAACTCTTTCACGCAGAATTTGTCACATTGTATCTGAATATTCATTTATCTTCATATTTTCAATATTATAAGTATTACTGTATCTCTAAAAGCTTCATGGTTATAGTAATAAAGACTATGACACTCGAGCGTGTCAGAGATTGGGATGGTGAAGAGAACGATGAAGAAACTCGGAGGAGCATTCATAACTGAACGAACAAATCGAAACAGCACAAAGCATGGTATTTATATTCGAATGGTTGATTGGATTCGATGATTGATTGCATTTCAAGCCAATTGTTTTATCGAGTCGAATTCTGATCAGTTTATCAGTGCAAGTATTGCTGTGATTGCAGCCAACGTGAGGAGAATAGTGAGTCTTTCAGCACGATTGTCAGTCGTGGTGGCCGGTTTGTGCGAGAAGGTTTCAGGAGTCAAAGAATCATCATTGCAGAGGTCGCCCGAGCAGCAGCAATTGAACGAATTCTTGTTGCTGTATACGCATTCTTCCTGTAATTCGTCGGTCATAATCAGTGAGCATATATTAGGCAATTTGCTAATTTGTATTAGCTTACTCACCTTTGAACAGTTACTACAGCCTCTGTTTATCATACTTCCAACTTTATTCTTCATACAATACGGAGTGGAGCATATCTAAAGCTGTTTTTGATGAGGAGTTCGATAAACGACAGTGTTATTCTCAAACAAACCTTTGTTCCTACTTCCAAATGACATTCGATTGCGCTGGAAAGGGGAACCACGACTACAATTACGAGTAGGATATGTTCCGTTTGCATGACAGAAATGGATTCGGGCTGACTATTTTCTCACAATTGAAAAAAAAGAAGATCAATGATTAAACCTATTTATAACTCTCAATAATCATATACGACAATTAAATTGTATTTCAGAACGACGTAGACCAAATCCATTTTATTATAACGATTCATGAGTTTATCAGTGCGAATATTGTTGAAAATGCGGCTATTAGAATAGGATTGCTGAGTTTTGATTCACAATATGAGCTATCAGCCGTGGTTGCAGGTGGCTTTGTTGAAGGCGGCTCGGTTGGGAAGACACCGGGAACCAATGAATCGTTGTTGCAGCGGTCTCCCTTGCAGCAGCAGTTGTAGAATCCAATCAGCCCTTGGATACATCGTTCCTGTCAAGCGAATGTATTACACGTGGACTAGCATTCTTCGAATGCTAGTTCCTGCGGAAGGCAGCGCCGCAAGCGGCGCGCGACGCAGAATGAATGGGTTCGACTCTCACTGATTGGATTAGTCTCCTCTCTCTCACAAATAGGATTAAATGCGCCAGATTTTTTCTTCCAGAAAGTCAGAGATTCCCCTAGTTGTAATAGATCAGTAACTACATTTTTGTTCGTGAATTTACTGTGAGAATCAAAGCCGTTGTCAACTAAAAGCCGGCATAGGAACGGAACGGAACGCGAAAATAGTACGGTATTTTTCGCACTGGATGTATTGCTGTGACTCTTTTCGCCTTTTATTTCACTTTCTCCGCAAAATTCCCTCAATTATTTATTTAATTGTGAGTATAATTAATAACCTACTGCTCGTATCACATTTTTACCATGAAACGGCAACTTTTCGTGACCGTGCACGTGTGTTCTTCCTTAGAATGTGGAAATTTTACTTCCTCTTTGTTTGCTGGCTTTAATTATTTATTTCCAGGTGTCTAAGAGCGCTAAGGGTGTGGCACGAGGATTTGGCAATTAATTAAACTTACAATTAAATAAATAATAGCAGGAATTTTGCGGAGAAAGTGAAATAAAAGGCGAAAGAGTCACAGCAATACATCCAGTGCGAAAAATACCGTACTATTTTCGCGTTCCGTTCCGTTCCTATGCCGGCTTTTAGTTGACAACGGCTTTGATTCTCACAGTACCTTAGGGCATTTCCACCCACAGCCCCTGATTTCCGTATCACCCGCCATGTCCCTCCCGCAATATTCAGTGGTGCATCTCTGCAAATTAATTTGATTATTCAACTCATACGAAAAATTGACAGAACCATTAAGAGGCCGGATCTGAGAAAAGTGACCACCCCCCGGACATTGCGCCAGGATTTTCGAATTGGATCTACATACCCACAGGGCCTGGGGGAACTTCGACCTTGTTTACAAAAATGATGACGTCACCGCCTGTATTGCGCATTGCGGCGCAAAAGCGCCGGGTTCGTCGTAAAGATCGAAAATTCGTAATTTGTCAACCGAATGAGCTAGAATCAAAATTCCTTTTGCAGTATGTTAAGCATGCCTAGAGTGCACCATACCACTATTGGGATCGAAATATGGTCGATTCTGATAGCGAGTTTTGGACGAATTGTTTTACTTTTTTCGATAAATTAGTATCGGAGAATTGATTCCGAGCCTAATTTTTTTCATGGGGTGGTACCTTACTGCCTTGGGCACCATGCCCACCTATCGCCACTATCGGATTCTGGGTCGATCTGAACGAAAAACTCTGTTGAATGTTCGCCAGCAGGGTCCGGGTCGGACTTCTTGGGCATTTTCCATTGACTGTCTATGGCTATCTAGCCAGAAATAGGCCAAATAGTAAAATGACATCATATCCCGAATATTTATCGCCATAGGAGTTGAATCCGCGACAGTCATTTTTTTCGAATTTTTTCGACCATGACCCGGGGTTCATGCCTCGATCGTGAATCATGACCATGAACCCCGGGTCATGGTCTGAAATGCACCGAAAAAGTCATGATGGAGGAACTTCAAGTACTATACATCAATGTATGCTGCAGTAGCCCAGTAATATATTGGAACCGAAAACACCTTATTCCGGCACTCCCGATAACTGGTTTATTTAACAATATTTCGAAAAAATCCAGTTTGCGAGACCTGTATCTCGCTGTTTTTGGTTCCAATATATTACTGGGTTAGAGTAGCATCCATTGGTATATGAGACGAATCACGAGAGAATCGACCACACAGTGGCGGAATACAAAACATGTGTCCAATCCGGCTCAAAAGTATATGGCAAGTACTTTTTACAATGCTCTTTCAAACTGCGCCTCGGAAATTTGAATATCGATTTTTATTTTCGAGTTACGGTAGATCAAAGATCAACCACTGACTCATTTTTCATGAAATACGCCTCACTAAAACAATCATAACTCGCTTCAAAATAAACATTTTCACTCATTCTAAGTTGTGTTGGATAGAGGGAAGCTCGTGCAACATTTCTCAGAAGAAAAAGTCATTCCTGGTCAGTGCGCTCATGCGGAGCTGTCAGTTGACCGAAAAAATGGTGTAACTATGGGTATACCGATTTCCCCAAAAAGTTTTTATGATTTTTATAAAGTACCTATATATGCCTCAAAAATCACCAAAGGGCAGATAAATTGGAGGTGGAGAAAAAAAAGAGCGCACATTTTAGTCTCTCGGCTCGCGGACAAGTTTCGTAAATAAAAGTTTTTGACGTTCCTTTTGAACCTAAAAGTGCTCAAATTTATTGGAAATTATCATTAAAAAACATTAAAAACGTTTGCCACACTTTGGATGGTCTTAATTTGAAGAGAAAGCGTGATTTTACTTTTCCATTTTCTTCATTTTCATGGTGGATTAAAATGGAGCTATTAATGTTTTTATATGATTTAAAAATTGCGCCTGGGTCACTTTTTAGTGTAGAATTCGAAAATCGACACTAGAAAGACGCATCTTCAAAACCCATCCTTGCGCCGATTCACACCCCTCTTTACCAGATTTTTTTTTGGGAACTCATGAATATGGCTATAAGCCTAAGCATGCCATAGTAATTATCAAAGATCTCGACAAACTAAACATTTCTGTGAAGAAAATGAAGAGTTTTCTCTTCAATGAAGAGAGTTATGTCGATTTGAAGAATACGGCACTTCAATTTTCAGACCACTAAAAATCCAGATTCCGCATTTAAAATATTCAATTTTTTGACTTAAAATAACTAAACTGATGATAATATGCAACTTTGGAACGTTTTTGACCGATTTGAAGCATGTCTATAATTTTCATTTTTTTCCAATCCATAAAATAACGATGAAAATTCAAAATGCATGGAATCGGTCCAAAACGTTC
>LS486017.1:0-14227 GCA_900490705.1 Pristionchus arcanus
TAATGGAAATATGTGCTTTCGTTGCATTGACTCATTGCTCACCTCCTATTTGGTCATTTCTCTTCGTCGCTCACTTCGTCTTGACTGTGACGAAGTCGTGGCTGGTGGTGGTGGCGGGAGGATGGATGGAAGGGAGGGGAAGTGTCGGTGCATTAACCCCACATCCGGGGAACGCACCTCCGACACTTCCGCTGCGCAGCTGCAGACTCCTCCGCTCACTGAAATCATTCATTTCTGTTGTTGTTGTTATTGTTTTTCATTAACAATCCCCATTTCAGTCGCCGCCTCGCTACTGGTTGAGAGGGACAGTCTCTCCATTCCTCATGCACTCTCGGAGGGGACGGACGTGTGAGGGAGGAAGGACCAATCAGGTTGCGTATTCTCACTTATTTCGCATGATTATTTGAGAGGCCAGCTTGTAGTTTATCAAAAGCCGTCACGTTTTGTTTTTCACACTGGTGTCATTTTCGAAAAATTCCCTCATTGAATAAACCATACGACATTAGAAGATGAGGGGTTTATTGTTTCCCAATAAATATATTTTCCAATAAGAACTCAATCCATGATCAACCAATGACGTTTGCTGTATCTACCGTATCTATCAATGCTCACCTCATTCCTTTCGTGCGGCATAACTGCCCTGGCGTTTCCAGCGTGGGGAAACTGTGGTGGCTGGTAGATGGGCGGGTGGAAGTGTCGGTGCATTGACCTCACATGCGAGGAACGCACCTCCGACACTTCCCCTGGGCACTGCTGGCGGCACCCCCTTCCGCTCGCTGCAATTATCTATTTTTTTTGGATATTTTATTTTTAATTTAAATATGGTAAATTGATAATATCAGTCACTCTTTTCGGAGGGCACTGCCTTCATTCCCTCCCCTCCTCCCCTAAAATTGATTCGAAACCCGCGTATTTGCCGTTTCACGCCCGCTATGCCTACTGTGCCAGGTGGGCGAGGGCTACTGTAGCTACCGTACCCATTGATTCTCTCCTATCGTACCTTATCGAACGGCGAGTACGCCCGGCACTGAGCACCCGTGGTGGCGCTAGCAGAAGAAAGCACCCTGAAATAATTTATATTTTAAAATACTTTTTTTAATATTGTAAAATAATCGATTGCAGATTTGCCTCTCCCCGTCTCTCACCGCCCGGCCTACAGAGGGATACGGTAGCTGCGAGGGTACGGCAGCTGTCTGATCAGGTACAGTAGGGACAGGGAGAGCTCGGTGGGGAGCTGCATGGTCGCATGATAATGGCATGATTTGAAGCGATAGCGATAATTGCATGGCCTCTTGTTGATTCGCGGGAATAGCACGGTCCCTTTCAATTCTGGGAGAAATGCATGGCTCCATAAGAATTGCTCGGTCGTTTTCGAGCCTGGGGAATTGCACGCTCCCAAGATTCCATAAGAATTGCAGTATCACTTGCGATTCTCGGAAATTGCATGGCATCATTTAATTCTGGGGGAATTGCATGGCTCCATAAGAATTTGCTCGGTCTCACACTTTCGCACGTTCACACTTTCGATTATCGAGAATTGCTCGATCTCATTGTCCGATGAGAATCGCATGGCACCTTGTTATTGTGGGGAATTGCACGTCCCAATGACAAATTGCTCGGTCGTTTTCGAGCCAGTACAATGACATGGCACCTTTTGATTTGTGGGGAATTGCACGGCCCCATGAGAATTCGCACGCCAATATGCATGCCCGTTTTAGCCTGCTAACGAGAGATGCGATCATCGCAAAGTGAGGGTTACTGTATCCACAGAGTGATTATCGATCTGCTCACCTCAAAACGGAATTGCTCGATCTCATTGTCCGATGAGAATTGCATGGCACCTTTTGATCGTGGGGAATTGCTCGATCTCATTGTCCGATGAGAATTGCATGGTATCTTTTGATTTGTGGGGAATTGCACGTCCCAATGGCAAATTGCTCGATCGTTTTCGAGCCTGGAGAATTGCATGGTCCGTTTTGATATGCATATGTATGCCCGTTTTAGCCTGCTGAAGAGAGGGGGTATCGCAAAGTGAGGGTTACTGTATCCGCAGAGTGATTATCGATATGCTCACCTCAAAACGGCGTATCGCCCTGGCGCTTGTGGTAGATGTGACAGAGACCGCGAATGGCTAGTCGATACTCGAAGATACGGTAGAGATGGGGATACGGTACTGAAAGCAATCGATAAGTGATGAGTACGACTTGCAAAAGGCCAATTTTTTAACGATTTGTCAGCAGAAGGTAAGGTCGCTTCGTTTGGGTTTCACGGGCGAAATTTGGACTGGGATAGGTAAGGAAGGTAAGAACGGAAGGTTAGAGAGGCTGCGATGACTATGAACAGTATCTCACTTGGATGCAGTCTTGGAAGTAGAGAGAATATGGAGTAATAGAATAGTTCGTGCTTACGGAGAGGGACGGGCACGGTTACGGTAGATACTGCAATTAATTGCTGTTATTATTGCTACTTAATCATTATAATTAGTATTTAGAATGAAAAAAATAAACAATCGCTCACCAATAGACTGACATATTGACATAAGTGTAGTCTTGAACGATTGATTGACTAGAGATACGGTAGGTACTGTGGGTACGGTAGATACGATGGATCCTGAAAAGAAATCAATAATTACAGTTTCCCCGGCGGCCGCTCGTTCGCTGTCAACGTTGAGAGAGGAGGAGGAGGAGGGAATGAATTCGATCAGCGAGGTACGGTAGTTTACTTGTTCCCTAATCTATCGGAAAATGAACTAATGTTGTTGCAAAAGGGGTTTCCAGCAAAAGGTAAGGTCGCCGCGTTTGGGCTTCAAGACTGTTATTTGGACTCGGGTGGGACCGGAAGGTTAGAGAAGGGAGGAAATGGGGAAGACTTGTAACTTACTTGGCAGCACAAAAGATTGTAGGATAGATAACAAAGAGTAGCAGCAACTTGCTGCCAGCAAGGAAGAATAATCGAGCACGTGAAATGGTGCTGCAAGAATGGATCAATTAGGGAGGGGTCACTCTAATTGGCAAAGGGAAAGGCGTGGTGCGAATGGAGGAGATTGCTAAACAGCAGGGAGAATAGAGAAGATAGGAAGGAGGACTGACCTTTTATATTGGATAAGAGTAGAAGAGCTTGATAATGAATAATGCGTCTTTGCGCAAGAGAAAGTAAGACGCTCATGGCTGGATATCTGTAATGAGGGATACTGTAGAGTGAATCAATCGATGGGGTAAGACTGGGTGGAAGGGAAAACTTACATCAAAGACTGCTTGGTGGAAAGAGATACGGTAGGAGTAAGAAATCGATCGATATTGATTGGACGAGAGAGAACAATTGGCGACTTTGCGCACGAACAAATCTGCAATGAGGAATGCGGTAAGATCTGTGGGGATACGGTAGTGAAGTTTGGGTGGAAGGGATTCGGGCTACATGCTCCTCTTTTCTATACATTCCCGGTATGTGATCTGGGGTTTCACAAATGCTTTACCTTCATTCCTTCTTCGCTCGTGATGCCTGCGTGCTCGCGTGTGGCGTGTGGCTGTGGTGTGTGTGGTCCGCGGAAGGGCTGTGTGATCTGTAATAGAAAATCGATAATTTGTTAGCTTCCGTATCCAGGCTAGTTTCCAGAGTAGAAAATGGTCATCAAAGATACACATTTTCAAATGATTTTACCTCATATGTTTCCCACGTGTAACCGCATCTTACCAGCATGAAACTTAGGTAACAGAATCTTTTAAAACCGGCTCACATTCACGCGTGTTTTCTCCCCAAAAACCGAATACGTTTTCGCAATTGTTAACCAACTTTTTCTACCATACCCACCTGGCTTCTGACGATGAGGATGGGCTGGGAGGTGGTGTGCTATGACGGTGGCAAAACGCGAGGCTACCACCACGAAGGTCGTGGTGGTCCCTCCGCCCCCTTAGCACACCCGCGCACCCTGGAGATCTCGTGTCTCTGAGGGGCGCCCCGCCTCCTCCCACTTCCTCGCTGACCCGCCTGCCGCCTGCTGCTGGCCACTTCCCGGACCCTGCAAAAATCGATATTTGGGCTAGATACTGTATACTTGTGCTTCACGTTCCCACTATGGCTACTCAAAATAGGCTTGACTTCTTCTAATTTCAACTCCATTGGTTCATATTTTAAGCTATTGCAAGTTGTCTACTTACCCCGCGTAATTCCCGTTTTACGCCCACTGTAACTGCCGGACCAGGTTTTTTTGATTTTTGGAAATTGCACGGTCGCACCAGAATTCGAACGGGCTTTGATGAGATTGCTAGGGAGGGATGGGAGTAAGTGTGGATTAATGTAGCTATCGTTTTTATTTGTTTGATCGCAAGGGGGGGGGGTTACTGTAATTATCGATCTGCTTACCTCAAACGGCGCATTGCCCTGGCGCTTGTGGTAGGTGTGAAGAGACAGCGAATGATTAGTCGATACTCGAGGATATTGTAGAGAAGGGGGGGGTACGGTACTGAAAGCAATCGATTAGTGATGAGACCCTTGAACGAAGCGTCAAAACACGGGGAGCGTTGGAAACCGGATATTTGTTGCATAAAGACCATTTTTAAACGATTTTTCAGCATAAGGTAAGACAGCTGCGTTTGGGTTTCACGGGCGAAATTTGGGCTGGGATAGGAAAAGAAGGTAAGGAGGGAAAGTTTGACAGGAGAGGATTACAATGAACAATATCTCACTTGGATGCAGTAGTAGAGAGAATATGGAGCAACAGAATAGCTCGGACGTACGGTGGAGAGGCGGGTACGGATACGGTAGATACTGCAATTACAAGATTTACTTAAAGTGCTAAGCTTTTTCCTTTAAAGGGGTTTCGGCGAGCTCATTTTTCGGCTATATATCCGCAAACGTGGTAGGAAGCGATCAGACATATAAAAAAGTATAGGTCCGTATGTGGATTTTGCAGAAAATCGCCAAAAACCTGTGTCCGTCTGAGTGTCCTACAGTATACCTCATGGGCGGCGGTGAAATTTCACCTTGGTTTCTTTTCCAGGCTTCAAATCTTGCTCAAATTTTGATAACCTATGTTGAATTTGGTCAGGAATCGATTAAAAACATAAAAACATATAGGTTTGTATGCATAATTTCGAGAAAAATGCGAAAAACATGTGTCCGTTTGCCGTTTGTCCGTTTGTTGGACGAGAGAATAGTCGGCGACTTGGCGCACTGACAAATCTGAAATGAGGGATACTGTAAGATCTGTGGGGATACGGTAGGCAAGGCTGGGTGGAAGGGATAACTTACTTGAAATACTGCTGGAGAAGAATATAAATAGCAGAATAGAAAATATCGATAAGTAGGAAGAATGATAGGAATATGAGCGACTTTGCGCATAGTCAATCTGTAATGAGGGAAACTGTAGAGTGAATCAATCGATGGAAGTACGGTAGGCAAGACTGGGTGGAAGGGATAACTTACATCAAAGACTGCTTGATGGTAAGAGATACGGTAGGAATGAGAAATCGATCGATAATGATTGGACGAGAGAGAACAATAGGCGACTTTGCGCACGAACAAATCTGCAATGAGTGAGACTGTAGATCGACGGGGATACGGTAGGCAAGATAGGGTGGAAGGGATAACTTACATCAAAGACTGCTTGATGGTAAGAGATACGGTAGGAATGAGAAATCGATCGATAATGATTGGACGAGAGAGAACAATAGGCGACTTAGCGCTTACTGTAGTGTGAATCGATCGATGGGGTTACGGTAGTCTAGACTGAGTGGAAGGGATAACTTACATCAAAGGCTGCTTGATGGAAAAAAGATAATGTATGAATAAGAAACACATCGATATTAGATGATCGAGAGTGAACAATAGGCGAATTGACGCAATGACAAATCTGCAATGAGGAATACTGTAAGATCGATCGGGATACGGTAGGCAAGACTGGGTGGACGTTGCAACTCACACTGGACAAGTAGATTAAGAAAAGGATAGGAATAGCCAATAGAAAAATGACGTCAATGATAGGCGACTTGGCGCACGACTGTACTGCAATGAGTGAAACCGTAAAGGGGAAGGGGAATTCAGAGTAGCGAGAGAGTGTGCAAAATGGAGAAGGGACTTACCTTAGCAAACGTAGTAAATAATAATAGAATGAGGATAGATCGATAGTAAACAATAGAGACAGGGCGACTTAGCGCAACAACTGCAATGAGTGAAACCGTAAAGTTGGAGGGGAATTCAGAGTAGCGAAAGAGTGTGCAAAATGGAGAAGGGACTTACCTTAGCAAATGAAGTGAATAATAATAAGGATAGATCGATCGATAATAAAGAACAACAGGCGACTTAGCGCAATAACTGCAATGAATGAAACTGTATAGTGGGAGGGGGAGTTGGCGAGAGACTGTGCGAAAGTGAGAGGGTGCAGGTAGCGAAAGGCACTTACTTGGCAAGAATGGAGAAGAATAAATCGATCGATAATTAAGAAAAGAAGAATAACATGGCGACGTAGCGCAAAAACTGCAATGAGTGGTGAGAGACTGTGCGAAAGTGAGAGGGTGCAGGCGGTCAGGGGGGACTTACTTGGCAAGATTGGAGAGAAGGGGGCAGATAGCACAGATTAGAGCCAATCATCTGGAGGGGGGCAGACAATGCAGTGAAAGGCGTTATTACTGCAATGTAAAGGAGGTTAGCGAGCGTGTCTGGCCTTCTTCATTTCACATACTATCTCGCGTTTCTCTGACCAGACGAAAAACTCTCTCCATTTCGCGTTATCTCTCTCGAGGTCAGAGAGGCGAGATAGTGTGGCGAAATGAGAGAGCGCAGACAAGAAAAGGGATAGAAAGTAGCTCACTTTTATGGTACAGAAGAGTATAATGAATGCATGGGGCAACACTGCTCCTTGGGCAAGTGTGCGAATGGTCGATCGATGAGAGAGGAGAGGAGGCACGAGGCAATCGATCGATGAGGGAGGTGCGGTAGCTGCAAGTAGGGTAGGATTAGAGATGGGGAATCATTTGAAACTTGGATCTGACTGCCAAAATGCCATTTTCTGAGGGCGGTTCCTAATGCGAATATCATGACTACAGGCCTCGTTGCTACCGTAGGGAGCGGGGCGTGGCCGCCAACTGCTGAAGCACAATGCTGCCGGGTATCCGAAATAATGAAATGCACCCGAAATCAATCAAGTTTCTAATTCTTTTTGCAATCAAGACCCCCCAGTAGCTACCGTAACCTCGAAGGGGATCATTTGAAGCTTTGATGTGACTAGAGTATCATGACTAGGTTCACCAAGGCCTAGTAGCTACCTCGAATCCTCGAAAGGGGGCGGGGCCAACTGTGGCTGGGACTCACCGGGAAGAGCGAAGGGGACGAGACAAAGACGGCACCAGACGAAAGCGGAGAGAGACCAGAGTGAAGAGACGACGACGATGAGAGGCTGCGTGGCGAGGGGGAGCACAAAGGTGGAATCGGACGAGGTGGTGGTGGGTCGAAGGTGGGGGTCTCTGGGGTGGGGAGGAGGAGGGACTAGCACGGTCCGGGACTGGGGCTCGCACGTCACCACTGCGCGACCCACGCAGCCCGGCCGGTCCCAACCTCCAGAAGACGACGACCACCCAGGAAGGAAGGGGAGAGACCACCCACGACGACGCCGATGACCGCACCTCAGTCCATTGTGCGTCCTGACGACCCCTCGCGCTTGCTGCCAACTGCAAAGGGGGATACGGTAATATCGATTGGATGAGCTACAGTAATGAGTCAGTTGCAGATACCCACTGAGCCCCGTTAAATGCGAGGTGAGCTGTTGGGCTAATGAATTTGTTCTGGAACACCATCCCGCCAGGTTTACAAAATTATGAAATGCAGTAGAAATCAACTCAGTTTCGGGTCCTCGAGGTAAGAAAAACGATGTAGAAGACACTGGCAGAATTGTGTTTCAGAAAAAAAAAATACACTTTGTTGTTTATCCCATCGCGGCACTCTAGTGGAATCCTTGGAACTTACAACCCGCGGGTTTACATTTCTTATCGCTTACTGACCCTTTATCGATTGACCAGTCCATGGTAATTAGTCAGTCGGTGATTCCGATCTACCTCCCCCCTTTGGCTACCGTATCCCCCGTCTCACCTCACTGCGGCAAGGGCAGTGCCTTGCACGACTCGCCGAACGCCTTGAGCTCCTCCAGGTCCTCGGTTGCCATCTTCCTGCAAGCGGAAAAATGGATACTCTACCGTAACGAATCACCCTCTGATCGATCGATACGCTACCGTAATCCCCCCGCATCCTACCGTAACCCATGCTTACTTGATGGCGGAGTACTCATCTCCGTACTCCCTCTTGCTCCAGCGTGCCTTCCTGCCCGTACGCGAGTGCTCGGCGTGGATCTGAAATAAATCAGTTATCGATTGGTCAATTTCTTCCCTCCGGCTACCGTATCCCCACCGTATGCCACAGCCAAGAAAAAAATCAATTCCCGCTTAACGCCTACCGTACCCCTCCGATACCGTATCCCCTATTCTCACCTTCTGGCCTACGGCCTCCACGCGCTCCAACAACTCGTCGTACTCGTCCAACACGAACGCCGCCTCGAAGAACCAGTCCTGCAATCGATTGATGAGCTACCGTAACCCGCCAATTTCCCCTGACTACCGTATGATCACCACGTACCGTGAGCTGGCCCAGATTGGCGGGATCCGCCACAGTAGCTGCCGTGAGGCGAGCAGCGCCCACCGCCGCGACTTCCTTCACCTTGGCGAGTCTGTGGCCCGCCGTGATGGCCAAGGATCGCCAATCCTTCATGAGGCGCTCGCTGGCCTTGCCGCTCACCTGCAATGGACGGCATTCATGGGGATACGGTAGCTGTGCTGGATACGGTAGACTGCCGATATACGGTAATGGCAAGAGGCGCGGAAAGTCTAAGGTAAGCAAAATTTGGTTTCACGGTGGAAATTGGATGCGCCAGATCGTGAATCAAAGTATGCACGGTAAGGTTTTACGGTAGATTGGATACCGTAGCTGCTGTATACGGTAATGCAAAGGTAAGCAAAACATTTGTTTTCCCGGTGATTATTTGACATGGTAGATTGTGGTTATTCAATATTTCTAAGACACTGGTATTCCAGGTAAGTAGATAACGGTTACACGGTGGCTATTAGATTCTTTACTAAAGTTTTTACAGAAGAATCTTTAGATACACTTTTTCTAAGGTACGATAGATGTGGGTTACTGTAGTGATACGGTACCTTGGTGGTGACTCCGGGAGCACCGAGGTAGCTCAGGAGGCGGGCCTTCATGGCGGCCAAGTCCGCGACGAACTGCGCGGGAACGGGGGCGGGGCCGACAGGAGCGGGCTGCGCAGCAGCGGCTGCAGGGGCGGGCACCGCAAGTGCGCCAGGGGCCGGCTGGGCGGGCTGCACGGCAGCAGCGACTGCTGCAGCGGCAGCGACGACGATGGCAGCCTGAAATGGGCATTTATTACATGCGGTAGGTCGCGGGTTTCTGAGGTACGGTAGATACTGTAGATGGGAACCCGTATTGAATCAACAAAACGCCCAGTTTTGTTTTAGTTTCATAAATTATTTAATTCCAGAATGTGACACGCGCTCGGTGCGATCAGAAGGACTGAGGGAAATGGATACGAATGAGAGGTGGGCAAACGGGGTGATTTCTTGTCTCAAATAGCCCTCGAAAAGCGGTATTCGGCATTTCACAAAATACCCCCACTTTCCGAGGGTGGGCTCTTTGAAGCCTGGTGGCCTTTTGCGTGAATTGCGTGAAACGCTGCTTTGGCGCTTCAAAAGCGTCACTTTCGTACGGCTCGTTGAAGCGTAATCAGGGCTATCGTACCTTGTGTGCGGCATCCGCGCGCGCCTTTTCCGCTTCGACCTCCTTCTTGAGCGCGTCGATCGCCGCTGCCTGACGGTCGTTGCGCTCGTCCGCCTGCTCGAACGAGCGGCTAATGGCATCGCGATCGCCATGCACCATGTCCAGCGAGGCCCGAGTCTCAGCGAGCTCCTTCTCGAGGGCCGCGAGCTCGAGGCGACTGCAATGGATGGCAATCAATCGATATCGGACAGCTACCGTACTCCCAAGAGTTCAAAGGGCAATGGTACCGTAACCCCCCGGGAGTAAATACTAAATATATAAATAGTCACTCACGTGCGCTTCAAGGGCGAGCACTCGTGCTCCTCGACGGCTCCGATCGATCTGCAAGTAATGGGATTACGGTAGGATCAGGGCAGATTGAAATTTATTTATAAATTCGAATCGTATGAAAAAAATAGTCGTTTGAAACTAGTAGGATTGATGTTGCACTCCCTCTATCAATAGGATGGAATTTTTTTGAATACTAGTCGCTTGGATAGTAGCAGGATTGATGTTGCACTCACTCACTCAATCGAATAGAATATTATGAATTATCTTTGATACTAGTAGATTTACAGTTACAAAAGCAGTGGTGTTGATTACTGTTACCCTATTTCCCCTAACTAATCGATACGCTTTTGCAGGACGATAAGGAGAAGGATACGGTACCGGCGAGGCGTGGCGGGGCGCGATCCGGCATCGAGGGACGGCGCGTAGACGTCGTCGTGGAGGTCGGCCAGCGGGGACTGGTCCCTGTACGTCCTCATTTTATTGATTGATTGGGGGGGGATTACGGTAGCCCCGGGGTGCTTTCCCCTAACTAATCGATACGCTTTTGCAGGACGATAAGGAGAAGGATACGGTACCGGCGAGGCGTGGCGGGGCGCGATCCGGCATCGAGGGACGGCGCGTAGACGTCGTCGTGGAGGTCGGCCAGCGGGGACTGGTCCCTGTACGTCCTCATTTTATTGATTGATTGGGGGGGATTACGGTAGCCCCGAGGCGCATGGACGACTGACGCTACTTGTTGTAATGCAATGCAAAAGCTCCCCATTTGATGAGAAATTCGCAGACCCCGGTCGTTCTAGTAGACAAGTTGCAAGAGACCAATTGCTGCGGTGCCCCGAAACTTTTGTGTTTCACAATATGCATTTGTTGTGCGCCCAATCTAGTCGCGTTAGTGTTACTGCCCAGTGAATTGCCGCTTGGGACGCAATCGATAGTTTCTGTGGGTTGCCTCGGGGTACGGTTGTCCTGTGGGTACGGTACCTGTAGTGGACGGGCGACTCCTTCTTCTCTCCCTCCTTGATCTCCTCCGGCTCGACGGCAGTAGCAGCTGCAGCAGCGTCGGCTCTGCAAGGATACGGTAGCTAGGAGGAAAGGGGTGATGATCGATAACTGAAGCTATGCGATTACGGTATCTACCGTACCTCTGGGGCTGGGATCCGCTGCGGCGGGCGATGCGAATGGGACGGGGCGTGATGGGAGAGGGCGGTGCGAGCGGCAGCTCCTCGGGCTGCTCGTCGATCACCTCCTGAGGAACCACCTGGGGCTCCTGGGGCTCCTGGGGCTCCTCGGGCTCCTCCGTCTCGGCCTCCTCGGGCACCTTGGGGTCCTCCTCGGCCTTGGGCTGCTCGACAGCGGCCGGCACAACACCATTGTCTCTGCAACGAGTATGGTAGGATACTGTAGGATACGGTACCGGATCGATATCTATGAAAATTGGAGGAAATTAAGCAAAAGGCAAATTGTTAGCGCCGCTCACTTTCTGGTTTCACTTGTATCAGATAAGTGATACTTTTTTGTGTCACTCGTATCATAGTAGTGCGATACCGCACCTCTTGGGGAGACGTCGTCTCACGGTCACGTATCTGCGCGGGGAGACGTCCATCGGCTCCTCGATGGCGTCGTGGAGTGCGGGCGGAAGCGCGGCGGGCGGCGAGAGACCACCCACGGACTGCATCGACGCGTCGAGGGGAGCACCGCTGCAATATGTATTGATTGTGCGGGTTACGGTAGCTGGGGTGATCAATAAATGGGTTACGGTAGCTGGGGTGATCGACAACTGGTCGTATTGATTGCGCGGGGTTACAGTAGCTAGGGGCGATCGACGAATGACTATTTTAGATGCCTTGTGAAACGGTAGGTCAACGAGCACCGATCGTATCCTACTGATTCCACCGGGTTACGGTAGCTAGGGGCGATCGATAAGTGACTACGGTAGATAAGGGGATATTGTACCGTACCGAGAGAGCTCCATCTCCTCATCAACCTCATCGTTGACGTCCTCCGGACGGTCGGGCGAGCGAGCAGTGAGCATGCTGTCGTCCTCCGGGTCGACCACACTGCAAAGTATTGATTTTTTCTGGGATACGGTAGCTTGCGGGCGATCGATAACTGGGTTTTATTGATTCCCGGATACGGTAGCTACTAGCTAGGGGCGATCGATAACTGCTACTATTGTTTGGCTGCTACGGTAGCGAGGCTCCGCAAATAGATATTAGATTAGACTAGACTAGGTTGAGTTACGGCCCACAGCGGGGGCAAATAGCCTAGTAGTGGCCCAATTTTTCCTCCCGGTGATCTCACGTTTCAACGAGCCCACGAAAGGTGCCATTTTTGAACCATAGCAAAGAAGTGTGTGACTGCATACCTCTGGCATGAGAAGATAAAGCGAGGAAAAGGGCAACAGTGGTGGTGCCTAACGTAACGGGGCGAATGGAATGCCTAGTCCCCCCGATATATTCCGATGCTGACTCTCTGTAGTACCTCTGGTCCATCGGCTCCTCTTCCTTGTCCTCGAGTGAAGCGCGGAAGAGTGCGCGTCTGACGGTCGCCGTCGAGCTTGCCATGGAGACGTCCATGGTCGCGACGGGAGCGATGTCGAGCAGCTCGTCGACCATCAGCCTGCAAATCGATATCGATTGATCTTTGATCTTTGATCTTTGGTCCGGGCAACAACGGCCCCGAAAGAATGCTGGGACAGAAATCGATGCCTCCCCCCCCCGCCCCGTTCGGGCTTCACACATTAATCTTTGATCTTTGGCAAAAAAAGAAGTAACCCTGAGAACAGCGTTTTCTCTACTAGATCCGTTGTTCGCAATGCGAGTACATTTGGTACTAGGGCGGATGAGATAAAATTTTATCTTCGTAATAATTTGCCAGGGCGTTCTAAACACCACAAACGGAGAACAATTTTTTGTTGGCGGTTCTCATCCGACTTAGCCCCGTGTACATTTGTGTTTCACTCACGTGTCGCAGGGCGTGGTGGCGAGGCCGGCTGCGTTTGCTGCTGCCTCCTCGTCCAAGCCGGGCTGCGTGCCGGGGATACCGTACTCCTCCTGGAATGGATTACGGTAGTTCGATGGGTCAGATTATGGGGCACTTCTGCGATTTTTGGCCCAGCAGCTTTTACTCGCAGATTATTACCTCCCTACCATTCGCATTTCCCACCCCTCCACATTCAGAGCAGTTGTGGCATGGGACCCAAAAATCGAACAAGTTCAGTCGTTACATCGCATCCCGCCTATTGGCAAGGCGCGTTGCGGTTTCACAAACAATATTCAATATTGTGCCAATGAAAGGGGCAAACGGCAAACGGGATTACGGTAGTCCGAGGGGTCAGACTACGGTAGTTGACTTAGGTCATATATATAATCGGCTGAAAAGACTCACAATCGGCCGGTCGAACTCCGGGCTCAGCTCACGCTCCTTCTCCATTACCTCCTCGGCACTCAGGCCCTGCACGACACGGCGGCAGATGTTGGCCGCCTCGAGGGCGGAGAAGAGTGGGCAGGGAAGCGAAGGGCGGGCCTGAAAAGAGGGACCGGTGATCTTTGATCTTTGAACTTTGAGCTCTTGTCGGTCATCTGGCAATGCACTCTAGTCGACGCACGAATTAAGAGGGTCATGTAAATTGCTCGCAAAATGCGTGTTTTCGAATCGTTCTTCGTTGATTGATGCGTCAGAAACCCGGTGCTTTCTTCAGACTAGTGTGCGGTGAATAGAAGGAATACACGAGCATAAATGGTACTCGAGCTCGCGCAAAGCTACCGTAATACCATGACCGATAAGTACCGTACTGCAGAGCTACCGTAATTCTAGGATCGATAAGTACCGTAAGACCACCCACCGCGCACAGGGCGATCAGCGCCCGCTGGATCTGGACTGCACCAGCCTTGGCCAGGGGCTCGCCCTTCACCAGCGTCTCGGCCGCGGTCTCGTCGTAGCGGCACGTGGCCATGCTCACCTGCAAAAGAATTATATTGAGCGATTACGGTAGTCCGCTTGGGTCAGATTCCTGATTAGGGTGGGTCCGCTTAGCGTCAGATTTGGGGCGGCTCAATCGGCCCAATAAGACAAAATAGGGGTAAGAAAAGGTACGGTAGCATATCGATTGGCTACCGTACTC